>CM076573.1:203790891-204329648 GCA_034641835.2 Pinus albicaulis | reverse complement strand
TAAATGTCTATCTACGATAACCATGCCAATGTACCATCAAATTATTATATGTTTGGCATATTAAGACGTATGCAGGCGTGGCATATTACGTGGCATCCTACCAAGACTATATATATAATTTCATACAACATCTAGCATGGACGTATGCAGAACAAATGTACTGAAAATTCAAAAAGGTATCACGAAGATTGCGACAGGGAGGATCGCACCACTAACATGGCCATACACTTTAGTAACCATGTCAGCGATACACATTGAATGCAATGAAAAATTTCATACGCTTATCTCCATAGTACTTAGCCCCAAAATGATATACGTAAATCATAAAATGATGAGAGAGTCACACTCACAATTAATTTGTGTCCTTGACATATGATTTGACCATGAAGGATTCGCAATTCCATGGTGAGGTGACAAGGAATGGGATTACACCAAGACAAAAACAAAAACCATCGAATGCTATATTAACACATAAGAGAAGGCTATGTGAATTGAAATTTAGAGTTAATAAGTCTACAATGGTGTGCAAAATATTTGTGAGAAAGTTGTCATGTAAGAACCATATAAATGTGTTGTAGCATAGGTATAAATTACCATATGTCTAGACATAAAAATATGGAAGTAAAGGAAACCATACAATAGAAGTGGTGAAATATATATGTAAAATTTGAAGGGATGGTGAAGAGTAAGGGAAAATACTATCAGTCACAACCAGTAGTGACAATAAGCAGTAAACTATACCACCAAGAGTAATAGGAGGAATAGTAGCACTATTCCCTACCCGGTCATATGTGGTGAAATTCGAAAGTAGAATTGAATAGTTGTGGCCAATAGAAGCCCTGAATTAACGATAAGAAAAAAAAAAAATTATGGGTAGAAGGAAGAGACGTTACATTATCCTTAAATCAATTTTGAAAAAACTGTTGCCCCTCTAACCTTGCCAAAGAGGTCATCTATCCTAGGTAAAGGATATCTATTTTTTATTGTCATATTTTTTAACTGACGGTAATCAATAAACATTCTAAACGTACCATTTTTATTTTTCACAAACAACACCAATTCTCCCCATGGGGATACACTCGGTCTAATGTAACCTCTCTCCAACAACTCTTGTAGTTGCATTTTCAACTCCATTACTTCTGGAGTACTCATTCTGTATGGGGCTCTAAAAACTGGAGTTACTCCTGACACTAAGTCAATTGTGAAATCAATCTCTCTCCTAGGAGGAAAATGAGGAATTTCATTTGGAAAAAAATATTTGAATTTTCTTATTACAGATAATGTTTCTAAAATATTTTCCTCTGCCTGTTGTCCCAATTCCTCTACATGAACATAATACACTTGATAACCTTTTCTAGCAATTCTCTTCAACTAAAGTGCTAAAATTTGTCTCACAAATATGGGCTTAGGCTTTCCTTTGACTATAACAGGTTTTCCCTCCTTGTCAATGTAATGTAAGCTTTTGTCTAAACAATTTAACATGGCCTTATGTTTTTCTAACCAGTCCATCCCTACTAGTACATCATAATACCCTAAAGGTAGAATATTTAGATTCAATTCTATTTGGTATTCATTTAGATTTATGGTTTTCTAGGGTAACTTATGAGTTAATTTTTGTTTTGTACCAGTGGCTAACTAAACTAACCAAGACTTCTGAAACTTTTTAGACTTTAAGTTACATTTTTCTACCATTTGAGGACTGATATAGTTTAAATATGCACCTGGATCTATTAAAACTGTAACAGATTGGTCAACAATCATACTTTATACTTTGACCATAGCGGACTGGTGTTCTTCTTGACAATCTTGTAGAGCAACACTGATTTTGGGGATGTTCCTTGCCACATCATTAACAGTCGTTGCCTCCCTTAATACTTGTACATTCTGGATATTTTGGTGTGGGCAGTCCCTCAATAAATGAGGTTCTCCACAACCCGAACACTTCAAAGGTTCTCTCATTTTAATAGTCCCCTCTCTTTTATTATTTCCATTTATTTGTTTGGACCCAGTTTTTGATTGATCAGTTTGAATTTTACCCATTTTTTTGAATTTCTTTCTTTCGTGGTTTCTCCCAAAGTTCTTCAGGTAAGTTGGTTTGGTTTTCTTTTCGCTAGAGTCACCTTTGTTTGACTAATTCTTTACTTGTTCACTCTCACCCTAATTTGTTGGTAACATAATCTTGCCTTGCACACCACCTCATCCATAGTATTAGGGTTATCAAGCTCTATCTTTTCCTTGTAAATAGTAGGCAGACAGTTCAAGAACCACTATACCTTTGCCTTCTCCTCTCTTATATAGGATACATATTGTAACATATTTGTGAATTTGGTTAGAAACTCGTCAATCGTGAGCTGTCCTAATCTGAGTTCATGAAACTCTTTAGCTTTATCGTCATAATAGCATTCATTCAAATATCGATTTTTGAACTTAACTTGGAAATCCTCCCAAGTAACTGTTTTCTCATCATGGCATGAACCATTTTTGTTTCTTCCTACCACATGTTAGCCTTACCTTGTAGATAATAAATAGCCAGCCTGGCTCTTAAGTTACTTTCATATTCACAAACTTGAAAGTAATTTATCATATTCAGAGGCCACACTTTCGAATATTTCTCCTTCTCTCCATCATAGGAGGGAGGTTTGAGTTTTTGGAATTCACCCTGAAATTCCTTGTTCCATCTAGACTGCTGTCTAGAGGCATCATCTTCCTCAAAATCTTCCGATAAATTGACTCTTCCCTTTCTCTTCCTTCAGGAATCTTCTCCTTCTTGACTATTCTAGGAATTTAATTCTCTTATTAGTCTATCCTGCTCCTTACTGGCTAAAGATAGTCTTTCATCGTGGCTTTTGAGCTACACCATTTCTATTTACCTTCTATGAAACATAGCTATCAATAGAGAATTTGGATTTGGCATCTTTTCTCCACCACCCTGATCCACATACATCTCGTCCCCTTCATTCATGGTTCGTAGTTGTATACTCAACACTGTTCACTATACATAAAATTAAACATTAGCAAAATTTAAATTCCATAAAATATTTACAGCATCATAAAATTTCTGTGTGAGCACATAATTCACCGAGTGTTTTAACCAATGCTCTGATACCATTTGCAATGCCTCTCACTTCACAATTTTTGTTTTTTTTCATCATACCTTGATGATATATGATTTACATTCTTAACTATGTCATCTATATGCTCTAGTATTGCATTATTAACTAACAATTAAAATGCTTGTATAATTTATCACCATCATAGTCTCCTACTTAAACTGTACCTCTAGAGACATATTATGTGAATCCATCTAAATTTTAACTTTGGTCCTATCCCACTTAGGACTAATGCAATTTGAGGATTTCACCCTTATAAGGACTTTAACACATCTATTATATATTTAAGATTTCATTTCCTTATTCTTCTTTATAATACATTTTTATAATATATATATATATATATATATATATATATATATATATATACATATATATATATATATATATATATAAATGAGACCTCCTCACTTATTATATATATATATATATCTCTGTCTGTGTGTGTGTGTGTGTCGAACGCTACACATTCTTATTATTACTCATTCCCATATCATCACTCTTTAATTTATAACCCAAATTGGGCATATATGCTAAAAGAGCTATATAGTATCCATCATTTTAATTACTAAACATTTATACTATATATGTATATAGTACTTCTTCAACCTTATTTTAATTATTCCACACTTATTATGCTATTCTTGGTATGGTCTTATAGTTTCGAAATTAATCATATTAGGGATTAGTTGAAATTACCCTAACTAGTGAGTAGCTCATTGATATTTTTGTTAAGTCAATGTTATCAGCTCTGAGCAATGGAACCACATATTATGGATTTGATGTTGGTCTTATCATCATAATTTCACACCATTTAAATGTCAACAGGGTTTGAGATCTTCAATGTTGTCTTACCATCCAACGTTTACATTCCTTTACTTCTTAGTGTATAAGGGTACTTCGTGGCACCTTCTCAGTAGTTGTTAGAGGCATGTACCACATGACTCACTAATTTTTATAGTTCATTCCATGTGACGTTGTAACCCACTCTTCAATTCATAGATTTGGATCTACCCATCGATATTTTCTACAGTTTTTGACATGAAATCCAACTCGATTTTTGAACTCCACCTCATTGATTCCAACGTTCCTCCTCCTATATTATGATGCATGGATGGTGCGGATTCCTTTTGCACTTAGGGTTTATTCATGGTGTATTTAATTTGACCTTTCAGGTTTTAAGTGGCATTTGAACTTGCAGTTTTGATTTTAGTTGGGGATTTCTTATTGCATCTCCCTTCTTGCTCATCCGAAGGAAAGCTGAGAGGAATAATGCACAATCACACCTTAGCATTTTTTTATTCTTTAGGTAATTCATTTTTTTCACCTCTAGAGCTACTTTTGTTTCTGGAGACCCTTTGTTCTTTTGTTTAATGATTTTGGTCACTCTTTGTTATTTCTAAAATGAACGTGAATTATTATGGATGTGAATATCTGCGTTTTATATGGTGTACTTAGGTTTTGTTTCTCTTGTTTGATTTACTAATAGATTTTTCATATTACCCTTTGCGATCATCGTAACTTGGAATGGAAACTTGGTTTAGATTGTTTTTGCTCTGTCCACTAGTATTGAAAAGGCACCTCCCTTATGAAATGGTGTGGCCTTTTGGCGTTCCTTTCAAACTTGTATCACGTTGTATGGTACCAAGTCTTGAATACTCCCTGTCTCTTCCTAATTTGAACCAATACGATTTCTCCAATAGTAGTTATGGGAAAAGATTTGATTTTGGGTCTCGACATCCGGTTGAAGGAATATTTTTTCATTTTGTATGGTTTAATTGACTCAGGAATTTTACACTGAGACTCTCACATTATTTGTAAAACGAATTTCTTTGCCTCATGGATTTCTCAACATTTAAGCTTTGTCACATTTTGATTTTGGTTTATTAATTGAATTAGTTGGTTTATGTACGTACGTCCAGCTACCATTTCCTCCTCTTACGGTTGACGAGACTGGTTAACCAAGCAACTTGTTTCCTTTTTAATAGTGAACCCTTGCTTCAACAGTTTGGTATTGTTACTTTTGAGTGTCTCTTATGAACCAATCATCACTCCAAATTTTCCGATGATGTATATTATTGTTTTACAGTGACTATAGACTCTGCTACGTTATTGTACTTAGGTTTATCTCTTAATATAATACACACATAAACATCTCTGGGTTTATAACCCAAGAATGGACTTTGTTAAACTTTTATATAAATTTTCCCTATTTAGTTTTATTTTGAATCTCTTCTGTCATTTATTTATTTGCATCCACACTTAAAGTTTAAGGAATAAGCATCCTGGTGTAATTACATATAGTATATATATCTTCTGTATATATATATATATCTTTATCTTTCATATTCTTGAAATAGATGCTACAATTATGCTTCCTCTACTATTTTCAACAAAATCATTTTGTTCTAGTTTGCAAGTACTTATGATAATTGAATATTGTTTAATTTCTTATAATAGTTATCTTGGTGATGATATCACCCTTTTATGTATTCTTAACATCATAGTAATTACATCTATTATCATTAACTTGCTATAGCACATAACATAGTAATGTTTTTTCTATTTCCACGTCTATATCGTATATTCTCAAATTTACCCATAGTTTATTTTGTATGCTATAGCAATAAGTATATGGTGTCTTCATATAAAGAGTTCATATTTCTGATGTAGTACTCTAGACAAATCTTCGAACATGTGTCCATTTCTCTAATATTCAATTCTGAATAAATTATAAGCTGCTTAGGACATAAATATATAGCAGTAACGTAGACTAGAATCGTATTGTAAGGAATTTATTTATTCCCTATCAGCAGTTACAGTTTACTTGCAGCATTTTTATGCAACTACCTTAGTTTCTATATATTATGTACAACTATTTTCATATGTTTTCAGAATAGAAAGACTTTGGTATTTACAACTTTTATTTCATATTTCTGGTTAATAGTGGTGGACTATTTTTATGTTATGGCTGTCCCTCTATTGTTTATTTCTGAAACTATGTTCTATACTTAATATAGTAGTATGTATTTGTACAATAATCTCTATCTATAACTATATAAAATTATCTACATCAAATCTGAAATTTAATTTAAATTACACTTAGTGATATTTTTTTTTTTTGAGATTGTAGTCAGTGTAATAATAACAGTTTATTTTTTTAACCAGAATAAAGAAATTCCCTGTTAGAATACCTAACCCCAGATTTAAACTCGTCACTAGGTTTAGACACTCTGGGAGTTGCATCTCAACAGACTTTGTCCATACAACCATACAGATTTTAGTATTTATACTGTAGCAAAATTTGTTAAACGTATGGGTCTTTTCTAAATCACTGTACCCAATATTAATTAAATATGTGTGTGTTCCAGAAATTTAAATTTAAGATATTTCACATTAATCTTAACTATTCTCTAATCAAATACCAAGCATCACACATGATAATTAAAATTAAAAAATCCATTTCCAATTTAGTGTGCATACCAGTTAGCTCTGACTAGTTGCCACCCAATCGTAGAGTTCTCTCTCTGTAACTCACCCCCAAGCAGAGATCCTTAGCTCTAGTGATGGACAACCCTTTTTCTATCCTGGAACAACTTATTTAAGGTTTGCTTTCCCTAGCCTATTTCCATTTACTGGGTCCAGTAAATTTAGGATGCTTTCTTCCTGTTTTCCCTAGGCTTTCCCTTTGTTTCTTCCACAAATATACTTCTAAAGCTATCTTTTCTGCTTTTCTAGCTTTATTCCACCTCTTTCCAATACTTTCCTCTTTATTCAGGAAATTATATATTTATTTCCAATCTAATCTTTAATAACTTTCTTTATTCCTTCCAAGGATTTCTAGAAGTTGTGGGAAAGTCTTCTCACCTTATCCATCCTCATGGATATGTTTTTTAGATCTCCATTCTCAATCTTGTCATTTCACAAATAATTTTCCATTTTGTTTAAAAAAAAAATATAAAAAAATCCACATCATAGTTCTCCATTGGGGTACACTTTCCCCTTTGGACTTCTTCAATTGTAAAATTAAAAGCATAGAAACTTGGGGTATTAAAAATGTATACGAATTCATTGATACTAGATATTTGTATTCTGTTTTTCATTTGGCACTATGCTTGGTTGGTCTTAATTTTCTATCCATGATTTGGTTTTTCCTTCTACTGCAAATAAATTTGAATGCAAGTTGTTGTATTGAACTTGGTGTAAATATTCTAGTTAATTTTTGGTATTACATTTCTGGTCTCAATAACTGATTCATTTATACATGGAAATTTTGATGATTGTGCCAAGTAACTACCCTACTGGCCAATCGAGAATTGGTATTATACTCTATTCTCATTCTTATTCAAATTTTAATAACCAATTTTGTGAATTATTATTCTCTACTCTATTGTAAATTCAGAGTCCTGAGTATTTACTTCTAATTCTTGTGAATTTCTCCACGTTCCAAAAATTAGGGAATAATTTCTTCTTATATAGAAATAACAATATTATTCGGATACCCATATGGGTGAAATGAAACTCTGGCTATTTATTTGCATAGTTTTTTTTTAATGATGTACTGGAAGTTGTCGTATTTGGTTTCACCGGAGACAAATTCTCTCATATTTGTTTATTTTTATGCAGTATTATGATGGTGTGCCTTTAAAGTCACTTCGACATTTCATTTAAGTGTCATCCTTGACACTAGTATTTTTTGAAAACCCCAATTCTAAAATGACTTTTTTGGTTTTCATTTTTACTGAGGTTTTTTAAAAAATCTTCCAATTCTGTATCAAAATAGTGTTTTATTTCTATAATATTCTTAATGAATTACCTATCATTCTGTAATCTATCTTAACACCAAATAATTTTCTAGTTCCATTACACTCATTGATAGTAATTACATTTTCCTTCAACATATTCATGTTTTAACGTTGCCTCTATTTTTTTTTGCAGTCACAACCATAAAATTTGCAACTTATCGAGGTATATTATTTTTCACTTCATCGCACATAGATTATTTTTTTCGATTATTATAATCCATCTAAGTTATTTAGTCTAATAACTCATATCCTTGTTTCATTTGAGATATGGATGCTATCTACTGTACTTTTTGTTTCTGTAAAGGGTTGAACTTCATTTCCCTTACGACTCATTTTCGTTTTGACATTGGACTCTAATTTATACAGCCTAGTTTCGTCAGTTACAATTATTCTGCTATGTTGGTCCTTACTTTAGCCTTACAGATAGTTTATACAGTTGTTTTCATACTGACCCCTAGTGTCTTCTGGTTCATTGGTTTTAGACAATATATACTTTGTAATGTACACCTAATAACTCTAAGCTGTAACCCATAAGTTGAACTCTTTTAATTTATGTAATAATAAATTATTTTTCAAGTTTAATACTTAAACATTCTTCTACTGAAATTTGTTTCCACTGCTAATATATTGTTACATGAATTCATAATATTTTTTTTGTATCATTAAAATAAAATATCTAGAAGAAGTTCATGGATACACATATATTTTTCTATACAACTCCTTACAGTCCGTTTGATATATATTGGTAATTAACATAGTATAATTTTGTCATTTCACTAGTTTTGAAATGTATTGTTTGAACCAGAATTATCTAGATTCTTTGTTGAAAATTAATTATTGTACCTGCAGAGTAATATTTATTTTTATAGAATTTATTTTTATTACAGTATAAATATCAACTCAAAATTTAAATATAGTATCTATGACTGAATTTCTATAATCCTTCCAGAATGTGATTATCAAGTTTATATAATTTACAAGATATACACTAGGTTTATTTCATTATGCAGAGATATTTGTACATGTTTACAATACGAGAGTGCATTCCATTTGAGTTACTAATTCATATTGATATTTCAATATAGGAATAGAATTATGGGATATTCATGCCCCTCTTATGTTCAATTATGAATAATTTTTTATATATTTAAAACACAAAAGTCTAACTGTACCGAGACTATTTTTTTCTTTATGTATCTTACTTTCAATTTCATAATTAATTTTCTTACTGGTCTAAATAGATGGATAATAGAACTCTTAACCACTAACCCAATGGAAAAAAAATTCTCTACGAGGTACCTAACCTCAGATCTAAACCCATCACTGGGTTGAGACATTCCAAGAGTTGGTCTTCTATAGAATTTATCTATACAACCATATACATTTCACTAATTTTTCTATAATGGAATCGGTTAAATATATAGGTTCTTCCCATATCAGTGTAACTCATAAATTATCAAATAAATAAACCCTGAATTTAACTTAGCAACTCACATTAACATAAGTATTTTATAGCTCTTCATAATGGATCACAACATTAAATATTTGAGCAGAACAAAACATTACTCATTTAATGTGCATACCACTTAGGTTTGACTAGTTGCCTCCCAACCGTAGAGTTCTCTCTCTGTAACTCACCCTCGAGCAGAGATCCTTTGCTCCAGCGATAGACAACCCCATGTGTATCCCAAAACAACTTATTTAAGATTTTCTTTCCCCAACCTGTTTCCCTTAACTACGTCTAGTTAATTCAAGATGTTGTTTTCTTGTTTTTCCTAGGCTTCCCCTCTCTTTTTTCCACAATTCTACTTTTAAAGTTGTCTTTTCCACTTTTCCAACTTTATTCCACCTCTTCCCAATACTTTCCTCTTTATTGGGGTAATTAGATATTTATCTTGAAATCTAGTTTTTAGTATTTTACTTTATTCATTCCGAGGATTTTTGGAAGTTGTGGGAAACTCTTACCACCTTATCCATCCTCATGGATTGGGTTTTTAGATCTCAAATCTCAATATAGTCATTGCGCATAATTTTTCCATTCTATTTTATTAATTTAAAATAGCAAAATAAATCCACACAAATGTTTTCCATTGGGGTCCACTATACCCTTTTGGACTTGTTCAGCTATCAATAAAAGGATAGCAAACTGTGGATATTACAAGAGATTTGATCCACTACATTTAGTACTTTTTTTACCCTCTCCCTTAAAATAAGGTGGGCTAACCTCTAGAAGTAATTTTTTTTATAAAATAAATTTGAGAAGATTTGAAATAATGAAATAATATACTATGATACAAAAATTTTGCCCAATAAAAATTCAAAACCCTTTAATTTCGCCCATCGGTTAAAATTCACCGCAAGAATTTTCTATGATTTGAGCAGAGAGGGGCCACTTGTTGATACCATTACAAATAAATTGGTCCTAGGAACTAGAAATTTTGAGGATCCTGGTGCTGAATAAGTTCTTGATAATGTCTTCATATTTTCTCTTAAATTTATTAGCTAAGTTACTATCATCATCAAGCAACAAGGGGTCAGCGTTAGAGTTGTTTCTTAATGTAATGGCTTGGTTAGTAGTCGTTATAGCATTAAAATCTCCCAGTAAAAGGATATTACAATCATTTCTTAGGTTGAAGATGTATTTTTATAAAGATTTGAAAGGAAAATTGTTATCCACGTTGTTCTTCTTATAGGATGTAGATTTGATAGGAGAGAAATTACAGATTGTAAGAAAGATCATATTGGGGGAAAAATTAGATATTTCGATCCAAATGTATTAATTGAAGGGGTCTATTTTATGAATTCAGATGTGAGAGGACCAAGTGTTCCTTATATAGAAATCTATACCATGAAAACCCCTCCGAGAGGATTTATTATTCCAACCAGACCAAAGAGTGAAACCATCGAGGTGAGGGACCCAAGATTCATCATGATCCCATGTTTTAACTAGGAGAATAAGGTTAGTATCACTTAGGATCCAACTTAACATAGGACCTCTACACCATGGAAATCCACAACAGTTCTAGAAGAGGATCCAGAGTGATGCAAATCCCTATTTATCACTCGTGGTTGAGACCCTATCTCTAATAGTGGCTTTTCCATTCCTAATGATTGCCCATTTCTTGGCCTTTCTTGCATCCTTTACCTTTTGGACTTCTTTCCTAAGTTAATCTTGATCTTCTCGAATGAGATCTTCATTTATAAAGATTCTTCTTCCTTTCAGGCTTGGGGATTTCTTGAGTATATCCAGTTTATGTTCATGACAACTCACCTTGACAGAGATGAGTTTGTGTTTATTCTCAAGTATCTTTCTGACCCTTATTGGTTCCGTGAGATAGGTTTTTCAATTTGATATTTTTTTTTAAATTATTCTTTAACCATTTCTAATGTGTTTGCATTTCTTTGTTCTTCTATACCCGCAACTATAATATTTAAGGCTTGTTTGTGGCACTCATAGTTGAGGACAATTAATTTATTAATTTCCTATTTGATGGATTTAACATCTAAATTATTTTCTATGATATTTAGATCTGAGTTGTTATGTACTTTTTCTTTTAGATTTTTAATCTCGTTTTTCAAGTTGTCATTTTCTTAATAAACATATGATATTAATATTAATATTTATGTATTTTTATCAATATTAATAAACATCGATAAACATAAATGTTTAATATTGACATACAAATTATTTAATAATAATATTATTATTATTGTTAATATTAATATTAGTATTAATATTATTAATATTAAATATTTAAAATTTACAGTAATATGACCAATATTAATATAGAATAATATTAACATTAACATTAATATTGAATATTTATTTTAATATTATATATTTTAAATTATTTTTTGATTTAATTTAGTCACTTTAATATGTTTTTGTCAACTATATAAAAAAATATTCAATTTTTATGTTTATTATTAAGTTCGATATTTATGTTTTTTATTGATATTAATAAATATTGATAAAAATAAATTTTTAAAATTGAAGAAGGAATCATTAATATGAATAATAAATAAGGATATTAATGTTAAACATAGAAATTTATATAAAAGTAAATTTCTCATTTACATATTAATGTGAACATTACTATTAAACATCAACATAAATAATTTTATTAAACATTAGCGTTGATCACTTTAGGTTTATTTCTATTCAATGACATTAGAATTAAAATATTTGGTATTTTATATCACTTAGTTTATGTAGAATTTATTTTATAATGTGATGTTTATAATATTAGATTTTTTAATATTAAAAAAATTGTTTAATGTTAATATTTATATTAAACATAAAACATTAAGATTAATATTAAACATAGATATTGATATAATCATAAATATAGATTTATTAAAATTAATAATATTAGATTGTCAACATTAGGTTTATAAAATCTTGAGTCTTTTTCACTATTGTAATAATGTTTTTATAGCTCATTTTATTTTATACAATATCTATATGTCAAGTTTACTATATTTGTAGATGGAAAAATTGTGTATGTATGTTACTTTTAATTCTATTCAAAGTTAATTGAAATTTGTTTTGTTGATATCAAATTTATTGTGTTTTTATGTTAGGCGATTTCCTTGTTTAATCATGCATCAAGCTATTTGGAGTTGTCCTCCTTTTGAAATTCTTGAAATTGCCATCCATTAATATTATTAGTGTATTAGGGTAAAAGATATATATAAAAGCATGTTTTATTTATTGATATTAACAATCAGTATTCATATTATGTGGATGCAATCCTAATAGTATTAATTTTGTTAATATTGATTCATTATTTATTAATATTGATAAACACATGATATTAATATTAATATTTTTTATTTTTATTAATATTAATAAATATGGATTAACATAAATGTTTAATATTTACATAGAAAATATTAATATTAATAATAAATATAAATATTAACGTTAAATACAGAAATTTATATAAAATTAAATTTTGTATTTATACATTAATCTGAACATTACCATTAAACATCAAGATAGATATTTTCTTTAAACAATGGGCTTATAACATTTTTTTTATTTAAGTTCAATGGAATTAGAATTAAGATATTTGATATTTTTTTATCATTCAGTTCATGTAAAAATAAGTTATTTTTAGTGTGAGGTTTATAAGATTACATTTTTTAATATTAAGAAAAAATGGTTTGAGGTTAATATTTATATTGAACACAAAAAATTGACATCAATATTAAACATAGAAATTAATATAAACATAAGTATAAATTTATTAACATTAATAATATTTTATTGTACACATTAGGTTTATAAAATTGTGAGTTTTTTTTTCACCATTGTAATAATGTTATTATCACTCATTTGAATTTATGCAATATGTATATGTCCCTTTTACTATATGTGAAGATGGAAAATTTGTGTATGTATGTTACTTCTACTTCTATTACAACATTAATTGAAAATGGTTTTGTTGATATGACATTTTTTGTATGTTGGGTCATTTCCTTGCTTCATCATGGATCGAGATATTCGGAGTTGTCTTCCATCTGAAATTCTTGAAATTGTCTTGCTATGGGTCCCTTTATCAGTTGTGATAAATTTTAGCACTGTCTGTAATAAATGGAAGAATGTTTTGAAAAAGTATTCTTTGTTATTGTGTTACAAACATGTCTCTACATAGAAATTTGGATTTATGCTTCATTTAGTCAATAATGAAGATCATTATTTTGTTTTGAATACCTTAATAAGAATGGCCACATATTTCATTTTCATTTGAGATTCAAATATTCAAGATACAAAGTAGATTCTACTCTTGGACCGATGGTAGTTCTATCATTAGCAACAAAATTCTCCCATTCATACAACTATTTGGTAATGAATCGATTTACAACTGCCTTTAAAAAGATATGGCCAATACAAATTGGAGACTCATGATTCATGATGGAATTCACTCTAAATTATATTTTTGCAATAGTCTTGATAGGGTTTCTCGAAGGGTGATCTATCATTTGATGGCACTTCCCATTGAAAGTTCAATGTCAGAATACACTCCTCATCAAAATAAATGTTCATAATATTGGGGAAACATATCACAATAGGGAATATCATCTTGTTAACGTTGATGCAATATTTCACCCTAATTATCAAACAAATGACCAGTTAAACTATCATCGAAAACATCACATATAATTCCATCATTGCCTCCACCATGGATCTTTTGTAACCTTTGGCCTTGCTCGAAACATCAAATATTCCAATCCCCCTTCTCAAAATAAATTTTTCCCACCAAGAAAATTATTAATCCATGATAGCATTTAGCGTGGAACAATTGAGGTAACAAAATGGTATTTTCATTTTTCTTGTAATAGAGATTATTTGATTACAATCCTTTATTTACAATTTCTTTTTACTAAACTTATAAGGTATTGGATACAACTCACATTAATAGAGGTCTAGAAATTAACTCCCCAAATGTTCCATCTATTAATATGAGGAGTGAATATGAATAATGACATAGCCTTCCACTTCATTCTCAAGGACAATCAAATTGGAAAACTAATATAACTGTTCAATGTATTTGATTAGTTTTCCAATTTGATTGTCCTTGAGAATGAAGTGGAAGGCTATGTCATTATTCATATTCACTCCTATGTTCCATCTATTAATATGAGGAGTGAATATGAATAATGACATAGCCTTCCACTTCATTCTCAAGGACAATCAAATTGGAAAACTAATATAACTGTTCAATGTATTTGATTTGTTTTCCATTTTTTGAATTTTTAGTTGCTTTGACATTTAATTTTATTGCATACTTATTTTCTTCAAATAAGACACAACTCATTTTATTAGAGTTATACAAATTAAATTATTATATGTTACATATAACCATGTTAGAAGTGAAGAAGAACCCTCTCATAGTGTTCATCCACATCACCAAACAAATGTAAATGTTAAATAAATTTGATATTTTTATTATTTTTTTAATTTATTTTTAATTGTACATTGTATTTTATAACCTTCTATATAAAAAAAACAATTTCATCTTACCAGGTTGAAGAAATAGAATCCAAAACATACGAGTTTTTTCGAGAGATTTTTCTTTGAAATCTCCACCACCTAAACAAAGTGTTGATGGGTGAAGGACATGTGGTATAAGAGACCCTTCTGAATTTAATCGCAATAGGGCTTTCATTGTTGGGGCTATGAGGGACTAGGTGGGATTAATATTGATTTGTGGCTAAGGTGAACTACTTGGTTGTTGCACGGGATTTGGGCTTCCGCAGACATGGCAAAAAGATTAAAAGTTTGGAAAAGATAAGACAATTTATTTATTTATTTATTCTGGATGAGAAATGGATTCATTAAATAGGATTGACATCTCACAGGAAACATATGAAAAGATCAATATTAAATTATTATAAATAGCTTTATCCGCTTCATATGTAATTTGTGAGAATTTTTAATTTAATAAGTCTCTATTTATGGCATGGGAAGTCATGTACCAAGTTCTTCTCGGAATTTTAGAAAATTATGTGAACGTGGCTTGAGTTAGTCTAATTGGAATGGAAGATTGAAATTATTATTATGTTTGTGCAGCTAATTCCCTGTAACTACCCATGTTGAAAAGAACCCCGACAGAATATGTATCTTGATTCTTTGGTTGCTAGTATGGTAGTACGAGGATCACAACTCCAACATTCATCGTCTATCATTTGGCTTCAACCAGGGATTTAAGGAGATCAACATCAATAAACCACATTTTCCCACAAATACTATGATATATATCAAATTTATCGTCTCAACAATGCCCACGCATCTCCAAGTTTCATGTTTAAACCTTCCCGCTCCCATCCAGAAAAATGGTGTTTTCTGTAGCTCAAGATCCAATAATAATTTACGTATTAAGGGTCCATTTATCTCTAAAATGTAGTACCGATATTGGACAGATAAAATAGAATTCTATGATGAGCATGCATGCCTCGTGGTAAAGGCCATTCTATGTCGATCCTCCTCCCTGACCCAAATCTGATTGTAGCCAGCCGGGAGAGCCGACCCTGCTATTGTTTGTGGAATCTGGTCCATGGAAGGAAAAATATATTTGGTTTCCTGTTCAGTCTCATTTTTCCAAATTTAAACTGATGATGGAGGAATTGGGTCGATAAGCCATATGCTTCGCGAGCCAACCATACGAGTAGTTTCGTGCATTCAGTTTCCCCTATCTAACTAAAAGTGAAAAAATAAATGAGAAAATAACTTGCGTATTATTAGTTGAAGCGATTTAATTCACCGATCATGGATAGTTTTTTTTTTTTGGTAAGCTTAGGTAGTTCCTTTTTATTTTCTATTAATTTAAGCTGAGCAAAAATATACAAAATTTAGACTTCAACCTGCGAGTAAGAAACCAAGTATGTTGGCCATTGAAGTGCAAAGTATGTCAACCAAAACATGAAAAGTTTTAATAATCTATACCATATCTGACAATATTTAATATCTAATTTTGCAAATAACAACATATAGAAAAGGAGTAGTAGTAGCTAAAAATAAACTGAAACATTTCAACATGAAATCCTTAATCTTCCTCTAACTCCACATGTGCAGGGTCTTTGGCACTAGAACCTGGAAATTCAACTTCAACCTACTCCATGGACTTAAAATGCTTCTCCAACCTTCCTAGCCTAGCATACTGATGCAACTATCGAAGATTAATTTCCTGAATGTTCTTGTTGATATCTACTAGAGTTAATTTCAACTTGGTTTCTGTTGTCGTCATGACTACCTTGGCTAGCAAGAATTTCATCAACCAGTAAGTTTTGACTGACTATTGAAACAAATAAATTCAGCCCCAGGTGTGCCCTGGGTCAGTCACTACATTCTTCATGTTCTCATAAGTCATATCATCATGCCTTTCCAAATTTTTTATAACCTAACTTTCCCAACCATAAATGCGTGATCGAACAGAGTTTGGGATCTCTGAAGCAAACGTCTGTACAAGCAGTTTGAGATGCTGCTCTATAGATTTTCTTCCTCTTTTGTAAGGCTGCTGGGAAATAGGTTGTCTGCCTTTGCCTCTAGTGGGCTTTCTTCCTCATGTTTCCTTGAAAATATTAAAGTAACCACAAAAGGAATCTGCTAAAGAAATTAATTTCCCAAACCGTCACCCTCCGTCACCCTGTGCCTTTGCTTCAGATCGTCACTGAATATGTAACTAACTTCCCAGCAAAACCACAAAATGCAAATCGTTACCTTGCCATGCATTTTACCTTTTTGTCGATGCTTTTCCCCAAGGTTTCCTCACAACCCTGCTGGCATACCCAGCTGGAGTCCGATGCAACTGCTTCGCATTGATAGCGTTAGGTCCTAGATGTCCCATCATCCGTTCCAAGATCCCGTCACCTGCATGAAAGATCCACGCGGTGTTCTCCCACCCCACGCGGCAGGATATGGTCACCTCCATGTAGAAAAGGCTCCATCCCCACCATGTTACACCCCGATCGGGGAAAATTATGGATAGTTATATGTATATTTATTTGTGATTAAATATTTTTTATTTATTTATTTGTGTTTTTATATACATATATTTAAAGTTGAAAAGACTTTAATAATAAGATTTATTATTTTAATTTTTATTGATAAATTTCATATTTTATTTTAATTTTTATTGATAAATTTCATATTTTAAAATTTAACAGTAATATTGTTTATAAATAAAATGTTATCATTTGAAATAATTTTTATGGTGTGTAAATAAGAAACCTTCCTTAACTTATTAGAAAAATTATTACAGATCAAAAACAATTTTTTATTTTTTATTATCACCTCATAAAAACTCTTTTAATAACCTGATTTTAACTATTTCCACTGAAAGTGGATCCTTTGGAACAATAGAAATACTAGAGCTTCATAAATTATAGATACTCTAAAAATATACCAAAAATTACATAAATGTTAGAAGACATTAAAATTATCCTTTACAGAAAAAAGACGTAGTATGCTACTTGGGTTGAGTTTACAAGTCTCAGAGAGAGGGGTTGTTTATGGGCTTTAAATTTAACATATAAAATATTTATATACATTTTATTTATCATACATATCATTGCTTGTATTGTAGCGATATTTATTTTATTTATTTTTTTATATTTATTTAAATTTTATTGCATTTTGATATATATTTTGAAATTTATTTCAATATGTAAATATGATATATTTTTAAATCTATCACACAATATTTCTTAAATAAATGTGAAATTAATTTTTCATTATACTATAAATAAAATTAACGATAATTAATAATCATGTATTGAACTTAATGCACTTCATTACTTTGAATTGCATTGAAATGAAGTGTATTAATATTAAAGTTAGTGAATTGAATTATTTTTACATCATATGGTTCTACCAATTATTGTATCTAAATATTTTTCATCATTTCATTGTTAAAATGAAGGCATAAAAACATTTTACATTGTATTTTTGTCAATACTAAGAAAAATTATTGCTTTTCTTTGCATTATTGTTGACATTAATGTAACTTTATCATTTTACATTTTAGTATTATTTAAAGTTATGTTTCAATATTTTTCTTGTGGTGTTTACCATTGTTAATATCAATACAATATCAAATCATTTAACAACCAAATAATCTAAAATTATAATTCTATTGATATTAATATATCTAATGGTGAATCATTGTATGGTGTTTTTAAAATTAACAAGTAGCTCGAGAGTGATACCCACAACCCATGATCATAAAATCGGATGGTGTAGTCGTTACCAGAGATAAAGAGAAATCTACAATAGTGTTTTGTAAAAACAACAACACCAACAAACCAAAATACTCCACCACCTATGAAAAATTCGAATACTCACATCCTTGCATGGGCAAGATATATTAATTTGATGTTATATATATATATATATATATATATATATATATATATTTGTGAATAATTAGAGCTTCCTTGACGCTCGATTGATTTTATAATTCGGTGAATAATGAATTTTTGAATGTTTAACTTGAACACTTTTTTCTTAATATTTTTATTTTATTTATTAATTGATATTTGGAAATCAAAAATCATGACGGAAAAATAAAAATGAAAACAACAATTGAATTTTTGTTTTGGAAAAGTATTAAATTCGAAGTATTACTATAGTTGAGATTTTTTATATTTTTAATAAATTATAATTTTAATTAGAAAAAAATTCGTGACTAAATTGAGAATGATTATGTATTTAAACATATTAATATTGCTTACATGTCGATAAATTTATATAAACATAAGCCATATGTACTTGAATTTAATATACAGGAAAATAATTAATGGTATGTTTCTAAAATTTTATATAATTATCAGAACATTCTTAAATTTACTTGACTAAGAAAATATTTCAATAAATTCCTTATTTTAAGGTCCAATTAAAAAACAAACATAGGATTGAAGAGAGTAGTTGTTGGTTACTTTAGTATGGAAACAATTTATGTTTTAAATGATGTTTAATAAACAACAAATAACTTTGGTTTAATTTGTTTTCTTTCGAGGTTATCCACAAGAGGTTATGAAGCATCATAAATAATAGAAGATAAACTACTTCTATCTTCTCCACATCAAGTAATCAAGGAACACTAGCCTGGTGTCCAAATGACAAAACTCCTTGTAGTTCTTCATATGTTTACATGTAACACTATTATTTTCCCTTGACACTAAAACATGTCATCCATGTTAAGAATATATTAGCACAATTATTATTTCTAATATTAAATATAATTAAAAAATAAAAGTTGTTGGCAATATGATGCTGAGTGTTGTCCTTGATGGCAACCCACTTGATGAAGATGATGGCAACCTACTTGATGAAGTTGTGCTTGATAGAATATGTCTTGATGAACTTGTCAAATGATGTATCTACAGTGAGTACAGAAGGTAATGAAGAAAGGAATTCAGTATGTGATAGATCTATGATGAAAAGAGTATGTCTCATGGCATACGCAGATTTGTCTAGGAGAAGTCGCATATGCACACGGGAAATAATGTGCCAATTCGCGTATGGGCAAAAGCGCTCATAAAGTGAAAAACCAGGGGTAACCACCATGGTATTGACCCATTGTATTGAGTAATGATTCGTCTATGTGACCCCGCCCAGGAATACCATCGAAAGTAATGTGGTTTTGACTCATGGTATTGATAAAGGGTAAACCTATATAAGGAGAAGAAATTCATTGTGAAAAGGGTGTGCATGTGTCTGGGCTTTAATGAATACTTCACTCTGAAGTATATCTGCATGGTGGAACTTTGCCCTTAATTGATAGATTTGATTCTATAATGTATCTATGAACATAATGAAGGTCCAAGATCTCTAGATCTTGAAATGGTGAAACTCTTGGATGATCTGAAAAGAAGTGATGAAGACCTTGCGCAAATCTGTTGAAGAAGTTGAAGAAATCTGGGTAAGTTCATAAATCTGGTCTGTTCTGCAAAGTTTATCTTTTATAGATCAATACGCAGGTTCGCTTCACTAAAGGTGCGTGTATACGCTGATCTATTTCAAAAAAGGCATGTATGACCTGTTATGGTTTTTCTGAAAAGTTGCACGAATGTATACGCAGGTTGTCTTCAGTGAAAGCGCATATATACGTGGATCCATCTAAAGAAAAGTGTGTATGATAACTGAACTAATGGTTGCTCATGGTTGAATGTGTTTCTACATACTTATTCTGAAGTTTGGGTTATCTCTGATATAATGATTACAGTGGTTTCACTGTTCGGTTTGGAAGCATTGGGCAAAGTATGTTTCTTGATAAGTGAAGGGTTGTGTTGTTAGAGCTGTTTGATCCAGTTTGAAAATTGATGAAACGTGGTCTGCAGTGGATCTGAGGGTTGAAGCCTTCAATCTGATAATAGAAGCTTTCTGTCAGCAAAGGCTAGTGCTAATATCAGGGGGTAGTAGCTCTTTTCCAGGTGAGACTGGTAAATGAGAGTAGGGGGTTGAAGCTCCCTTCCAGGTGAGGCTGGTAAACGAGAGAAGGTTGCAGCCTTCTGCGGATGGGTGCTTGCGTGCTGGTATAAGTCTACACCAGTACATGATTGTAAGAAGTTTTTCTCTATAATAAAATATTGTAGGCTAAGACAACGACAGCGGTGGTTTTCTCCCGACTTTGGTTTCCACCTAAAAATCATGGTGTTCATGTGTGATGCTTTTGTGTGATGTTTCATTCTGTTATTACTGCACATCTCTTCTGCTATATAAACATCTGAGGATCTAAGTGAAGAATTGATTGTTTATTAATATCTCTCTGAATACGCAAGTTCAGTAAAGGGTATCTGCATATATACGCGAGTCTGGTTCAGTAAAGTAGCGTTTGGGTATTAAAGAATGAAAAATTAAAAAGATCTGAGTAAATCCTAAATACTGATTCACCCCCCCCCCCCCTCTCAGTATTTTTCCAACAATTGGTATCAGAGCAGTTCCTTCTGAAAAGGCTTAACCGCTAGAAGGAAGATCAAGCAGGATGAGCAATCACGAGGGAACAACATCTATCAAACCTCCGCTCTTCAATGAAAGCAATTTAATCTTCTGGAAAATAAGGATGAGATCCTATCTTCAGTCTATGGGAGCAGATATATGGGCCATTGTTGGACAAGGATATCAATATCCAGCTACTGCACCAACAGATCCAACTGAAAGAAAGAATTATCAATCAAATGCAAAAGCGGTTAATGCTATAACTGGAAGTCTAATTAAAGCAGAATTTGTCAAAGTCATGCAGCTAAATACAGCAAAGGAGATATGGAACAAAATCATCCTAAGCTCTGAAGGTGATGCAAAGGTAAAAAGTGCAAAACTTCAATCTCTCAGAATTGAGTATGAAAATTTAAAAATGCATAATGATGAGAATATTGCTGGTTTCTTTTTATGTGTTGATGATGTTGTAAACCATATGAGAAATCAGGGAGAAACAATAACCGAATCCACTTTGGTTGAGAAAATTTTGAGATCAGTAACTGCCAAGTTTGAGTCAAAAGTTTCTGCTCTTGAAGAAAAATAGGACCTTCAAAATCTTACTATGGTGCAACTTCATGGCATATTGACTGCATACGAAATGGGGAGAGGAGGACCATCTGAAGTCAAAGAAGCTATTTTTAAAGCTTCTACAAAAGGGAAGGAAGTTCAAAAACCGGAAGGGTCAGGATATATCTCAGAAGAAGATGAGGCAAACTTTGTGAGAAGACTCCAACTAGGAACTGGAAGATTCAAAGGTAAGCTTCCTTTCAAATGTTTTAATTGTGGAAGAGTTGGTCATTATGCTACAAAATGTCCTTATAAAGAAACATCTGCTAAAGAGAAAGAAGTAGCAAGAAGAAATAAGAACCGGTCTAGCACTAAGAAAAGCTACTATACAAATGAAGACAGTGATGGGTTATCTGACAGTGAGGAAGAATGTGAACAAGATCTTAGACTTCTCATGGAATTTGAAAATAATTCTAGAGATGATAAGGATCCTTTTATGGATTCTCTAGATGACAATGACTTTCTTGATCAAAACAATCAACTCAAAATATGCTTGGAAGAAAGTAAAATAATCATAGAGACTCTGAAAAGGCAGAATGAAGAAGCAAAGAAACATAATGAAAAATTAGCATGTGAAGCAGTAAGTCTAAGAAAAGAACTTGAGAAAGTAAAGACTCTGAATCTTAGATTTGCTAAAGGATCTGAAACCTTAGATGAGATTATCAAGGTTCAACGATCTCCTCTGATTAAGACAGGTCTTGGATATACCGGAGAATCCTCTTAGGATTTAGCACCAAATTATCTAAAAGCAACTACAACTGGTTTACTACTTTTAGCCACTCAACAAGGGAATAAAGAATCTTTACAGGTAAATCATGATCATCACAATACAAGGAACACTAACAGGGATATCTCTCAAAGAAGAAACAATCAATAGGTAAATTCAAATAGAAGATTTCATGATCACAGAAATTTCAACTTCAATGGAAAATGTTTCTCATGTCACAATTTTGGTCATAAAGTTGTTCAATGTGTTGCATATAAAACCATCATGACAAGAGAAGCAAGAAAGAAAAGGATGGATATTGAACCAAAAAATAACACCTATAACAACTTTTCTCCTCTTCAAAATGAAGTTGAATGTGCTTATTGCAATAACTTTGGCCATGAAGAATCTGAATGTAGGAGCAAAGTCCAGCCAAAACAACATTTTCCTTCAAGTTCCAAAGTATGGAAAAAGAAGGAATTACAGGTTGAAAATTGTGGGATAGCGTTTTTTGCAGAAGGTGAAGAAAATCAATGGTACATTGATAGTGGGTGCTCAAGACACATGACAGGTGACAAAAGCAAACTTCTTTCATATAATTCTCTACAAAAGGAAAAGAAAGTTACATTTGGAAATGATAATCCTACTGTAATTAAAGGAAAAGGGTCTGTGTTTCTAAAAGAAAAGGTGAAGGTTAATGATGTCATGTATGTGGATGGATTAAGGCATAACGTGTTAAGTGTAAGTCAAATGTGTGATCAAGGTACAGAAGTTGTCTTCAGTTCAAAAGAATGTGTGGTTTGTGATCTGGATACAGGTAGAACTATTATAAAAGGGAAAAGAACTCCAAGCAACCTATATGTATTGAAGAACTGAAAAGATCAATGTTACTTGAGAAAATCTTCAGAAAATTGGCTATGGCATAGAAGGCTGGGGCATCTAAGCTTCTCTCAAATCAACAAAGCAAGCAGACTTCAAGCTGTTCATGGTCTTCCCAATATTACTCTACTCGAAAGTATCATATGCAAATCCTGCCAATTTGGTAAGCAGACCAGAGTACAATTTAATGCCTAAGAAGGATCATCAAGTAGGCCTCTTGAACTTGTTCATACTAACATTTGTGGACCTATGAGGAAAAAGTCACCACGTGGAGAAGAATACTATATCTTATTTATTGATGATTTCTCTAGAATGTGTTGGATTGGGTTGCTTAAACACAAAGATGAAGCATTTGAGAAATTTCAAATCTTCAAAGCTTTGGTTGAAAATGAATTAGATCTAAAAATCAAGTGTCTTAGATCTGATCGAGGAGGAGAATATACATCAAATGAATTCTTTGAATTTTGTGAACAACATGGGATAAAAAGACAGTTCTCTGTAGCAGGCACTCCACAACAAAATGGCGTAGCAGAAAGAATGAATAGAACAATTCAACAAATGGCTAGAGCTATGCTTGATGATTCTGGAACTCCTGACATGTTCTGGGGAGAAGCAGCACATACAGCAGCAAATATTCTCAACAAAGCACATGTTCGGGTAAATAGTGACAAAACTCCATATGAACTCTGGTATGGTAATTCTCCCTCTGTAAAGCATTTTAGAATTTTTGGAAGTAAATGCTTTATCAAAAATAATGATGAAAAGCTTGGAAAGTTTGAACCTAGATCAGATGAAGGGATACTTCTTGGTTACTCATCTACAAGCAGAGCATACAAATGTTACAATAAAATGTTTCGAAAGATTGTTGAATGTATTGATGTTGTCATTGATGAGTCTCCTACGGCTCCTAAAGAAGAAAAACAAGAAACATAAGAAGATGGTGGTGATTTTTGTCCTTCTACATCAGATGGAAATGATATAGATAATGGATCCAATGAAGAACCTGAAGATGATTTATCAGAGAAAGCTCCATCCAGATATGTTCAAAAGAACCATCCCGAATCTCAAATTTTGGGAAACAAGGAATCAGGTGTACAAACAAGGAGGACTCTTGTGGGATCTTCTAGCTATTTGGCATTCCTATCCACAATTGAACCCCAAAATGTCAATCAAGCTAGCAAAGATGAATGTTGGATTCAAGCCATGAATGAAGAGCTTGGTCAAATTGAAAAGAATCACACTTGGGAATTGGTACCAAGACCACATGATAAAAATGTCATTGGAACCAAATGGATATTCAAGAACAAGTTAAATGAAAATGGGGATGTTATAAGAAACAAACCCAGATTGGTTTGCAAAGGATACACTCAACAAGAAGGTATAGACTTTGAAGAAACTTTTGCTCCTGTAGCTAGACTTGAGGCCATAATAATGTTTCTGGCTTTTTCAAGTTCTCAACAAATCAAAGTCTATCAAATGGATGTCAAATCTGCTTTCCTCAATGGTGATCTTGAAGAAGAAGTTTATATAGAACAACCAAAGGGATTCATTTTGGGAAATGATAAGAATCTTGTTTGTAAACTTAAAAAGGCTCTATATGGTCTCAAAAAAGCTCCAAGGGCATGGTACTATCGTCTTGACAAATATCTCCATCAACAAGGATTTTCAAAGAGGTCTGCTGATAGCAACTTATACACAAAAATTGAACATGAAAAACTTTTGACTGTGATTGTATATGTTGATGATATCATTTTTGGGAGTAATGAAGAATCCTTGAGTCAAAAATTTTCTTCTGTTATGCAGCAAGAATTTGAGATGTCTTTACTTGGGGAACTAACATTCTTTCTTGGCTTGCAAGTGCATCAAAATACAGATGGTATATTCCTATCACAAGCAAAATATCTTAAGAAAATTTTGAAGAAGTATGGCATGGAAGAATGCAAGCCTTTAAGTACACCAATGATAACCAGATGCAATCTCAGTTCTCATGATGATTCTCCCATGGTGAATCAACCAGAATACAGATCAATGATAGGAAGTCTACTTTATCTCATCGGGACTAGACCGGACATTATGCATGCTGTTGGGATTGTTGGACGATTCCAAGCTAATCCAAAAGAGTCTCATCTTCAGGCTGTCAAAAGAATATTCAAATATTTGCAAGGAACTCAAGACTTTGGACTATGGTATCCAAAGAATGCTGATCTTACTCTTCATGCTTACTCTGATGCAGATTGGGCTGGAAATGTTGATGATCGGAAAAGCACAAGTGGTTGTGCATTCTATATGGGGCCTCGGTTGGTATCCTGGTTCAGTAAGAAGCAAAGTTCTATTGCCTTATCTACTGCTGAAGAAGAATATGTGGCTGCCGCATCTTGTTGCACTCAACTCCTTTGGATGATGCAAACCTTGGGAGATTTTCAAAGTAAATGTACTTCTCCTATCTCCATTATGTGTCATAATACAAGTGCCATCAGTATCTCAAAGAATCCTATTACGCATTCGAAGACCAAGCACATTCCCCTCAAGTATCACTTCTTTCGTGAACAAGTGCTTGAACAAAAGGTGAAGTTGGAGTATGTTCCCTCCAAAGAACAAGTTGCTCATATCTTTACCAAACCTCTGCCCAGGGAAGCGTTCGAGTATCTAAGACAGAAGCTGGGAGTATTCTCTGCCAGTCAAAAGAATAAATATGCATAAATTCAGAAGATTAAATTGGATACGCGGGTTTCCTGAAACACAGTAGTGTATATACGCAATTATATGAACAGAAAGTCGCGTATGGATAACTGCTGACTATTTTTGGTTGGAGTCAGCATTTTGCAGTACTTTTTGATTTTCTGGTTATGTTTATTTCTAACAGAAGCATTTGATGAAAAGAAGACAGGCACAGGAAGGAAAAAATTTAGGGGGAGATGAAGGAATGTGAAGTTTTCCATGTTTCACTTTCCATACGCGGGTTATGTGAATAAAAGCCGCGTATACACTCGATTTCCTATAGACACAATCGCGTATGCATTGATGCTGAGGAATTTTTTTTTTTACAGCAGCTGAAGATCAGGAGTACCAGTTCAGGGGGAGCAACAGTCTGACTACTGATGATTGTATTGATTGATCATGCAGAGTTGGTTGCTAGTGACTTACTGTTGAGGGTGTTCAGGTTGCACAAGCTAAGGAGGAGCTTTGGTCATTTAGAAAGGATGCATTGGATGCAAAGTTTCAAGGGGAACAGTAGCCTTGCTGGGTATAATGCATTGTTGGCATTATGATGATTCTGAAATGTAATCTCTTTCTTGAGGTCTTTTTGGTAGTAGTCATGAAAATTCATATTTGTAATTTGATAAAAAGGGCATGATGAGACCCATGATGTAAAATTGTAATATTCAGTCATGTAAGGACTTGTTCATTTTGTAAACCCACTTTGTTGGGTAGTTGAGTCAAAGACTGTAAACCCACTTGGTTGGGTAACTAAGTCAAAGTGTGTAAACCCACTTGGTTGGGTACTTGAGTCTCATATGTAAATCCACTTGGTTGGATCTTTGATGTAAGTATGAGTCCTTGATGGTAGGAAAGTCATAGAGTCATATACTTCATTGAAAAATATGTTTGACGATTCGACATGAACTTAGGGGGAGCTTGGTCACTTCAGTGTACATCAGATCTACAAAATGCTTCATTCTACATGAGGAGAAAAACCTTGTGTTGTTTTTGATCCGCCCTTTGTCGTTGATGTCAAAGGGGGAGAGTGACATGGTGTTTGAATTATTAATGTAGTGACATGGTGTCATTGTATTCTTAATGTATCTATCTGTTGTGGTGATCAAACACCATCGTGGTTGCCATCAAGTCCAAAGGGGGATATTGTTGGCAATATGATGCTGAGTGTTGTCCTTGATGGAAACCCACTTGATGAAGATGATCGCAACCTACTTCATGAAGTTGTGCTTGATAGAATATGTCTTGATGAACTTGTCAAATGATGTATCTACAGTGAGTACAGAAGGTAATGAAGAAAGGAATTCAGTATGTGCTAGATCTATGATGAAAAGAGTATGTCTCAAGGCATACGCGGATTTGTCTAGGAGAAGTCGCATATGCATGCGGGAAATAACGTGCCAAGTCGCGTATGGGCAAAAGTGCTCATGAAGTGCAAAACCAGGGGTAACCACCATGGTCTTGACCCATTGTATTGAGTAATGATTCATCTATGTGACCCCGCCCAGGAATACCATCGAAAGTAATGTGGTTTTGACTCATGGTATTGATAAAGGGTAAACCTATATAAGGAGAAGAAATTCATTGTGAAAAGGGGGTGCATGTGTCTGGGCTTTAATGAATACTTCACTCTGAAGTATATCTGCATGGTGGAACTTTGCCCTTAATTGATAGATCTGATTCTATAATGTATCTATGAACATAATGAAGGTCCAAGATCTCTAGATCTTGAAATGGTGAAACTCTTGGATGATCTGAAAAGAAGTGATGAAGACCTTGCGCAAATCTGTTGAAGAAGTTGAAGAAATCTGGGTAAGTTCATAAATCTGGTCTGTTCTGCAACGTTTATCTTTTATAGATCAATACGCAGGTTTGCTTCACTGAAGGCGCGTGTATACGCTAATCTATTTCAAAAAAGGCGCGTATGAACTGTTAGGGTTTTTCTGAAAAGTTGCACGAATGTACACGCTGGTTGTCTTCAGTGAAAGCACGTATATACGCGGATCCATCTAAAGAAAACCGCGTATGATAATTGAAATGATGGTTGCTCATGGTTGAATGTGTTTCTGCATACTTATTCTGAAGTTTGGGTTATCTCTGATATACTGATTACAGTGGTTTCACTGTTCGGTTTGGAAGCATTGGGCAAAGTATGTTTGTTGATAAGTGAAGGGTTGTGTTGTTAGAGCTGTTTGATCCAGTTTGAAAATTGATGAAACGTGGTCTGCAGTGGATCTGAGGGTTGAAGCCTTCAGTCTAATAATAGAAGCTTTCTGTCAGCAGAGGTTGGTGCTAATATCAGGGGGTAGTAGCTCCCTTCTAGGTGAGACTGGTAAACGAGAGCAGTGGGTTGAAGCTCCCTTCCAGGTGAGGCTGGTAAACGAGAGAAGGTTGTAGCCTTCTGCAGGTGGGTGCCTGCGTGCTGGTATAAGTCTGCACTAGTACATGATTGTAAGAAGTTTTTCTCTATAATAAAATATTGTAGGTTGAGACAACGAAAGCGGTGATTTTCTCCAGACTTGGGTTTCCACCTAAAAATCATGGTGTTCATGTGTGATGCTTTTGTGTGATGTTTCATTCTGTTATTACTGCACATGTCTTCTGCTATATAAACATCTGAGGATCTAAGTGAAGAATTGATTGTTTATTAATATCTCTCTGATTCTACGTGTGTTACTCATAACAATCAGAATTGATATCTATATGGTACTCATACATGTCAATTTATTCCTTAAGGTTTTTTCCCAACACTTGTAGGCTCATTATACTAACGTTCTAAAGTTCGATGGCATTCTCGTGTGGAGTAGATATGGTATTCGTGGTGTAGACGTCTTTGTATAACTCCAATAGTTATCATCCTGTGGTCGAATTTTGACTTCTTCTATGTATTGAGGGATCTATTCCTATTTAGATCTTATGGCCAGTTACATGAAATTGTGGTCAAGGTTTCAAATTCATAATGCATATTCCAAAATCATCGAATATATTTGTCGTACATGTTATTTATGTTGAGTTCCATGTAAATATGGGCACATTAACTTCAGAGTACACGTACTATGTCGTTGGCGACGTCGAGTTAATGTAATTTGGAAATTGAACCATTGTGTCAAGTCTCCACGTCATTGTACGCAGGGCTCTCTGTTGATTTTTTTTTTAATTATGTTGGATTTCATTTCATCCACACTCAAGTTGCATGTATCCATGTTTGCCTTTTGCAAAGCCACGCCAGATTGCTCTGGTAATTATGCAACTCACGTGACATGAGCGGAGGTACTGTGAGATCGATTGCATAGATTGTCAATTTAATGTTGAGCGGCCATGTTTTAAATGCCAATTCTGCCAAACCGATCCGTGTACTCACCATAGATCCTTTGCCACTTGGATGGTGGAGATTGCCCTGTCCCATTAGGGTTTCATTTTTATGGTTTTGGAGGCATTTGTATAAATCCTTTGTCATTTTCGAGTACGTTATTTTCTCTCCTCATTTTCTCTTCTCTCCTCTTGGTGCCGAGCCTCTTCACGTTGGAGAAGTAAGTCGTTGTCTTTACCAGGCTTTGAGTGTATTCATCTCCCATCGTGTCATAATGCAAGTATGACAATCTGAGCACAACGCTATTTTAATCTGTGAGACTTTTGTTATTGATATGTATTTTAATACATTCAATTTACAGTGCGAGACCTGAGTTTTACATTTCACCATTTCTTTCTATGGTCCCGTTTACTATCGAGAACTCATGGCGTTGTACTTTCTTGCCTTTGTTTGATTGAACAAATCTCTCGTGACAATTTTTTGCTCTAGTATGAAATTTTCATTTCCTGATAACGATCTTTTACACTATTATCCCATTGTTTCTTGATAGGACTTACCCCTTTTCATCTTTAGTGACTTGGTTGAGGTTGTCTGTTTCATTCACTGAATTTTTCTAGCTCGTAGCGAGCAATTTCTCCTCGGTAAGCTATTGTATTATTGGAACAACATTATTCTAGAGTTTTATTTTCATTTTGGTGAATGTTTTGACAGTACCCATGTGTTCTTCATGCAGGTCGATGATAACATCTTTCGTTCCCAAGGTAACCTGAGTTTGTTTTATATTCCCTTCACATAATTTATGTTCAGAGTGTCTTCCTATCGTCTTATTGTAATGATATCTCCTATTGCCCTCAATTTATTGCAGGTAGGTTCGAATAGCATAGAGGGTTTTATTTAGTGGTATTGGATGGATTTTAAATTCATTCGACTTGACGTAGGTTTTGTTCTAGGATTTCAGGTCGATATCGACGCATCCTAAATTGGCGTGTGACTAGGCTCTTTCATTATTATTATCCCAAAATTTGCTCAAACAATTCAAATTTTTTTCTGTTGTCACAAAAGTTTCTATTGTAGTAATACTTTATGCCAGACAATAGGACTATTAACAATTTTTTTTTTCAGTGATGAAATTCTCGAAATGATTAATTTCTATAGTACTATCATGATCCCTTGAGAGCCTGTTTCCATACTGGGTTCAGAAATTGATATGTATATATTTATCTATTTACTATTTGTCTCTATTACTCATACCAAATCAATGATATTCTCTAATGGGTTTTAGTTTATCATTTTCGTATAAATACTCATATGAAATATTTCTTCCAGAGATTTATCTGCCTAAGTTAGATTGAAGGGATTAATAAGTTCGCTTGTCTTATTTTATTTCCTTCTGTTCCTCCGTATTGTACTAGCATAATGAATATAAATCTCTGTTTGTTGTTTGAGTTCTCAAGTATAATATCTTCCAATGCATAAGAAATTTCCATTTCCACAGAGTCTATAAATTCATGCATAATATATAACACAGCAGTGGACTCTATTTATGCTTCTTATTTGAGGTTTCATAATAATAATTACTTATGTTATTCATAATGTTTTCTGCAACTATACACTTATAATTATTTTCTACTATAACAGTTTCTGTGTCTATATTGTTTAAGCCAACACTCTTGACTAGCAATTTATATAAATCTGGTGGGTGAAATAGGTGTAAATTTTCATAGGTTTTATAGTTGCATGCAATTTGTAAAAATTCACATGTTTATCTTATTTTTCCAATAAGTGTTCCGTTTGGACCGTTCCTTTGTGAAGGATGTTAGTCATACAGTTTTATACATAACTCCCAGTTCATAATTATGTACAAGTTTGGAAATTATGTTTAGTTCTATTTCATTTCTATCTGAAGATTTCCATGCTACTAAAGTATATTTTCTTCCATTCTGTCCTTATTATAGAAGGGAAATTTATAAATAGACATGCAATGCTACTTTGGAAATCTATGTCTCTGTACCTCACTTAGTTATTTCAGAAATCTATAAGTCTGCCCTGTATGTACTTAATTTCTCCTACCCACAAGTTTATGGGTTTCCATAATGTTTAGTGAATTAATTATACTTTTCACAGAAACCGATTAAAGCTACATAGTCATAAATTATGAGGTAACATAATCTACAGATTTAAACCAGGAACTAGTTTAGAGTTTCTGGCTGATTTGTCCTCATATTTCTGGTTCCTACAACTATGCAGGACTGACAAAGTTTAATTACTCTACCATTCTGTAAATGTATGGAACACCAACACAAACAAAACATTGCAAGAATTATACAGCTATAGTCATTAACCTTTACACTTAACAACAATTAATTGTAATCATTCATAATACTGTGTGCATACCACTTTGGTACTTGACCAGTCCTCCCAACCGTAGAGTCCCTCTATCTCCCGGACTCACCCCCAAGCTGAGATCACTTCCATTCCAGAACAACCTCTAATCTGTTCAGGAATAGCTTATTTAAGCTTTTGCTCCCCAAAGCCTGTTTCTAATTCTGCGTCCATAATTACAGGATGTTTTTCTTCTTGTTTGCCTAGGCTTCCCTTAATTATGGATTTTTAAAGCTGCTTTCTGCTTTTCCCAGCTTTTTACCTCTTCCCAACTACTCTCCACATCATTGGGGAAACTAGATTTTGCTCAAAATCTAATTTGGAAATAAATTCTTTCAAGGATTTTTTTGAAATATTTTTGGGGAAATATTTTCCTCTATCCATCCTCATGGATTTAGCAAGTGATCTCATAATTCTTATTTTGGTCAATCTGCACAAAATCATTTTATTTAATTTTCAAAATTAAATATTTAATTACATTCACAAGATACTTGTCCATTGGGGTCCACTCCCCTTTGGATTAAACTTCAAATGTCTACCTTTGAAAGAAAAACATAAACTAGGGGTGTTACACATTTTCATCATATACTGATTGATAAACATATTTTAACTATTCGGTTGCTTTAATTTTGATAATATATACAATACTCCAAAATGATAAGTGCCATGTACCTCATCAATGATTAGAAATTAATGAAAAACTATTCTACAGTCTAGAGATGTTGGTCTGAAACACAAATGTGATATCAAGCCAAAAATCTTACAAAACAAATTCAGTCCTCTCAATATCAATATTTAAAGGACAATAAAATTTAAATCAGCAAAAAAAAAATGTCAATAATTAACACTACTACTGCTGAATCAAAACATATCTTGTATCAATTTCTTACTAAGCATGGAAAGAATTACAAATATGTTTCATATTTTATTGTAGAAAGTGTCTATTAGGGAAATAAATGTATGCTATTATAATGGTTTTAATAAATTATTTCAATTGGAAAGTTATACATTTTACAATTAATTTGATATCCATTGTAGTCAACTCTTTTAAGACTACTTTAATAAGTCACTTAAATTTTGAATGATTCTACGTATTTTAAATGCGTACTAGTTATAAGAAATTGTATGCTTAGAAGTATGCAGTTTCCATAATTTTGTCTATTCTATAGTCATGAATTACATAAAAGACTTTAACTAACATCTCTAATACTAATAAATTAGTAGAGCATTCAATGATATTTTTTTGGGTGTGGAGCCTAATTATCTTTTTTATTTTGTATCACAGCATTGGACCCCTATTCTTAACTGGACGATAACATTTCCCATAGCTGTACACTTCCTGGGGGGTCCATGGTGGCGGCAGCACCCCCGAAGCTAAAAAAATATGTAATATTTCCTTGTAAATGTATTGTAATTTCTATTCAATCTAGGTCGTTCATTAGGCAGATGATTTTACAATAGAAGTTATATTTAATTTAGGTTTTTTTGCCCTACAAGGAAAACCTTCGTTTTCTATGAGGGTATTGTATTGCGGATGTGTGTTGTATGTTTATTCTTATAGTGAGAAAAAAATAGGGAGAATGTGAGAGAGAATAAAGGTTATTACAACATATCTACTGTATATTGTGTCTCTTCATTTTGTTGGATAATAGAAAGGAGGGATTGGTTGTTCAAGGTGGGTGTAGCCCAAACTGGGTGAACCACGTATATCTGTGTCTCTCTAGTTTATATGTTTTTTGTGTTTATGTTTCCAAATATTTTATTTGTTGCATTTATTTGTAATATATAAATTTCTAACATTTTTTAAATAAGTTCAAAATATATTTGATGCTTTTATAACCACTTTCTAATTTTTTCATAGAAATTATATACATACTAAGTTATATTTCATGTAATCAGTAATATTTATAGTTTCAACCATTCATATCAAGATGAAAGTACAAATGTTTATTATTATCTTAATTAAAAAATCACTAACACATATAAGAACATTTAAAGATATGTGTTCCTTCAATATGTATGATGTTAGTACTTTTTTTAATGAAAAAAATTCGCATCGATGAATTATGTACAATAGAGGTAAATGAAAGAGAATCAAAACACAATTTGATGTCAAGCACATGTTCAATCGAATTAAAGAAAATAAAAAAATAAAAACAATTTTTTAATCCTATTGAATTTTTGTAAATAATTCATTCTTTACCAATTATATAGATCAAATTTATGAAATCCTTTAGAGATTCTATAATTTGTTCTATAGGTGTTTGAATGATTTTATAATTTGGTGAATAATGAGTTTTTGAATTTTTAATGTTAAAAGTCACTTGAACAAATAATTTTTTTTAATATCATTATTTTATTTATTAAAAAGATGGTTGGAAATAGAAAATCATGAAGAAAAAAAATTGAAAAGAATGGTTGAACTTTTTTTGAAAAGTGTTATAGTTGAAGTTACTGTTGTTGATATTTTTTATAATTTTAGAAATTATCATTTTAATTAGAAATTCAAATCACCACATAATTTATAATGATAAAGTTGTTAAACAAATCAATACTTTTTACATGTCTACAAATAAAATTAATTGGAAGGAAGGAGAAAAAAACTATTTCATTATTTTTCCTTATCAATTTATTTTGATTGTAATCATTTATTGATTGATAAAAATATAGTTTTGGTTTCATTAATTTTGATATTATATTAAATACTCCAAATTTTTAACCATAAATTATCCCATCATTGATCAGATGTTAATGAAAAATCGTTTTACGCTCTGTTGGATACTAAAACCAAGGGTTACATAAAACGAAAAATATTTCCATACAAATTTCCTCCCTTCAATATAAATATTTAAAGGAAAATTAAAATTTAAATGAGAGAAGAAATGCCAACAATTAGTTAGGCGAGTATGTATTTCTTTGAATCAGTTCACTTCCCTATTTTGTCTACATTTTTTTCTCTATCTCACATCTGATACACATTTTTAAACCTACCCTTCTATACACTTCACATCTAGTTCCTTTATGCCTTGGACCAAGGTATCTTCAAATAGGTGTTGGTTATGCAACGATAAAATTATCATAGTATGGAGGTGTATCTTTAATTCACATTAATTACACCAACCATTACCTACCTTTTTCATCCTGTGATGAAATATATCTAAAATTTGATATGGGAAAGAAGGTTTTAGCAACTATGAACCCTACCGGAAGGGTGGAAATAATCGTGATGGAAATCCCTTCACTAGTTGCTTTTAGAAGCTCACCTTGATTGATGGTCATTCACGTTCCTTCACTTATAACTAGGTTTCATGAAAAACCCTTCTTTGCAACACTCTGCCTAAGTTTGAATGCAATAATATTGTTGGCTGTGAATACTCGCATTAGTAAATAAAGGGGGGTTTTAATATAATATTTGAGGCAATTTTTGGGTAAATTTTCTTAACTTGAGACAAAAAAAACTTGTGTGTTGTCTTCAATATTGTCTTTAAGTGTGTATCTCAAATTATTGTAACACCTCCAGTTTAAGGACATTTTTTTTTTTTTTTTTATATATATACTTGGATTCCATCTTTATGCACCTGGTTTTCTGAATACTCAGTTCCTTCTTAATAAAATTTATATTTAAGTCCATATGCATATAGAAGTACCACTGGATATTCTGAATAATGAGTTCATGAATTTAACTTTAGTTCACTCTTACTAAAGTTCATTGACCCTCTAATATTACTCTTCTATTAGAGACATTGAACCGTGTATTTTTTTATAACACCACCTAATACATCTATATATATATGCTCAACGCATAGATACTGGGTTCTATATATATATATCCTATATATATATATATATATATATATAATTAACAGATATAGCTAAAATGCCTTTATCCACCATATCTTTTGAGTCCTTCTACTCTACAGATATATATATAATATATCTCTTACTAAGATATTTGATCCCCATATATATCACATATATTTATACCACATATAAAATACATGTATATATATATATATATACGGCACCTACCTTACTAATATTGTGTGACACATACACATATTCACCGTTGATTTCCATGTATAGAACACACACCTATAGCTATATTTATATGTCACATATATACATATATCGAATCTGTCCTTTGATGAATAAATATAGGATTGCTTCTTAACTTTATATCGGTTTATCATATTCCCAATGGTCTTATCATAGATGTCTCACGGCGGTAACTCACAAATCTTTATATCATTTTGATAATAGGCCTAATACCGCACCTCACTCGTACGACATCTAATATACCTACATCGGACTCCTCGTGGAAATGCCGCGTGGACATAGCTCACGGTAACCTGTGGTTGATTACGCCACGTTGACACGGATAACAAATATCTGCGACCGGGATTTGACTCCCAACTAAACCACACCGTCACTTGTCCCACATCATAACGCTTGGGGAATTGCTTTACCATTTTGATTTGTACATTATTGTAGTTGTTTTAGTATGGTTATTTTCGCCGGCGTTGATGCTACCAGTCACGGGTTGTTGCGGGCAATGCTTCCGGTTTCAAGTCATCATGGTTTTGGTGTGAGCCGCTCCTAACCCAGCTGGGTTGTGATACGCTTAGTACGCACCATGCGTACTGGTCACTGATGGTGGCAACAACTGAGCATGATGATCAAATAGGTCTGTTGTAGCGTGTTTTTTTTTCTTTTTGACGTTTGATGGTTTGTATGCAGGGACAGCGTGTTGCAGTAGAGATGTAAGTGCCAGGTGCCGGTGGGTTCAGATCCCTTTTCAGCAAAAATATTACGTGTCATGTTTCTGATTGCATTTCCGCCAGGCCCCAGTACCATGCGATCCAACCTATGCGTTTCAGTGCCTCGTTGTCGCTCATCGACCGAATCGAGTACCACTGAATCGACGCAACTGGTTTTTTTTTTCAAATCGGCTGAGGGATTTTCTACCCTTCTTGGGCAGTGAGCTTAGGGTTTCCACTTCCCGTCCGGTTTACCTCGGAAATGTCCATTCACTGCTCTCTAGGCTGGTTCTTATTTATCTCGCTCGCTTCTGTTCCGTTGCAGCTTGTTCTAGTTGTGTTGGATTGGATCATTCACCCCTTTGATCGTCAAGGCGCAGAGCCTTCCCGGTCGTTTCGAAGGTATGTGAACCAGGGTGTAAAATTTCTATATCTATCTACCTTCTGCACTTCGTTTTGCTGTGATACGCTGGTCCTAAATATTTTACGGATTATTCTGTGCAGCTCGCGGGGATGGATAAAATCCTTCACGCGTGGGTTTTCTTTGCTGTTGAAACGCTGAACCCTGAATCACGCTTCATCCTACATCCTGACGCTGGATCGTTCTATTTCTATATGCTTGGTCGTAGCAGCCTCCCCGTGGCCGTCGTTTTGCTATTTGCTGAATATTGATCTCTGGCTTCGTTTTTTTTTCTCTGACTAATCAAATCGATCCTAGGGTGGAAGGAGAGCCCATTTTCAGTGACCCACCAGTTTTATGTTTAGTACACAGAGATGTTCTCATGTAATTTATTTGTATTGGCTTTCAGTCTCGTATATTGTTGAAAACCACCCTAACAGCTAGGATAGGTATTATGGCGACATTTATATGTTTTTTTTTTCCTTTTCTAACCTAGCTCAGACGTGGTGATGATCAACAGCTTACTGGCCGATAGCCTACGAGGTAGAGGCGGTCTTAATCAGTGGCGAGGTCCAGGGAAACGCCAATCTTCTTCTTCTGCAGCGCCTCAGAGATTTAATGTAATACCCTCTGTCACCTACCTCCTTTCACCGCGGCATATGAATTCGGGATACCATGATTTCATATCGGCTACTCGTTTCTGCGTATTCATTCCTACTTTTCACTGTGGCATGTATTTTCTATGCGTTGTTTCCTAATTTATTTATTGTGGTCTGTGTCATCGTTTACCATATGAATAGTCTTGTGACAGATGACTTCCATCCGATATGAACAGAGTTCATAGATAGGCGTAGGCACGATTGGAAGTTACCTATTTAATGCCACTCATCGTTTTGAGTTCTTTTCTTGATTTTCTCACATGTATATCTATCGTGCAAGAAATAGTGGAACGAGAGATTATTAACTCTCGGCATCAGTATTAATTATGGAACGAGTTATTTGTTTTGCTCTCGGCACTTCGTCTATTTATAACCTACCTGCAGTAGTTTCCTTTCCTGTACTTCGCTCCGTTAACTATAGAGACCCTACGTATGTCTCATTGATTCACTTTTATATACCCCTCTTTACATATATGTTCATATACGTATCCATTTCATAACTGCTTTCCTTTCTACACATATCGTTTACATATAGGTTTTGCCTTTATTTTGTCCTTGGGACATATAAAACTCATATATGTATATGGCTCATTGATAATCACGATTAACAAGGATCTAGTAGGGTAGTGCTCGAAATTTGGTAATATATATATCAAGTGGTTATTAAATGCACATATATATATATAAGTAGTCAAAGTTTCAATTGATGCTATACATTAATCATAGATTTCCTCTATTGCACTAATGCTTATTCCAAGGGGTAGAGATGAAGTTAAATCAATATACTCTATCATTACTATGGGGGCTATAACCCTTCTAGAGTGTAGATTTATTTTGTGATTTAATAAGAATTCGAAATACATGTTTTAGAGTCCTTATTCGTAAATTTTATTTTCCTTTTTGAGGTATACCTATTGGTAATCCATAGTGATGGACTAAAGGAATTTAATTATAAATTTAAATCTTTTGCTATGATACTTGTCTTCAAAGATTTAGGATGGATTTTGAATTGCAATATAACCATTTATAACTGTTATATCAATAAGATAGAATAGAAGTATTTTTTTTTTCTATACAATTTTGAATGTCATATTCTAAATCTTACCTTCAGCTATTTGTATTTATACTGTGTAACTTTAGCACTGCTATAATGTTTCTCTAGAATACACATAAGCATAGAATATAACATTTGTGTCTACCGGGAACACAACAATAATTAATCATCTGTAGAGGCTAAGTAACTTCAGATTTAAACCAACCTTGGTTTAGAGATTCTGAAGTTTCTACTCTATGGAATTTCTGGTCTACAACTAAAACAAAATCTGGAAGGTGAATACCTGAGGATAGATTCTGTTAAATGTAGTACCAAAATTTCTCATTTTAATATAATTCAATTTTATATGAACCAATTCATACCGGAATAAGAGCATAGTAATAAGAATTTCTAACATACCAACTGCAAATGACCAACCTCCCAACCCCAGAGTCCTCTTTGTCTCCCAGACTCACTTCGAGCAGAGATCACCTCCTCTTGTAGTCAGATCAACCCCTCGATCCGCGGGACAGTCTTATTTAAGCTCATAATTCCCAAAATATATTAATTTCGCCCGTAATACAGGATGCTTTTCCCCGTTTAGCCTAGGCTTCCCATTTTGGGATTCTTTTAAAGTCATTGTTTTTCTCACTTTTCCAGCCTTTTTTCTCACCTCTTCCCAACTACTTTCCTCTTCATTGGGGAAATTTAGATTCCTCCTCAAAATCTAAATTAATTTCTTTCTAGGATTTTTGAAAGATTGTGGGGATTTGTTGCCTTATCCATCCTCATGGATTTGGCAAGTGATCTCTAATTCTCATCTTGGTCAAAATGCACAATCATTTTATTTATTTCCTCAAATAAAATATGCAAATACATTCACACCATACTCATCCCTTGGGGTCCACCCCCTTAGGATTAAAGTTCAAATGTCTAACTTTAAAAAAATTCAACACACAAATTGGGGGTCTTACATCTATAAAGACAATATATGACATAAGAATTATTATCTCTTAGGAAACAATTGCATTTTTGTCTCAAGAGAGACAACACTCTAATTTTTCTCTATAAAGGCAATAATGACACAAGCATTAATGCCTGTTATGAGAAAATTTCTTTTTTGTCTCTCTAGAGACAATATTTAGTATTAGAGACAATATGTCTTTAATTGTAGCTATTTTCTCTCTAGAGACACTAAAAAAATGATTTAAAGATCACTTTTTTCTGCTTAGAAAAAATAGAAAACAATGAACCAAAAAAATATCTGACAATTGAAATGGATCAATATAAAAATCATTTAATTGAAAATAAACTACAAATATTTTTATTAATTAATTTTATAATGGAGTGGAAGACAACCACCAACCTCCTACTTGTAAGGAAAGTGATCTTCCATAGAGGTAGAAAACTTTTAAAAATTATGTGAGGACTTATATGTGTCCTTAAAATTAAACATATAGGCATTGATTTAAAAAAAAATATTGACGCGTGATCTATAGTCTTTATAAAATTTATAATCATACATACCCTATTTTTAACTTACTAAAATAACTCAAGGGAGTTACCTGAATGTCACACCCTACAACATGACCTGCACAACTTGTGGATTCCATACAATGTATTGCTACAATGCCATATTGTCAACACAAAAATGAATTCGAGAATGAAGAACCAATAATATCAATCAGCCAGAAACCTCGTAACAACCTTGTTTTCATATTACTAAAATACTATATGCTACAAGTGAATGAAATTTTCCTAATCACCCAAGACACTGTTTTAATTTCGCCATCTTACATAATAATTGCAACTTTAATTTCATCCCATTTACAATGCACTATATGTAAAAAGACATATCTAACATAGTTGATATATACATTGATTTAAAATTCCCATTTCACATAATAATTCAACCCATTTACCATGCAAAATCTATTAAAAAACATATATGACATAGTCCATGATGGATTCATGTGTAAAGGGATAAATTTGTACTTCCCTTGGTCTGCTATAATTGTTCAAAATTAGGTGAAGGCTTTCCAACTAAGGGTGTGAACACTGCAAACTCTCAGGATGTTGGAGAACAATAGGTTCTCTAGATTCCAATCGTAAATGCTTGTAAATTCCAAGTTGCAAATTGGCATTCTTCAAGATCATCAATAACACCAAATTTTGAAACTAAAAGAGATGTTAAGTCCTACATCTACGAAGAAAAAACTCAGTGAGATCATGAAATGAATTGACAACATGAATGTATTGGAAAAAAAATCATATTTAACTTTGAAAATAGACAATACTAACCTTTTGAATCAAGAGAAACACCAAAATAAATACCTTGATATTTACGAACCTAGAAATAGCCATGCACATCGATATTTTTCCTCAAACACAGAGAAGATATCTCATTAATAAAAAAACCACAAGCATCAGCTATGGTTCTATGAAAAATAAAGGTAATGCTCAAAGAGTTGACTATAGCTAATTGAGTTGTAGCAAAATTATAGCATACCTCAATATTTGACAAGATTTTGGCAACGCATTTATATACACCTTAGTTATATCACATTAATTGAGAGATAACACATGCAAAGCTGGGGGGCAACTTTGAGTAGTGCAAGCATTTCTTGTAATCCATAAAAGTAAATTTATTTCATGTTCACAAAAATTAAAGAGTAAAAATGAAAGTATAACACATGAGAAGGTAACAATATTACCAAAAGGAAAAGGAAACCATTTTCTATATTCAAATTTTCATACTGGAAATAGACAAGTAAAATTAAACAAGATTTAGTAGACCCTTCAATCCATGCATATTTCAACTACATTCTTCTTTAATACTATATTGGCTGCACAAAAAAAGATAGTTAATATTTATGACACATATTTTCCATCAATATAATATCATCATATGAGTTTATACTAGTAAACTTTCCAATATTTATCATGTAACTTTTTAAGTTATTAATATAAAATTCCTTTAGCCTTTTCCAAAAACATGTGCAACATCAAACAGATTTAAATTTAAAATAAGAAACCTTGATAGTCAAGATAGTGAAAATTTAGAAATGATTAGTTATGTGTGACTAATTTAGTTGGAATATAAATTGTAATCTCACAATACCAAATAGGAAGCCTCTCCTAGGGGAGTTTTATTGAATGGTATATTCCTTTCAAATGTATTCAGAAACTAGTCTTTAACTCCTCTCTAAGATATTCTTAAATGTGTCACTTGAACATGTAACATTATATGAGGACATGGACCTCCTTTTGAGCTGAAAGTCCACCACTCCTAGATGGTACTAGAAGGCCACTCACTTGAGATAGAGAAACACTCCATGGACCAACTCTTCTTCCAGATCTTCAAGGCAATCCTCCATCACAAGCTTTTCTTTTCAATCATTGGTGGTAGAAGTAAACCACAAGAGAGCAATGTTTTCTCCACTTCATGTGACAGGGTGAAGGGGAATTGGGGCATCTTCTGTTACACCTTTACCCTCTTTTACGAAATCCATTTAGTGCACTCATTTTGGTCATTAGTAGTCTTTCATCACTTTCTTTTCTAGCTTACTTAGATTATATCTATTTTTTAATTTTATATAGGAGTTTCCCTTGAACACCCACAATGTATTGAGGCCAATGCAATTAGAATTCCCATTGATCTATGGCATCATTTGTTGGACATTAATGAAATTGTATTATCTAAAATTTTCGCAAATGTGTCATATAGGACATGCACACAAATAGGTGGGATCACAATGCACAACTCCCTTCCCTCAAAACTCTTCTCCAAACATATGATATATAATATTATATATATTTAACACAACATGAAATATAATAAATTTAGACAAAATATATGTATACAAAAAATGGATTAAGATTAAGAGACAAAACTTATTTGTACAACAAATATAACTTTCCCATACGACCTCTGACTAGATAGAATGTAAAAATAACCTACATAAATATTGGCATGAGAATTTATCTATAGGAAGATCAAACCTCATTTGAAACAAATCTAGACTTTCCCATATATATTTATATGGATCAAATAAGTGCATATTGTTGACTGTTTCTCTCTGTAAGAACATTGTATATAAAACCTTTATTCTATGTGATTGCCACCATAGTCTCTAGGTAGCCATTATCAAATATTTGATCGACTACTCGTGTCACTGTTTTCCCAACATATAACCTAAATCCACTCCAAGGAAATCCAAATAGAAATTAATATTAAAAATACTTCCTGGATAAAAAAAATATGACCCACATAAATAATATAGAAAGAAATATATTTAGTCTTCAAAAATGTTGGGGAGTTGTTGTGGTCTTCCTCAAATTTTAGAATCTCACCTCCGAATATATGACTTAGATCAACCATGTTCTTCCTTTTCTTTGCTGGATGCTTTGTATCAACCAAAATTTGGTATGTGATGCCATTTTACATGCACTTACTAGAAGGACAAGAAGTAGGAAATAGACCTAAACGTATGTACATTTTCTAAGAAGAACAAAAAAATATCATTCAAATACACACTTTTTAAATATATTTTCAAAGCAGCTAATGAAGCTGAAAAAGAATTGTAGTTCTAACTATTTTATTATTAAAGGATGAATGGCACTAGGAGAATCAAATTTTCCTAATTCTCCAAATTAATGAACTTGCTCAAAGTGGTACAATAGATCCATGTAATGTCTATGAAGCACGAACAATTTATACCGGACCCAAGGATTTTTAAAGTTCTTGTTATTTCCTTGCGTCATATCTCTTTAATAACCTAAAGATAATCCTTTTTCCATGAATAGTGGGACAAAGAAAAGAATTCAACAATATAAAATTCCTCATTATAAATTCCAACTAACATATTTCAAATATAGATAGAAGATACAACTAAGAAACTAATATCAATGCTTCAAAACCTATAAATCATTAATTTCCCATGAATAGAGGAACAAAGAGAAATATTTAATAAAGTAAATATCCAATTTATAAATACCCATTAACATAAATGCCAAATATAAATATACGAAGAAACCAAGCAGCTAATACCAGTACTTCCACAATACACTAAAATAGATAAACGTAAAAAAGAGTCCAATGTATTGTACATAAGTTATAATGACTTACTTATAGAAGTATCTCTACTACTATAAAATAATAGCATGTATGCTTTGAAATATATACTTTGGTTGACATGACGTATATTTTATAACCTTATAGCTATCTAGAAGTTGATGTTCTATAATAAGAGTGCAGTGAATCTAAAATTATAACAGAAAAAGACGAAAGAATTATCCAATATATTTATGAAAATTTCAGATATAAAACTAAACTATCAGAGGGTGAATAATATCAAATAAAATTTCAGGGATAACACCTTTGCCACAGTTACAATGTCATGGATAACACCTTGTATTTCAAAGCATATGTAATGAATTCTCATATGACCAAATCCTATCTAAACTTCATGAGATATAAAAACACCTCTAGCCCTCTGGAAAAAATATCATAAAACTAGTGGCAAGTATCTAGGTGCTAGTTCTATTTCTTTGCCAACACCCTCCAAGAAATTCCCCATAGAATAAACTTTCACCTCACATACATTCAATGAAAAAAACCATTTACTACTTACAGTAAATTGAGAAACCTCAACTTCTAAACCCCAATCTTCTCTTTTCATTAGAAGTAACACATCAAAGAAATATATACTACCTGTATAGTTTTAGTAATAAAACCAACATCATGTCTAGTGGTCCCAAATTTGATAATATCTTGAACATATTTTGATAATTATCCCTCAATATGTGTTATGGTTGACTGCATGATGCACTCCACTCTACCATATCATAAATGCCACGAGTCAGTGTCATAGGGGTTGAAAGATTATGTCCATAAAAATTCTCACTTTTCATTTGTAATTGATACAAGTTCTTCTTTGTCATAGGAATCTTTGCAACGAGATACTAATGTTGATCAGAAATCATGCAGGTATTGTTGTGAAAGATAACATCATAATCATGTGCATCTAACTCACCAACACTCAACAAATTATGCTTGAAATTGGGTATATAGTAAACATCATAGAAATTCTTCACCACATTTTTTTTTGTTAAGAGAGACATAACCATTTCCTAAAGCTTTGACTAGATGATCATGATCCAAACAAATAGAGGAATTGAAAGAAGTATCAAGATATGAAAACAAATCACTATGACGATTGATATGATTACTAAATCCATTGTCACCAACCAAACATCCTTATTAGGTCCTTGCATAGTCACGTGGCATGCCATACATAAAGCATCAGATGTTTCACATTCAGTGTTTGTGACATTAGCTTTCTTTTTACTTAAAAACATATTGAAATTTTTGACATTCAGACTTATAATGGCCATATTTTTTTCAATAGTAACATTGTGTAACGTCTCTTCCTTTCCACCAAATTTTTTTTTTCTATATTTTATTTTTGTGCCTCTTGGCCACAGTTGTTTATTTTTACTTTCAACTTCATCAACTTATAATCTGACCTGGAATAGGGTTCCAATTCCTTTTAATACTCTTGTAAGGAAATTTTTATTGCTCTCCTTCACACAATATTGGAGGCTTATGTTAACCACATATATTTTTATATCACCCTTATACAATAATATTTTATTCCCTTACCATTGCTATATGTTCACATTTATTCCAACATTTTTCTATCTATGAATATATCTACCCATACCATTCGATCTATGCAATAACATTGAATTCAATAACATTGTTCACATAACACTACCTACACGTTGATGTACAGTAGTATACTCTTATGGGTTTTACGTTGGTATATGATTCGTTGATCTTTAGCCTTTGTATATTCCATGATTTAACTTTGTTTGTCATTTCAATTTACTCAACGCATCGAATGGTTATTTTTATTTACGACTTATGTCACGTATTTGAATTGGTTTTAGTTTTGTGGCCACTGTTCCAATGTGAATGAGAGTTACCATCATATCATAGATTTCTCACATACATTTTAATTTATGGTGATTTCACTGTGGAGATAGGCGTATTAACTTTCAATGCATGCATTTCGTCTCGTTGGCAATTGTGGCTCAACGTAGTCGGCCATTTCAACCCCTATTAGACTTCCCACGTCATCTTTTTCAATGGTACTCGGTTGATTTATCCCATTTTTTTGGCTTTTGTTGCATTCACATGCAGGATTGTATGCATCTATTCTTCACTTATAGATGCCACGCCAGAGTACTCTTTCATTCATGCCGGCCCTACGACATTAGTGAAGGTACTATGGAGTCGATTTCGTAGATCTATGTATTTATGTGTTGGATGGTAGGTATTAATTTCCAATATCACCCATTCGATCCATGTATAGACCATTGATCTGGGGCCACTTGGACGATGGAGATCGATATTGTCCATTAGTGTTTGTCTATGTTTGGATTGGAGATAATTGTATAAATCTATGTGTTATTGTCAAGTGGTTCTTTCGCTCCTAGTTGTTCTAGTTGTATTCCAGTGTCAAGACCCTGCATGTAGGAGAACGAGGCATCGGCTCACTCAGACCTCGGTTGTATCTATCTCGACATCACATTTAAAGTTCAGGTATGAACTTATATGCATGTCACTAACCTACTGTATGCTTACGCCCTGAATACTATGTCTGGATATTTTTATTTTTCCATGGTGCTACGCTGTGTTAATAGGGCTAGAGCTGGGTTTAATTAGTTATACACATTTTTTTTTCATATACAGTATCGTTTACTGTCGAGAAATCATTTCAAGATTGCTGGAAAAATCTCTCGTGGAGATTTCTCAGTCTGGGTATATTAATTCTTTTGTTTATCCCAATCTCCCTTTTCACATTTCGTATAGTCTTCTGAGGATGTAAGACGTGAATACTCTATCCTTCTTGACAAGATTTTACTCCTCATCATCTTTGGTGAATTTAAAAATGGCGTGCGAATGAGGGACATCTTGATTTTGTTCATTTCTTCTATAGTAAGCAATTCATAACCCAGTCCAGAAATCGATTCAATTTTATCACTCGACTCCTGGCTTTCTCGTTCGTATTTGAGCTTCCTGGGTTTCGAATTTTTTTTAATATTGTTCAATTATCTCTGTTTCAGGTCGCTTTTATAAAAAGAGGGATTCCTCATCTGTCAGGTAATCCCTTTTTTATTTTTGTTTGTATTATACTTCACCTCAATTAATTGATATGTATATTCACCGTGTTCTTATTTTATACAGGTAATCTAAATTCCATACCAATTTCTTCTCAGGGATACCTTGATAGGGATGTCTCATTCATTTTAATTTCGCTTCACCTTTCCCTTTTAGGTCAGTATCAAAAACATCTGGGTCGAAATGTAACTAGACTCGCATATCATTATTGTACATAATTTTTGTCCAGACCATTCAGTCTTACCTTCGTAATTTCTCTATTCGATATTGTAAAAGAATGATTTCATTGAAATGGGTTTGTGTAACTAAGACTCTGTTGATATGGTCACTGCAACCTCCTAAATTTAATAAGTTATCTGGGGACATGCTTGTCATAATTTATTTTCATTTTTTGCACAACTTTACCTATGGATTCCATATATATACATATATATTCTCTTCCTGTTTGATAAGGACAAAGTTATGTTACTCTCTGGTGATTTCAGATGTCTAGTTTATATTGATACTCATGATGAAAATTTTATTCCTGTTAAATCTATTTGTTTCCATTTGCTAGACAGAACTGATAATTTTACAAATCTTATATTGTATTTTTGCTTCCTGTACTAATTTATTACAACAATAGGTAATTATTTATTTCACCAGGGTACTTACCTCTGAAATAAATTTTTGGGGCTTGACATCTGGCTTATGTAATTATATGTATTTATCTACTCCAGTAACATACCTTTTTCCCTGTCTCTTGACTTAAATTTTGTAGATATTACTTATTGTATAACTAATAATAGGTTCTGGAAATCTATTGTTTGATTTTCTGATATGTTCAGTATGTTTTATTCTCTAGCTAATATTTCCACTGGCATTATTAATTCTCATTTTTTTTATAGATCTGATAAATTGTTAATTTCTACCTTCCATAGATTATATATTTAGCAGGCCTTTATATAAATTTCCATGCAATTCTTATGTTTCCAATAAGTATTCAATTTTGATCATTCCTTGGTAAAGGATCTCAGTCACAGTTTTATACATAACTCTCAGCTCACAATTATGTAGAAGTTTGGCAATTGTGTTTAGTTCTATTTCATTGCTATTTAAATATTTCCATGGTACTAAAGTATGTTTCCTTCCATTTTGTCCTCATTATAGAATATAAATTTATAAATAATCATGAAATACTATTTTCGAAATCTATGTTTTTGTACCTCACTTAGTTACTTCAGAAATCTATAGGTCTGCTCTGTATGCACTTAATTCCTCCTGCCCACAGGTTTATGGGTTTCCATAGTGTTGACTGAATTAATTCTATTTTTCACAGAAACAGATTAAAGTTACATAGTTATAAATTATGAGGTAGCATAATCTCCAGATTTAAACCAGGAACTGGTTTAGATTTTATGGTTGGTTTGTCCTCATATTTCTAGTTCCTACAACCATGCAGGATTGATAGAGTTTAATTATTATACCATTCTGTAAATGTACGGAACACCAGCACAACCAAAACATTGTAAGAATTATACAGCTACAGTCATTAACCTTTACACTTAAAAACAATTAATTTTAATCATTCATAATACTGTGTGCATACTAATTTGGTACTTGACTAGTCCTCCCAACCATAGAGTCCCTCTATCTCCCGGACTCACCCCCGGGCTGAGATCACTTCCATTCCAGACCAACCTCTAATCTATTCAAGAATAGCTTATTTAAGATTTTGCTCCCCAAAGCCTGTTTCTAATTCTGCATCTAGAATATCAGGATGCTTTTCTTCCTGTTTGCCTAGGCTTCCCTATTTAGGGACTTTTAAAGCTGCTTTCTACTTTTCCCAGCTTTTTACCTCTTCCCAACTACTCTCCACATCATTGGGGAAACTAGATTTTCCTCAAAATCTAATTTGGAAATAAATTCTTTCAAGGATTTTTGAAAGATCTTTGGGGAAAGTATTTGCCTTTATCCATCCTCATGGATTTAGCAAGTGATCTCATAATTCTCATTTTGGTCAATCTACACAGAATTATTTTATTCATTTTTTCAAAATTAAATATTTAATTACATCCACAAAATACTTATCCATTGGGGTCCATTCCCCTTTGGATTAAAGTTCAAATGTCTAACTTTGACATAACATAAAACTAGGGGTGTTACATATTCCCCCTCTAAAAGAAAACACCATCCTCGGTGTTGATATTTAACTACTAGAGTTCATTTTTTTTTCAAACAAAAATGGATATTTTTCCATCATTTCAGCTTCTCTTTCCTAGGTAGCTTCTTCAACAGTAAAGTGCTTCCACTGCACCTTTAATCTTGCTACCGTTCGATTCCTCAATTCAATTTCTTCCCACTCCAATATTTGAAGCGGCTCTGGAAGGAACTCCCCTTCTGGTTCCACCTGTATCACATTCCAATCAACAATGTGAGAAGCATCATGTATATATCTTTTCAATAATGAAACATGAAACACATCATGAACTTTAACATGGGGCGGTAAGGCCAGCTTATAAGCCATTGGTCCCACCCTTTTTAATACTTCAAAATTCCCACAATATCTAGGAGCCAATTTTGCACAACTCCCAGCATAAAGTGTGCTCTTTTTTGGTTTAATACAAAAATGCACATGCTCCCCCACTTTAAATTCTTGTTGTACCCTCTTCTTATCAGCATAGTTTTTCTAGCGATCTTGTGTTGTCTTGATGTTTCTCTATATTTGTTTAACAATTCTTTCCATCTCTTGTAAGGCATCTGGTTCCAACATTAGTTTATCCTCCGGTTGGCTCCAGCTCAAAGGGGTACGACATTTCCTTCCATACAGTTCTTCAAACGAACTCATTTTGATAGAGGATTGATAGCTGTTATTATAGGAAAATTTAGCTAAATGCAAGTAGTCTTCCCACTTTGATGGTCTATCCATCACATACATTCTCAGCATATCTTCCAAAATCTGATTAGTTCTCTCTATTTGACCATCTGTCTGAGGGTGATAGGCAGTGCTAAAATTCAACTTAGTACCCATCCCTCCAAACAGACCCTTCCAAAAGGTTGTGGTGAACTTAGCATCTCTATCGGAAACAATCATCTTTGGGACCCCATGTAACCTTACTCTCTCTTTTAGGAACACTTCTGCTTCTTGGGTTGTCCCAAAAGTAGACTTTACAGGTATAAAGTGTGCAGATTTTGTTAAAGTGTCTACTACTAGCATAACTGAGTCATGTTGGTACTTGGTTATGGGTAATCCTGTGATGAAATCCATAGAAATGGTATCCCATTTCCATTCTGCAATTGGCAAAGGATTTAGAAGACCAACAGGATGCTAATGTTCAACTTTAACTAGTTGGCACTCCATGCATCTAGCTAAATATTCTGCTACATCTCTTTTCATTCTTGGCCAACACAACTTATTTTTCAAAGTTGTTAACATTTTCTGATATCCAGGATGCCCTGCATACAGTTTTTTGTGATATTCATCTAGAATCTCTCTTTTCAAAGACTCCACATTGGGAACATATAATCTGCTTTTATAGCAGATCAATCCTTTTTGGTTTTGAGTGTACTCAGCCATCTCCATTTTTAGTGTTTTTACCTGTAGATTCTCATAATTGGGATCCTGGTCTGCTACTTGTTTCACTAGATCTTCTAACTCCAATTTTACACTACTTCCAACGTTGTTTATGTGTTGGCAAGCATTTCTGCTCAAAGCATCAGCAATTTTATTTTCTTTCCCTCTGATATGTTTTATTTCCATATCAAACTCACTCAGAAAACACATCCATCTGGCTTGTCGAGCATTCAAATCAGTTTGGGAAAAGAAGTATTTAAGACTAATATGATCAGTCATCAATGTCAATTTCTTTCCAAGGAGATAGTGTCACCACATCTTCAAGGCAAGAATTACAGTAGCCAAATCTAAATCATATGCACTATAGTTCTATTCATGTGTCTTAAGTTTCCCAGATTCATATGCAATCACTGAATTTTCTTGCAAAAGGAATCCTCCCAACCCCTATCTATAGGCATCTGTACATACAACAAATTCTTTATTAGGATCTGCAATCTTCAGTATAGGGGCTATAGTGAGTTTTATTTTTAATTGGTCAAAACTGTTTTGGCATTTTTCAGTCCACTCAAATTTGACACCCTTCTTTTGTAGTGATGTTATGGGATATGCTATGGCAGAAAATCTCTCCACAAATCTGCGATAATAACCTGCAATCCCCATGAATGATATTATTGCTGAAACATCATTTGGCACAGGCCATTCTTTAATAGCCTTTATCTTTTCAGGGTCAACAGCCAACCCTTGTTCAGAAATAATATGTCCCAAGTATTGGATCTTGTCCTTATAAAATTCACATTTGCTGAATTTTGCATACAACTGGTTTTCTTTCAGAGTTTACAACACTATCCTCAAGTGTTCTTTATGCTCCTCCTCACTTTTTGAATAAACTAAAATATCATCTATGAACACAAGTACAAATTTACTGAAGTACTTGTTTAACACACTATTCATTAGGCACATAAAGGTGGCAGGGGCATTTGTCAAACCGAAAGGTAGGACTACAAATTTGTAGTGACCATACCTGGTTCGAAAAGTTGTTTTACTAATGTCTTCCTCCTTAATTCTGAGCTAGTGATAACCAGTCCTTAAGTCAATATTCGAAAATACTGAAGCTCCTCTCACTTGATCGAAAAGATCATCAATTCTGGGCAGAGGGTATATGTTTTTAATTCTGGGCTGACGATAATCAATGCACATTCTAAAGGTTCCATCCTTCTTTTTCACAAATAGCACCGATTCTCCCCATGGAGACACACTCGGTCGGATATAGCCTTTATCGAGGAATTCCTGCAATTGCATTTTCAGTTCCATGAGTTCGGGGGGGGCTCATTTGATAAGGGGCTCAAGACACAGGTATTGCTCCCGGCACCAAATCGATTGAAAAGTCAATTTCTCTTTTGGGGGGAAGATGAGGAATCTCATCTAGAAATACTTCCTTAAACTCTCTCACTACTGGGAAAGTATCCAACAGATTTTCCTGAGGTTGCTATTCTAATTCTTCAACATGTACTGCATAAATTTGACATCCTTTCCTAGCTGTTATTTTTAATTACAGTGCTGATATTTGTCTTAAAGAGATGGTTTTTGGTTTTCCCTTGAGCACAAAAGGTTTCCCTTGTTCATCTATGCAATGCAGAGTTTTATCCCAACAATTCATCATCACCTTTCTCTTTTCCAGCCAGTCCATTCCTATCAGCAAGTCATATGAACTTAATGGCAGAATGTTTAGATTTACTTCTATCTAAAAATCAGTTAATTTAATTGCTATTTCAGGTAATTTAGGTGTTACCTTCCTCTTGGTTCCAGTGGCTAACTGGACCAGCCAAGACTGCTGAAATTTTTTAGTTTTGAGATTGCATTTTTCTACAATTTTTGGACTAATGTAACTTAAGGAAGCACCTGGATCAATTAAAACGTTAACATATTTGTCAGCAATCTTACCTTCCATCTCAACCATGGTAGCTTGGTGTTCTTCTTGTCGATTCTCCAAGGCTACACTGATAGTGGGTATATTTCTTGCTATGTCATTTACTGTGGTAGCTTCTCAATCTGTCATAACCATCTGAATATTTCGGTGGGGAAAATCCCTCAAGAGATGAGGTTCTCCACATCCCCAGCATTTCAAGGGTTCCCTCATTTTAACTGTGCTTTCTTTATTATTGTCTCCATCTATTTGTTTTGAACCCACTTCACACTGAGAAGTTTTACTTTCTTTGGGTTTGTTAAATTTCTTCCACTGATGATCCCTGCCAAAGTTCTTCAAATAAACTGATTTCTGTTTCTTCCCTTTGAATTCACTCTTATTTACCCAGCTTTTTCCATGTTCATTTTTTCCTTTGAACTGCTGGTAACATAATCTAGCTTTTCTCACCGCTTCATCCATGGTTTTTGGATTGTCAAACTCTATTTTCTCCTTGTATACAACAGGAAAATAGTTCAGAAACCTTTGCACCTTTTCCTTCTCTTCACGAATGTAAGGGACATATCTCAACAAATTTGTAAACTTAGTGAAAAACTCATCAATAGTAAGTTGTCCCAGTCTAAACTCATGAAATTCCTTTGCTTTATCATCATAATAACGTTCATTTAATAGATTTTTTTAAACTTAACCTGGAAATCTTCCCAAGTAACTGTCTTTTCATGAATGGCATGAACCATTTTCGTCTCCTCGCACCACAAGGTAGCCTTACCTTGTAGCTGGTAGATAGCTAATATGGATTTCATATTGCGTTCATATTCATAAACCTGGAAATATTTAATCATGTTAAAAAACCAGGCTTGAACATCTTCCTCCTTCTCCCCATCATAGGAGGGAGGTTTGATCTTTTGGAATTCCCCTTGTAATTCCTTTTTCTGCTTATATTGATGCCTAACAGCATCATCTTCCTTAGACTCATCATTCTTCCTCTTTCCAAAACCTTCACCTTCTTGGCTGTTCCGCAAACTTAGTTCTCTGATGAGCTTTTCCTGCTCCTCATTGGCTAATGACAATCTGTCATTCTGGCTTCTTAACTCAGCCATCTCTCGTTGAAAACTGTGTAACATAGCCATCACTCGAGCGTTGGGAACTAGTGTATTATCTTCATCACGCAGATCAACATAAATTTCATCATTTCCAGCCATTGGAATTGTTTGTTTCAGCACCACACTGTACACTAAACAACACAGATCAGTAATAAATTTTTTTTTATAAATAATAAATACAATGAGCACATAACAATAGTGAGCACAACAACAACAACCCAGTTTTATGTAACATGAGCTCTGATACCATTTGTAACGTCTCTTCCTTTCCACCACAATTTTTTTTTTCTATATTTTATTTATGTGCCTCTTGGCCACAGTTGTTTAGTTTTAATTTCAACTTCGTCAACTTATAATCTAACCTGGAATAGGGTTCCTATTCCTTTTAATACTCTTGTAAGGAAATTTTTATTGCTCTCCTTCACATAATATTGGAGGCTTAGGTTAACCACGTATATTTTTATATGACCCTTATACAATAATATTTTTTTCCATTACAATTGCTATATGGTCGCATTTATTCCAACATTTTTCTATCTATGAGTATATCTACCCATACCATTCGATCTATGCAATAACGTTGAATTCAATAACGTTTTTCACATAACACTACCTACACGTTGATTTACAGTAGTATACTCTTATGGGTTTTATGTTGGTATATGATTCGTTGATCTTTAGCCTTTGTATATTCCACGATTTAACGTTGTTTGTCATTTCACTTTACTCAACGCATCGAATGGTTATATTTATTTACGACTTATGTCACGTATTTGAATTGCTTTTAGTTTTGTGGCCGTTGTTTCAATGTGAATGAGAGTTACCATCATATCATAGATTTCTCACATACAGTTCAATTTATGGTGATTTCACTGTGGAGATAGGTGTATTAACTTTCAATGCATGCATTTCGTTTCGTTGGCAATTGTGGCTCAATGTAGTCAGCCATTTCAACCGCTATCAGACTTCCCACGTCATCTTTTTCAATGGTACTCGGTTGATTTATCCCATTGTTTTGGCATTCGTTGCATTCACACGCAGGATTGTATGCATCTATTCTTCACTTCTAGATGCCACGCCAGAGTACTCTTTCATTCATGGCAGCCCTACGACATTAGTGAAGGTACTGTGGAGTCGATCTCATATATCTATGTATTTATGTGTTGGACGGTAGGTATTAATTTCCAATATCACCCATTCAATCCGTGTATATACCATTGATCTAAGGCCACTTGGATGATGGATATTGATCCTATCCATTAGGGTTTTTCGGTGTTTCGATTGGAGATAATTGTATAAATCTCTGTGTTATTTTCAAGTGGTTCTTTCGCTCCCAGTTGTTCTAGTTGTATTCTAGTGTCGAGACCCTTCACGTAGGAGAACGAGGCATCAGCTCACTCATACATCAGTTGTATCTATCTCAACATCGCATTTACAATTCAGGTATGAGTTTCTACGCATGTCACTAACCTACTGTATGCTTACGCCCTGAATACTATGTCTATATATGTTTATTTTTCCATGGCGCTACGCTCTGTTAATAGGGCTAGAGCTGGGTTTAATTAGCTATAATTTTTTTTTTCATATACAGTCTCGTTTACTGTCGAGAACTCATTTTGAGACTGCTGGACAAATCTCTTGTGGAGATTTCTCAGTCCGGCTATATTAATTATTTTGTTTATGCCAATCTCCCTTTTTACATTTCGTATAGTCTTCTGAGGATGTAAGATGTGAATACTCTATCGTTCTTGACAGGAGTTTACTCCTCATCATCTTTGGTGAATTTACGAATGGCGTGCAAATGAGGGACGTCTTGATTTTGTTAATTTCTTCTACAGTAAGAAATTCATAACCCAGTCCAGAAATCGATTCGATTTTATCACTCGACTCCTAGCTTTCTCGTTCGTATTTGAGCTTCCTGGGTTTCGAATTTTTTTTAATATTGTTCAATTATCTCTGTATCAGGTCGTTTTTATAAAAAGATGGATTCCTCATCTGTCAAGTAATCCCTTTATTATTTTTGTTTGTATTATACTTCACCTCAATTAATCGATATGTATATTCACCGTGTTCTTGTTTTATATAGGTAATCTGAATTTCATACCAATTTCTTCTCAGGGATACCTTGACAGGGATGTCTCATTCGAGTCTGGTTACATTTCGCTTCATCTTTCCCTTTTAGGTCGGTATCAAAAGCATTTCGATCGAAATGTAACCAGACTCGCATATCATTATTGTACATAGTTTTAGTCCAGACCATTCGGTCTTACCTTTGTAATTTCTCTATTCGATATTGTAAAAGAATGATTTCATTGAACCAGGTCTGTGTTACTAAGACTCTGTTGATATGGTCATTGCAACCTCCTAAATTGAATAAGTTATCTGGGGACATGCTTATCATAATTTATTTTCATTGTTTGCACAACTTTACCTATGGATTCCATATATATACATATATATTCTCTTCCTGTTCGATAAGGACAGAGTTATGTTACTCTCTGGTGATTTCAGATGTCTAGTTTAAATTGATACTCATGATGAGAATTTTATTCCTATTAAATCTGTATGTTTCCATTTGCTAGACAGAACTGATAATTTTACTAATCTTATATTGTATTTCTGCTTCCTGTACTAATTTCTTACAACAGTAGGTAATTATTTATTTCACCAGGGTACTAGCCTCTGAAATAAATTTTTGGGGCTTGACATCTAGCTTATGTAGTTATATGTATTTATCTACTCCAGTAACATACCTTTTTCCTTATCTCTTGACTTAAATTTTGCAGATATTACTTATTGGATAGCTAATAATAGGTTCTAGAAATATATTGTTTGATTTTCTCATATGTTCACTATGTTTTAATCTCTAGTTAATATTTCCACTAGCATTATTAATTCTCATTTTTTTTATAGATCTGATAAACTGTTAATTTCTACCTTCCACAGCTTATATATTTAGCAGGCCTTTATATAAATTTCCATGCAATCCTTATTTTTCCAATAAATATTCAATTTTGATCATTCCTTGGTAAAGGATGTTAGTCACAGTTTTATACATAACTCTTAGCTCACAATTATGTACAAGTTTGGCAATTGTGTTTAGTTCTATTTCATTGCTATTTAAAGATTTCCATGGTACTAAAGTATCTTTCCTTCCATTTTGTCCTCATTATAGAATAGAAATTTATAAATAGTCATGCAATACTATTTTGGAAATCTATGTCTCTGTACCTCACATAGTTACTTCAGAAATCTATAGGTCTGCTCTGTATGTACTTAATTCCTCCTGCCCACAGGTTTATGGGTTTCCATAGTGTTGACTGAATTAATTCTGTTTTTCACAGAAACAGATTAAAGTTACACAGTTGTAAATTATGAGGTAACATAATCTCCAGATTTAAACCAGGAACTGGTTTAGAGTTTCTGGCTGATTTGTCCTCATATTTATTGTTCCTACAACCATGCAGGACTGATAGAGTTTAATTATTCTACCATTCTGTAAACGTACGGAACACCAGCACAACCAAAACATTGCAAGAATTATACAGCTACAGTCATTAACCTTTACACTTAACAACAATTAATTTTAATCATTCATAATACTGTGTGCATACCACTTTGGTACTTGACCAGTCCTCCCAACCATAGAGTCCCTCTATCTCCTGAACTCACCCGCGGGCTGAGATCACTTCCATTCCAGACCAACCTCTAATCTATTCAGGAATAGCTTGTTTAAGCTTTTTCTCCGCAAAGCCTGTTTCTAATTCTACATCGAGAATATCAGGATGCTTTTCTTTCTGTTTTCCTAGGCTTCCCTATTTAGGGAATTTTAAAGCTGCTTTCTGCTTTTCCCAGCTTTTTACCTCTTCCCAACTACTCTCCACATCATTGGGGAAACTAGATTTTCCTCAAAATCTAATTTCGAAATAAATTCTTTCAATGATTTTTGAAAGATTTTTGGGGAAAGTATTTGGATTTATCCATCCTCATGGATTTAGCAAGTGATCTCATAATTGTCATTTTGGTCAATCTGCACAGAATTATATTATTCATTTTTTCAAAATTAAATATTTAATTACATCCACAAAATACTTATCCATTGGGGTCCATTCCCCTTTGGATTAAATTTCAAATGTCTAACTTTGACAGAACATAAAACTAGGGGTGTTACACATTGAATTCTATATCTATATATCCACCACTTTTGCTATTCAACAACCCCCATTATTTTAGCTTACTTACCTTAGAAAATAATGGGGACCCTTTTTAAATATTTAGAGTAAAAAAAATAATACCCTTAGAGTGATTGATTTAGATAGAAATAGGAATAAAAGGGGGAAAAAACCTTGAATTTTTGCCTTAACATAACTCAAGTGGAGAAATATCGCAATATTGCAATTGCCATATCGCAATGTAGCACATATGGCTCCTAAAAGTCACTTAAAACATATTTGCAATGTGATATATAACAATAATCTTTTATAAATGGAAAATGAATTTTTTAAAACAAATTATATAAGGAAAATATTACAGGACCCACTTCCACCATGTAGGCCATCGAAAATGGAAAACCACATTCCCGACTATACCCCGATGTTCTTAACGTCACCCTTAACATTTTCTCGATGGAAAATAATCTAACGGATCATATTTTTGTAAACCAACATTATTTCCTACCAACCATATTCATTGAGGAAATATACTCATCAAATAACCTTTTCGTAACATGACTACTCTTGCGCTTCATCAATTTTCGCTAATATTGAAATTCTGATATAAAAATTGGAAAAACCAAACCAATCAGAATTTTATATAGATTCACACATGAGCAACAATGCGACCTGATAGGTTTGGTTTTAATGTCAGAATGATTACATGGGAATGTCAACCCATACCGACCATTAATGCCATCACTTAGTGGTTTTATAGCCTATGCCTCCAAAATGATTTGAATGCAAGAAGCATTGAATTCATGTATTAGCATCATGCCAAGTTTCATTTGTTTAATTGCTTCCATTAATATGCTACTTGTGCATTTGTAAAATCAAAGTTGTGTATTTCTACTGATAATTTCTCATTTATTCATAAGCAAGATCAAATAAACAAAATTATTTGGATATTTCGAAAGCCCTAAAGAAATCTAAGAGACAGATGACCACTGTGAATCCTACACCTACTGCAAGTGAAAGAACAGAGATGCTTCCTCTGTTCACAGGAAAAACGTGAAGACAAAAAAGTGGATCTTCCTCCTGGGAAGCCATTTACAATTTGTTTGAGGATGAGAAACCCCACATACTTCAAAGGAAAGTTACTACTGATGCTTTGGATTCCTTAGAAACTTCTACACAATAAGTGGCCAATTATTTTCGGCATCGAATTGTTGCGCACCCTATAATATTACCATGCAGTGATATGGTAAGATGGATAATTGATAACCTAAACATTGCGGACAAGAATTTTGTAATGAGCGGAGGAACGATGATGGGCTCCTTTAAATTCGAAGACTTGAAGTTGATGTACCACATTCTAGACCCATAAAAGGTCCATGACAAGGAATTTCTGGTGCTATTCGCTAGCGGGAAGGAGCGAAAGCCAAATCTAGTCAAGCAATGGAGAAGAAACTCAAATAAATACAAGAATGATGACAAGGGTATGTATTCTACTGACTCCCTTGCTAGTCCCTAATGTTATGTTGCTGCAACGAGGTCTAGGGTCTTTCGTCAGCCTGACACTACCAAATTTTCACTAGAATGGGTTCCCCTAATAGAAGCAATTGTAGACTATTATATTCTGGATTGGGTAAACATTGTGTCCAATAATATTTCTACTCAAATTTTTGAATATAGGAAAAAATGTTCCATTTCCTCCAAAATTTTACCCCCGTTTTATATGAGATTCTATATCATGGACATTGTCTGCTTCACCTCATATTTTCCATCCATTTCTTGGAAATGGACTACCGAGGATCCTCTCCCCATTTATATTTATGATATCATGTTATGGGAGTCAAAATTTGAAAACCGTATTTATAAAATCTTCCATGGAGTTATCCTCCCTTTGTTTCAAGTCATCTTTAATGAGAAAGCTCCCAGATTGTCAAAATAATCTCAAGTTGATTTCTCCTCTATTATAAAATGGTTTGGAGAAGAGTTGTTTACCTAGGTCATAGTATTTGGGAGCCTAGCTCGGTCGCATGTTTTACCCTTGTATGTTCCTGATAACTTTTGTGCAAGAGAATTAGATTATCAAAATTTTGGCAATGGATTAATGAGCTTTCTTAAGGAAGCTAAGAAAGCATCATGGCCCTCATTTCCAATTAATTGTGGTCTTTATATTCTAGACAAGTAAAAGAAGTAAATTTTAGAGATAAAAAAATTTGAATGCTTGAAATTGTTTACAATTTGAAACAGAGAATATGACTCGATTAAAGTTGTGAATGATTTTACTACCCAAGTTAAAATTAGACCTTTTGTACATGAAGATAATGAGTTCGATGAATTTTTTGATTCATTCGATAATTACTTTGTAGTTGAGAAGGTGGCAACCCTACGTCTCCATCCATAACAATTGCCAAAATTTAAACATTACAAGAAAAATAGATTGGAAGGAATTTCTTTGAAAATGTTGGAAGTCTCCCAACCCTTAACACAGAAGGAAAAGAAAAAATACCCAACACCTAAGGATATTGAAGTCCTTAGTAAAATTGAGCAAGATCAATCTGTGTAAGTGCAAACCATGGAATTAGATTTCCCAAGTAATCTGAATGATGTTTGGAAGGATTTTAACCAAAAACTCAAGGGAAACCAAGAAGTTATAATTATTTGTCATTAACAGATTGTGCAAATGCTTAAAACTAAAAGTTAGTACTTGTTCACTATTGGGCCCTCTGACAAATTAGTAAGCACGAAGCAAGTGGACTTATCCTGGTTTTCCCCACTACATAAATTGTACTCAAAATTGATGAAATCCCTCCTTTGGATATAGTCTAGAGTCTCAAACATAAAGTAGTTATGGGCATAAAGGATAAATGAAGGAGAACAGAGGAATCTAAACTCCTTGTCCCAGGAGATGTCTTAATGGAAGTTGTCTAGAAAGATTCACAAGCAGGTGTTTCATTTATCTATTTGAAAAACATTCAAGCATTAACTCACTTTTTAACATGTTAGATTGCTATCTTTTGATACTTATTCAATACAAGAATTAAACAGTTGCGATATAGCCAGATCGAGTTTATTTAATTAATTATTTAATCAAATCAATTTGTTTTGAATCTTTTTCATATCTCAAAGTGTTTGTATAATCTTTATTTGCATTCGCTGAAAGATAATATTTATAAATCGCATAAATAATATATATTTCATCATAGGATACATATAGATAGATATATTATTTACTTCGAGCTTTCTATTACTCCCATCTACCGAGTTACAGGAAGTTATAAATCCATGCATTCACCCAATTATATTTCACTGTGAAACTAGCCCCATAAATCTAGTCAGAGCCACATTCCAAAAGGAAAATGGACAGTTTTAAGTCCCCTACCGGGTGGTTTTCCCTTATGTTGTTGCACTACATTTCAGGGCCTCAACACTACCTATGACCATGATCAGTTTGAGACTTCTCTAAATGTGTTTGAGTTACTTGTGATCTTTCATCTAACTGAGACTATCCTCTTCATTTTCGTTTCCTTCCACAAAAACCTCTGGCTCTACCTCTATTCATAGAAGATTTAGATTTGAAAGAATGTTGTAAAGTACTAGCATCTAAATTAATTATTGCTTCATGAGCCAATAAATATCCTATTAATTCTTCCACGAAAATTTTTGTTAATTCTTTTGTCGCAAAAAAAATAACACTCGTTTTTTTGGGAAAACATCTAAGAACATTTTCAACAATTTTTTTTCAGCTAGTTCTTCACGATTCATCTGAAGTTCATTAACAACACCCATAAATTTAGTCATGAACTCATCCACTGTTTCTGATTAAGTCATTTTAAGTGTTTTAAATTGTGTTCTGAGAGTTTGTAATTTTACCATCTTTACTTTGTCATTACCTTCATAAGAAACCTTAAGTATATCCCATATTTATTTAGTAGTCTTAGTAGCAGTGATTTTAGGAAAAATAGACTCATATAAACAATTTAAAATGTTGGACATAGCTCTACCTTATTTTTGTTTAATTTCATCAAATTGTCTTCTTTGAGTAGCAATCATAGCAACAATTACATTTGCAACAATTTATGTGAACCCCAATTCTAAATTTAAAAAAAAAACCTAAACCTTGAAAGTGTGTTTGCATTTTAAGACTGCAAAAATCATAATTCTTCACACTAAATAGTGGCGTAGGGATTGAAAATTGACTCGTCGAAGAAAAGTTTAAAAACAATTAGAAATCTAACACCTTTTAAAAAATCTTCAAAATAAATAGGGCATTCCCTCTATGAAATAAAAGAGAGATTCCTTGGCATTTATCTCAAGTAGAGTGCGCGAACAATTTTCATTTGTATCCAATCACACTGAAATTTTCAAACTAAATTCACCACCACAACAACAAGAACAAAAATAATTGTCTCTTTATAGTATTTAACGGATGCTATCAAAACAGACTTTCATGTGTTTCTTGTTCATCCCGCCATTCATACTCATGAGATTATGAGCTCCTTCAATACTAAATCAAAGAACATGAGTGCAATCCCTTAGAATTTTCAACCAAATATTTGAAACAAAATACGAGAGTTCTTAAGGGTTGTAGGTTTTGCCTACTAAAACTATTATTTTCACCGCGAAGAAAAGAGAAAGAATTGAGAGCAACCACATAGAGCTAAGTGTTCTTAACCAAAAAAGCACAAGAAATATTACTTCCAAAAATAGCTGATCCTCGCTAGTGTGGGTAGCTAAACAGACTCAGATTGGAACCGTTTGTTCAATTTAAAAATGCCAGCAACAGATTCGAATGCGCAGCAGATACAGTTAATGGAACGTGTAGCAATGAGCGTCACTTCAACAATTAAAGGGTTGGAAACATGCAACAGTGAATGCAACAGCTTGGATGCAACAACTTTCTTTTGAAGGCTCTTCCCATCCTCTTCAAAACGGTAGAAAATAGTGTTTTCGGCACTTCATGGCTTCAAAAAAGTGTTTTATACTTCGACAACTTCTTCTTTCACACTGAGTATCACTTGGGCTGTGACTGGTGGTTGCCACAACAACAGACACAACATCTCTCCAAATCTGGCTCTAATACCATGACAAATTTACGAAACAAAGAGAGAATAAAACCACCAAATTTTATGAGAACACACAAACTACCAACTGACTAAAGGTGTTACAATCAGGAAACTACCAACTAACTTCTAGCTAACTCTAGAAACTAACTCTTAACTAAGATTAATCTTTAACAATGTGTGCTTTGAAATATATATTGTCGTTGACATGATGTATATAGTATAAGCTTAGAGCTATCTACAAGATGATTTGTTAGAATAAGAGTGCAGTCAATCTAGAATTATAATAGAAAATGCAATCTATGAATGCATTATCCAAAATATTTATGCAAAGTTCACATAAAAAACTGAACTATCATACGGTGAATAAGTTCAATTACAATTTAAGGGATAACACCTTGTGTTTCAAATGACTATTAATGACTTCCTATATGACCAAATCATGTCTGAACTTCACTAGATATATAAACACTTCCAACCCTCCAGAAAAAATATCATAAAACTAGTGAAAAGTATGTATATGCTAGTTCTATTGCTCCACCAACACCCTGCAACAAAGGCCCCATATAAGAAAATTTCAACTCACATATGTTCAATGAAAATAACTATTTACTAGCTATAGTAGATTTAGAAACCTCCACTTCTAAAATCTAATCTTCTCTTTGCATTAGAAGTAAAAAGGATACCTTGATGTGTTACATCTAATGCAAAGAGAATATTTTCACATCAAGGTGTCTTCTGAGTAAAAAGATATAACATAAATATACATGTTCTAATCAATTGATAATATCTTAAGATTTCCAAGCACCTTTGTAGCTAATGCCTTTGCGAGCTCCATGATTCTTTGATTAAAATATATTGTGGTAACATGTTTTAGGATCTTTCTCTACTTTAACAATAGTATCATCAACTTCTAGGTGACAGTGCCCAAACGAATACACATGATGTCTACATAAACATCCAAGTATTTGATACTCATCGACATCAAACAAGTATTGAATCTTTCCTTCAACAATATTTAACTGCAAAAAGACAGATGTATACAAGACCATAGTTATAATCCACTGTACATGAAATATTAGAAACGAAAAAAAATAAAAATTGTAAAGACACTCCTGCACTGTCCAACTACATCCTTAATAATCTCGTGCTAAAGAAATGACCCACAATATATTCATAAATTTTTTAATATTTTGCAAATTTAATATTGCTTATAAATGTTAATTTCATAGAATTTAATGATGTTCTAATTAATTGTTCTTGTTTGGTTTCATTATTTAAATGAAACTTACATTTTAATTCATTTATAAAGCGTAAAGAAAGATATTTAACATGTAAAATCGTGCATCCTCTATTGTTACAGCGAATAACTTAAAATTATTTAATATTCGGAATGTAAAATCGTCTAAATATAAAGCTTAAAATATATTGTAACATTTTTAAATGGTTGTTTGAGTTACGTAAAGCAAGGAGTAACGACCTTAAATTATTGTTTGAGTTAGCTAAAAGATCTACTAAATTTTTTACAATTTAAAAAAATATGTTTTTTTTTTTCACTGAGAATAAAAAACACAGTTTTTGTGAAGCAAAATTCTATTAAAAATAGCTAAGGGCGGGTAGGAGAGGAATACAAAAGAACATAAATTTTTCTGAAGTAATATTCTTTTAAAATAAATGCTAAATTTTAAAGGTAGGAGACCACTAAAAAAATTGAATTTTGAAAGTTTTTTAATTTTAATAAAGTATTATACAAAATGAGAGATTCGAAACAAAAAGGCAGTAGTGGAAACTCGAGAGGTCGAGTAGTATAAATATACTTAGTGTGCACCTTGAAAAGTATTGCTAACAAATTTTTCATAAGTATCATATATTTATCTAAAGAGTTTTTTTTGTAATTTTTATTGAGTTTTTTTTACTGAATGTATTAAATGTTGGTTATTTTTTATTTCTAAAATTTTGATTTCTTAAGAAGTTAAGTTAGAATGTTAAAATACAAATTTAAATGTTTTATGTTTTGATTTATTTAAATGTTTTAGGTTTTGATTTATTTCTATAATTAAAAAAAAAATTGCTATAAAATTTTATCATGTTATGTTATATAAGTATTTTGATTAATTCAAATTATATAAAAATAAAAACAAAATACAATAAATTAATAATTATAATTCTTAACCATTAATATAATTAATAATTACACCAGTTTAGATTTTCGTTAATTTGAAATCTATACAATTTCAAAAAAAATTAAATTTAAAATTACAGAAATTTAAATCAATGCACATTTGGTGGAATATGTGCTCACAATGTAGTCGACCCGCGTCCTCTCGCAGTTGAAAATCGTCAATGCAAATTGGGCACGATGAGGTAATGGTATTGCTGTCACTAATATGTTCGCCTAAAATAGCAATGGGATGTACAAGAGTTCGAGCAACTACATGTTCCTGCACTGGTAACCTTAACTGTTCCGGAGCCCTGCGCCGTTCCCGTGCCGCATATATGTTCCGGAGCCTGCCTTACAGGAGGTTTCCCTCCCGCAGTGTTGTATAATTTTTGCTGGTATGAATTACTGTATAGAATCTGCAAGCGAAAAACCCTTGCTCTGTCGAGGAATGGCGCCCCCTGCAAATCGCGACCTGTTGGGTGACTCCGACGAAAACGACGATGTTGCAAACATCAAGATCAACGAAGCCTATGCCAAGCGTTTCGCCCACAACAAGCAGCGAGAGGCGCTCCACCGTTTGCAGGAGCTCAAAAAACAGGGCCATGTTGCACGGTCCGACTCCGATTCCGAGTCCTCCGACGAAGATGAAGACGAAGATGGCCTTATCCCGGAACGCACAGAGATTCAGATTTACGAAACCCTAGCCAAGATCAAGAAGAAGGACCCTCTGATTTATCAGAAAGATGCCAAACTCTACAATGAAGACGAAGATGAGGGAGAAGAGGAAAATGTAGAGAAGCCGAAGAAGAAAAAATCTTTGTATCTAAAGGATGTCATGGCCCAGCATTTGCTTGAAAATGGCTCCGATTTTGAAGAAAAAAGGGTTAGAAATGTCCCCAAGAGTTACGCAGAGGAGCAGGATGAGCTGAAGCGGGCATTCATGGAGGCCGGTGAGAGCGACGATGAAGATGATGGGGGTTTGCTTACTGTGAAGAAGAAGACTGCAAAGGAACTCCTCCGCGAGAAGAAAGAGGAGGAGGAGGCTGTTGCCGAGGCCGAGCAACGGGCCAAAGATGCTGGCATTGCGAGGAAACTGAACGAGTATTTTGGCAAGGACGATGATTTAGATGAGAATGATAGGTTTTTGAAGAATTATTTGATGAATAAGGGATGGATTGAAAGGGAAAACAAGGGTTTTGATTATGGGGATGTTGGGGTTTCTGAGGACGAGGAAGAGTTGGAGGAGCAGGAGAGGTACGAGGCGGAGTATAATTTTAGGTTCGAGGAGGGTGCTGGGGATCAGGTGTTGGGTCATCCAAGGTTTGCCGAGGGTTCTGTGAGGAAGAAGTCAAACGCGAGGCAGCTTCAGAGGAAGAATAAGCAGGAGAGGCTGGCTTTGGCTGAGTTTGAGAGGAAGGAGGAGTTGAAGCACTTGAAGAATGTTAAGAAGAAGGAGATTTTGGAGAAGCTTGAGAAGATTAGGGCTGTGGCTGGGGTCGTCGGTGATCAGGGGAATGTTGTGGACGAGGAGGATCTCGAGGACGATTTCGATCCCGCGGAATATGATCGGAAGATGAGGGAGGCATTTGGGGATGAGTACTATGTGGCCGAAGATCCGGATGAGGAGTTTCAGGGGCATGATGTGGATTACTTGGAGAAGCCCGATTTTGATGCTGAGGACGAGTTATTGGGTTTGCCCAAAGGTTGGGATGGGCGGAAAGATGATGGGTTCAATGCCGCAAGGGAGAAGGCGAAAGCATGGCGGAGATCAGATCCAAAATCAGTCGAAGATGGGGCAGGGGAAGATGAAGCTGACGCAGATGAAGATGCAGACGAGGGAGCAGAGGAAGATGAAGTTTATGAGGACGAACGTGAGGGGGCAGAGCAAGATGAAGCTGATGAAGATGAAGACGAGGAAGTGGGAATTATTAGGCATTCGAGGGTATCAGGTGTCGACGATGGTGATGGTGTCGAGGGTGTGGGAGATGAACCAGAAGAGACTAGAAACAGGAAGAAGCGCAAAGGTAGAGTTTCTCTACGAGAAAAGTTGGTTTTCGACAAACAGCTGGAGGAATATTACAAATTGGACTACGAGGATGTTGTAGGAGATCTTCGCACTCGATTCAAGTACAAGGAAGTGCCATCCAATAGCTATGGTTTAAGCACAGAAGAAATTTTGGTTACAGATGACAAGGAGTTGAATCAATATGTTTCGCTGAAGAAATTAGCTCCTTATAGGATTGAAGAATGGAAGCCTCCAAAGCACCATAGGTTAAGCCAAAAGAAAAGAAAAAGGTTGGCACTGCAGGGTGGCGTATCTGACCCTACAGAGAGACTGAAAAAGTTTAACAGTCAAGGTACAAACAATGATCGTGGATTGAACCGTGCAAAAGGGCAGAAAAAATCCAAGACTAAAGGTCGAGGTGAGGATACTGCTGCCCCGAGTTCAAATGATCAGGAGAGAAAACACACAGAGGAAACACACGGTGCAGTAGATTCTACATCAAAAAAGAGGCGTCAAAAATCGGTACCTGTTATCCCCTTTTCAAGGCTAATAGCATACGAAAAGGTGCCCTTTAGAATGAAGAAAACAAATAAGTAGTGGTGCTAAGGCTGTTGTCCATGTTTCGAAAGTGCCACTCAAGAGTTTTCATTACTGCAATAATCAACTCATTGCCATTTTTCTGTAAATGATTGCAGCTTACCAAGATTGACCAAGGATGTAAGTTTGTGAACCCTCTGAGCAGTTTGTTCTGTGGTTGCAATTTGTTTAACAATATGAAGTTTGGCATTTTCAGAATGAACATATACAATCGGCCTAAGAGATTTTTGTTGTTGAAAGCACAAGCTGAAGCATGTTATTTGTTTGTAGCTTCCTTTACATAATCAGAGTTGTAATTGGAAAAGTTCCAAAGGTATGTGCAACTTTTACCTCTCTTATAGATTAATTGAATGCACAGTTTGTGAATTTCTGATCCTCATGCTTATCTTAAATTACTTCAACAAATTTTTGATGTCTTTATAAAATTATTTAAATTAATCCATTTAAATTCTGGTTTTTCTGATGTAGAAAGGAAAATCCCCATTATAAATTTTCAATCGTGTTTGGAAAGTCAATTCAGATCATAGTTCATTAAAATAATTATTATATTCAGAAGTTGACAAGCTACGAAGCAAAATCTCCAAACACAAACACACGAACACATAAGCATTTGCCCAAGAGAGAGACGTCTTTAAAGTTGAATACTCCAAAATCCATTTGGAATGTGTGGTTGATATGTAGATCCTTTTTGAAGACAAGGAATAGTAAATACCTGGTGTAGCAATCTCAATCTTAAGGAGGAACAGTTTTGTCAATCACTGCATTTTTACTCAAATGTTGAGCGAGCTGCTGATCATAGAATTTATGCAGGCCTTTTGGATCAAACAAATCTATGTTTTCTACCTTTGATTTGTCTTGACCAGCTACAGAAGGAAATCTGGAAATTCATTCACATGACCACTGTTGTTTTAAAACGAGAAACTCACCAGATCTCAGAAATTCTAGTGTTTTAGATCTTCTAAAATTGGAACACAACATGAAACAGGTTTGAGAAAGAAGGGACAATGTAATGCATGGAGTTTGAATTTACCTCATTAAACATCCTTTTTTTTCGTGCCATCTCAGCAATCATCCATTGTATACACATCTTTTATTATTCTTCACTCGAAATTTGCAAGTCTGCCTTTAAAATTCCTGTCCCTAAATTTAATCTTCTAGCAGAGCAGCTTTCAATAGACAGACTTTGACAAAACGTGCTGCTCTGGGATAGATTTTCCTTTGTTTTAGTGAATTTTTTTTCTGTTCCTATTTGAATCACTGCTCCTTGACATTTTTCATTGCTTCTTTTTCAGATCCAAATTTTTTTCCTAAGCAGTGGTAAGATATCCTTCCTAATTGTTGCTCGGACATTTTCCCTGAATCCTTCTTTTCCATTTTCATAGATATACAAACAAAGATTCTTCCATGTGTTGATAAACAGCACTGCTCAAAGCATCATCAAGTTTAAAATCATAAAACTTCCATCACTATTGTGCATGAGATTCTTACAATGACAGTGAATGGTCCGTTTTCACAGATTCTTGTTGGTTAGAATAATATCAAGGTGACTAGAAATGAGAAGATTTCTCATGTTAAAATATTAAAATTCTCTACTTGGTTTAAGACGGTGTTATCAATCATGAGGAAAGCCAATAAAAGCTGTTTTTAAATGAAATTTGTGTCTATGATCAAACTCTTCATTTGCTCTAAAATGACATTGCTTATAAGGTAGTTCAGGAAAAACAATCTTCTGTGCTACATTTGGTAATTGTTTATGAACTAAAGGGTTTATCCGATCATGGGGTGCATTGTTTGAAACTTGGATGACTAAAGCAATCCTGGTTAACATCATCATGTTCATTTCAAATTAAAGAATAGGCTGCTCACCTGACTCTACAGGGTGTTTCTTTACAAACCCAGTTTTTTAATGGGAAAGATCCTAGCCTTTTGGTTTGTATTCTTACCTTCATTTGTGCACCTAAACATAATATCTTCTTCAAACAAAATAGGTTGAGCAGAATTTTCAGACCTTTCAATGACGAACCCTAATTTTATCCAATTGGTGGGATGAAATTTAATCTCAGTGCCAGAAAAAAGCAGTTTCTGCTTCCTTGAGTTGCCACCTGAAATAGGAGCCAACTGATGTTCCAGATTCTTCAACCTACTTATTTGAATTTTGAAAATGAATCCTCTGAGCTGCATTATACTCCCCCTCTTCAGATGATGAATCTGACAAGTATCTGAATGATGCTCTCCCCACTTGGAACCCGGAGAAAACTTTACAAGGTTTGCTATTTAAATTCAATAATTTTTGATTGGATGTTGCACTTCTGATTTAAAAAGAAATCTTGAATCTAATACGTGAAGTTTCTGTAAGTTGTAACCCTGGAGCTCTGGCAGTGTAGAACCCTTTAGTAGAGACAAATTCATCATTTCTGAGCCTAGTAAAATCAAGATCATAATCTTTGGACAATTGCTTCAATTTGGACCTAATTGCATTGACATTAACTTTCCTGGAATTAGGGCTAAAATACTTTCTCAACTGTTTATGATTAGCAGCAAAAAAAGAAAAATGGTGATATCTTTTGGCAAATAACAATGTATGTTTGGTATAATTGCCAAACCTTTGGGAGGGGGTGTTGGAATTTCCATGCACCCTAGGTCAGGTCTATACCCTAGCTAGGAACACAAATACACTAGAGATGCCCAACTTCAAACAACGTATCACAACAGAATACAACAGCAGTGAAATCAACAACAAAACAAGAATTATTGTCCAAAACATGTTCTATCAGTCCATCAATAAGAAAATCATAGGGCTGTTGAAAATGTAGCGAAGGAAGGTCTTCTGGCTTGTGCCTTAGCCAGTAAAGACTTCGAATTGTCTCTCTAGCTTACATGTGAGTTCATGAGTTAGACTTCAGTTGTGATGAGTTGATTTCCAGTTCACTGGAATGGTCATCAGTAGATTGCATGCGTAGTGTTGGAGCTTCAGTTCGTTGGAGACTTTTTTAGTTAGACCATAGGATGAGGTGGCAGAGACAAGTCCAATTAGGACGTATTAAGACTGCAGAGACAAGTTCAGTTATGATGAGTTAAGACTTCAGAGACAAGTGAAGAGAGGACGAGTTAAGTTCTTAGTTAGCTCGTTTCACAACTAGAGGAAATCAAGGAGCAACTCTAGCTAGTTAACTGAGAGCTAGTTACACTGTCCAAGTGTAACTGAGACTTGCTCCAGTTAACTGGCAAAAGGAACTCGTTGCACTTAGGTGAACAATCATTCGAACTTGGCCTCCTTGCATGCATCGAAGATCTACTAAGGCAGAGAAGGACGAAGGCACAATGTTGCATAATTCGTTGTCGTTGGCAGAGTGCATTGGTTGAGGAGTGAAGATCAAGAATTCGAGTAGCAAGCGGAGACTAGTTTCAGCAGGAAAAAATTGTGAGAGCAGGCTGATATTAAAAGGCAAGGTCGAGAACATCTTCTCAAGGTTGAGAGCAGTGATCAAGGAGCAGGCCGAGAGCAATTGTGGAGCTGAGATTAGTAAGAAGAAAGCTGAGAGCTTTCTCAGAGGTTATTTGCTAGCTGTAGTAGTAGTGCATTGAATTATAAACGTTTTATTTGCTCAAAGAACAATCAATAAGAAGACCACAACAAAGAAAGTGGGTTTTCCCATTTGCGTTTCTTGGGTAAAACACTAGTGTCAAATTTGTGTGTGCATGTGTTTTTTATCTCAACCATTTTCCGCTGCATGTTGAATTTTAAGAAACTCCGTGTCTTGGGGAAAGTTAAACTTGGTTTCAGTTTTTAGTTGCCTTGTTTTTTAGTAGATTCATCTAAGTAGTTGGCGCGTTTCAAGAAAATTAACAAGGGCTTTCTTGTTAGAGAAATGACAGTTAATTATATTCTCTTATCTTGACATTATCTTGTGATTATTATTAGGTGTTGTGTTTTATCTTTTCTTATCATCAAGACTAATGCCAAACAAATAGAAGCAGACACAAGATGTAGGCACACTGCCAGGGCAAAACTCCACTCTTTGGGGAAAACCTAGTCAACATTCTTTCTTGAATAGGTTTAAGATGAGACGACCAAGAATCTTAGACCATAGACTTCCTCCATTAAGTCATCCCTACACTGTCTTAGCACCGAGATCTCCCTTGATAGCACTTAAACTTCATCCTCTGAGCATATCGAACAACATCGTGGCATCGAACTACATAATTGAGATGACACCAAACTTCATTGGTTGTGGTATCATACAAGGATCATTCCTATCCGAACTTCATCCTGGACCAGCACCAAACTGATCCTTCATTCTGAACTAGCACCGAACTAATCCTTATCTGAACTTCATTTCGCAATGGTACCTTAACTGTAGTTGAGCTATGACACCGAAAGTATATCACTGTAATCTTTGCACCTAGACTATCATCATATCATTGTAATCTTTGCACTTGGACTATCATCATATCACTGAGTATAGAGATCATCAAGCCTATCATGACTGAGCCTCTGTATTTGCCGTAATTACACTCCTGTAAAGAAATCGAACCTTATTGCAAAGAGGAATTTGAAATCTGAGTGTGAATGAAATGCGAAATCATAGTTGGGTATATATAGTATTTGGTCCATAAAAAATGAGCTGACATGTATAGAATGAAGAGACGCGTCCATATAATAGGCTGACATGCATTTTAGTGAAGCCAACTTGTAGGAGATTGATGGAGGCCAACTTGCATATTATTTGAGGACTTGTATCACTTGATTTGAAGGCTGCTTTATGAAGAAGATTTTGCTGAAGTCGAGGATGATGACCTTTGAAGGAGATGACTTAATGGAGGAGCCTTTTGACCGACAACCTAATATTACATGATTTAAAAGCCCAAATAGGATCAATTTAAATATGTAACAACTAACTTAGAAGTCCACAATTGGGACCTTAATCTAAATATGACCCAAGCATGAAACCCATGCTTTAATAAGTCATTTAATAATAAATTCTTTTGACAATTACAATAATAATGAAGATCGAACCTAGTTACATTCTTCAACACTCCCTCTTAACTAGGGAGGTATTCATATATAAAAGAAGTACATGGAAGATCTCACTTTATCTATGAAGAAGTTTTAGACACTTAAATGTCATGGACTAGATTCCTGACCAGGGAACTCTATCCATTGGTCACTCACCAGTTTAGGCAACGCAATGCCATGGACTAGATTCCTGACCAGGGAACTCTATCCATTGGTCACTCAACAGTTTAGGCATCGCAATGCCATGGACTAGATTCCTGACCAGGGAACTCTATCCATGTGGGACTAAGATGGACTAAAGCTTTCAGCCTCCATAGGTACCATCAGGCTTACTTACTAACCATCAACCCAGGGAACTAGGTGCACATCCACCCGATGCCACCCTTCCAATTAGACATCAACACAAAGTGTCGACTCGATGTCTTTTCCAGGCAATGCTTCACTCACAAAGCCTCAACACACCTTGATCCAACAGATCAAGGACAACCAATCTCTCCCAGTCAAACTGATTGGTAACCAAAATGCTATCAAATCCTTCTAGAGATTCATCTGCACACAAACCCCAATCATCAATAATTTCAAACATATAATCAAAACAAACTTCGGGGTTTCGATGTTTCCCTTCAACTAATTCCAGTAGGACTATCAATAAAATCTTTCAGGAAAATATTCCTCTCCCTACTTTACATGTGGCAACACATCTTTTCATGATACATTCTCCAACCATGACTATGATTCTTACTCATGGTCTTCACTAAGACTTACGACTGTTAGTCTTGGTCTAGTGCATGACACATGAAGTAGAGAACCATAATCATTTCTTCTTTTATCTAGGCTCCCTCTTAATCTAGGGAGATCAACTTCTATCCAGGCTCCCTCTTAATGTAGGGAGATTTAAGTTCTTCTTTAGGTGTTGGAGAATCTTTCATGGCTTCCATCCTTTTCATCATACTTATACAACTTTAAATAGCAAGTACAACCAAAACTATTGAAGCATAAAGTTAGCCATATCAGAGTTACAGAAGCATTTTCAACTTTATACATATCAGATACCCAGACAAGAGATATATATTCTTCAACATTTTTGCTAGGGACTTTTATCATAAACCCTAGGCTACTTTACAATGTCTTTCATTCTATCTAGGGTTTCAATGTTTCTTTTAAAGGTATAATATACCTTGCTACAACATTTAGTAAACCCTAGAACCAATATAGATCTACAAAATATCTAACAACCTTTAAAATTCACATGCTATACTTTTCACTAGGGATTCATACAAATCCTAGATTTCATAAAAAAGTCAATCAGGATTAATCAAAGCTTAGACATATTCAACTTTCACTAGATTTAGTTGCATACCCTAGATTTCAAATCAATTATCAAAACATATCATGAAGAGCTTTTACTAGGGTTTAATGTAGATCCTAGAATTCAATAAATACATCATAAGTAACTTCCACTAGGATTCGATGTAAACGCTAGATTTTCCATCTATAAATTCTCAGCACACTTTATATAGATTCAAAGCAACATACATACTAGAGAATTTAATCATTACTAGGATTTATTTATAGACCCTAGACTTTTCAATCATCATCCTAGATCTTTCAAACTTTGACTAAGGTTTGTTTCCAAACCCTAGATTCTTAGGACCATTAGAAAATGGGTCAACACACATATCTAGGAGATCACCATTATAAGAACATCATATGTTAGTCAACATTAATACATTAGACATACATTGACCTAGACTAAGCCAGGGATTCAATCAAAGGAACATATACCTAGGGTTTCACTCCGAGGACTTTTCATAACAAGGATTTTACCTATAGACCTAACCAAAACCTAAGGTTTCGGTTCATTCTCAAAGCAAACCCTTATTATATCAGACTTTAGAGGTTCGAGATTTCGAACAACATCATTTTAACTCAAGTAAGTCTAGAGTTTCCATGATCATATCAAAATCCCAAACTCGACATTATCCATGTTAATTAGAATAGCAATTTCTTCATAAATATCCCTAAATAAGTTTAGGGTTTCACATATCATCAACATACCCTTAGGTTAGGTTTTTCTAGAGAACCTCCTCAAGGTTCTTTTCATGCAGACAATTAGATATGTATAAGTTGGTAGATTCATCAAACGATGAATCACCCCAAACAAGAATCTTTCAAGATTCAAGGGAGCTAAGTACAACATATGTTAGTAGTGTGGAAAAGAATTTATCAAAGAGAATTAACAAAGCTTTGTAATTTAAGACATACCTTTGTTTCTCGACAAACCTTCTTGTAATGCCTTCCTTCATACTCCTTGATTATTAGAAGTGTAAGTCATGATCTTATATACCTGCAATACATATTCTCAACCAAGACCATGTGATAAGAGCATAACTTAATTTTCTCAAGTTAGATCTTTTATACAATAATTAGGTATGGAATTCTAAGATATCTAGGATCAACTTAATTTGACAACAAGACATTTATTTTATATCTAGATTACTTTGTAAATCCTAAGAATCATGTGTGCTATCTAAGGGTCATAATTTAAACTAGATATATGCAAATCTAGAATTATATGTACCTTTTAGCTACATACCTTAGATTTGACTTGTTGTAATACTTACCTGATTCCCTTAGAATTTTGAATTCTTATGTGGAGATGTATTTGTCCTAGGGTACTGAGACTATGATAGATTTTACCAAGACTAGTCCATGGTAATATGAAGTTACTGTGATATAGGTCTTTGATTGTGAGATATTAAAGAGGGAGAGCAATATGACTGCTATAGGATGCCATTGCATTGTGACTGTTGTAGTATATAGGAGCCTTCAAATACTGTCGAACTGAAATGTCACCTTCACTGTAATAAGGAATGCACTGAGGTCTTATATCCGAGTTTTATGACTGAGACACCATCGAGTTTTATGACTGAGATGCCATCGAGTTTCATGACTGAAAGTAGCACTGAGTGTAATAACAAAGATAAGTATATAAGTGTCATAACCCAAGACTGTAGTATCACCATGACCCGAACTTCTTTCTGATGTATCGCTAAAATAGGGACGGAACCAAGACTATGGCTTTCATCATCTTTGAGTTACATCCTATTCGAACTGTTCTATATCAGAACTGCACCATATCCAAATTGTAATATTATAGTCTTGAAGAAGTCCGAATTGTATTTGCATACAGTGATCCGAGATTTTAGAGAAGTCTGAATTCTGTGTTGTCATTTGAACGAAGGGTAGCCTTTCCAAGTGGTAGTAGCAACAAGGAATTTTAAAGCAGTAATGAGGTCTTGATTCACCAAACTTGATTTCATTAGCCCATAATTGTCCTTCTTCAAACTACCTTTGACCATAACCATAGCTCTGATACCATGTTAGAGAAATGGCAGTTAATTATATTCTTTGATCATGACATTATCTTGTGATTATTATTAGGTGTTCTTGTGTTTCATCTTTTCTTATCATCAAGACTAATGCCAAACAAATAGAAGCAGACACAAGATATAGGCACGCTGTGAGCGCAAAACCCCACTCTCTGGGAAAAACCCAGTCAAAATTCTTTCTTCAATAGGTTTAAGATGAGACGACCGAGACTCTTAGACCATAGACTTCCTCCATTAAGTCATCCCTTCACTGTCTTAGCACCGAGATCTCCATGACACTGAGATCTCCCTTGCTAGCACTTAAACTTCATCCTTTGAGCATATCGAACATCATTGTATCATCAAACTTCATAATTGAGATGACACCGAAATTCATTGGCTTTGTAGCATCGTGGTATCATACAGGGATCATTCCTGTATACGAATTTTCGGTGAAAATCACATGTAAGAAATTTCTGTCAATGGCACTGAAAATCATATAGGGATCATTCCCATCCGTACTTCATCCTGGACTAGCACTGGAACTGATTTTTATTCGAACTTCATTTGCAATGGCGCCGAAACTGTAGTTGAGCTATGACACCAAAATTATATCATTGTAATCTTTGCACCTGGACTATCATCATATCACTGAGTATAAAGATAATCTACCTTGTCATCACTGAGCCTCTGTACTTGCTGTAATTACACTGGGCTCCTGTAAAGAAATTGAACCTTATTGTAGAGAGGAATTCAAAATCCGAGTGTTAATGAAATGCGAAATCACAGTGGGGTATATATAGTAGTTGGTCCATAGAAAATGAGCCGACATGTATAGAATGAAGAGACACGTCCATATAATAGGCTGACATGCATTTTAGTGAAGCAGACTTGTAAGAGACTGATGGACGCTGACTTGCATATTATTTGAGGACTTGTATCACTTGATTTGAAGGCTGCTTTATGAAGAAGATTTTGCTGAAGCCGAGGATGATGACCTTTGAAGGAGATGACTTAATGGAGGAGCCTTTTGACCAACAACCTAATATTATATGATTTAAAAGCCCAAATAGGATCAATTTAAATCTATAACAACTAACCTAGAAGTCTACAATTGGGACCTTAATCTAAATATGACCCAAGCATGAAACCCATGCTTTAATAAGTCATTTAATAATAAATTCTTTTGACAATTACAATAATAATGAAGACCGAACCTAGTTACATTCTTCAACATTTCGAACCAATGATCATGGCCCTTTACAATCCTTGTACAAATGGTAATATATAACAAAATAAAATTTTGTCCTTCGACTGATACAGCTAGGGTTGAGGTTCGATCCATCAGGCTCTCATCTGCCTGTAAAATACAAAAGTTAAACAACTGTACTTACTTGTTGTTGCTGTCCTTGGCAACCAACCCTTTCAGTACTCAACTACCCTTGATCCTGGCTGTCCTATGCCACTAAACACTGCCTAACCAACTCCTTTAGGCTCACAGTCCAATTATGTTCGTAGAGATCAACTCCTTTAGACCTCTATCCAACTGTTGTTCATTAGGAGACTCCTTTAGCCCACTGACCATAACAACCTCTGTTTTAACCCTCCTTAGCGACCCTTGCTTTGCTGACTAACTCAACTTGCTCTTTGTTTCATCTACAACTGTCTTTCCAACCCACTCATCCAGCCCTTTCCACAGGCTTAAGGACAATTGGCCCTCCTCAAATGACTCCTAGGCAACCCGTCCTTTATTTCTAAGGCCCTTGGCCTACCTTATTCACTTTGCGACCCAACTCCTAGGGATAAGGCAGCTTGTAGTCAACCCTTCTTGGGTCTACGACTACCCTAAGACACATAGGGAAAACCTTAAGTAACTTGGCCAACCTCAAATACCCAACTCGACTAAAGCACATAACAGACCTCAAAAAAACCTCTTCTCTAGGCTGCGACTCTTCTTCAATACTCCTACTTGGCTTGCTTATGCTAGTTGCGACTCCTCTAAGGGCTAATCTTCTTCACAAATGTAGTCCATCACACTTGTGTCTAACCTCTCCTTTGGCTCCATATTTATACCTCTTGTGTGAGTGTCTTGGGAGCCCTTTTTTTCCTTCAAGAGGCCCTACTTCACCACTCAACAACAAATTAGAATATAATATTAGTTTCCTTGGGTTCGAAGTCCACTGCCTTGGATCTGAAACCCCAAAATTTGGGTACTTTTGCCCACAAAATCACTCTTTGGTGGGTTTTCTCCTCACAAACTTAATACCCAAGGCTTGTAGAAGTACCTCCCAAGTTGCCCAATTTCAACACTCCCTCTTAGCGATGGAGGCCATTCCTCTAAAGTAACTCTTCTTCCCGCATTGGAACACCATCCTCTTCCATGACTGCTCTCCACCATGCATCATATGCTTCGTCAGCCATCACAGAAGTAAAACTTGTAGTATGAAGAACAATACTCTTCTTGGAAGTGTCCCAACGACTAGAAGCATCCTGTCTCTTCTTCTCTTGGTAGGCCTTCAAGCCATTCCATGGCTCCTCCTTGTTAGGGATGGAAGTCTCCTTTCTTCCCTTTGACGATGCGCTCTTCTTGGGTTGCAAATTCTTCCTTTGAATTTGCGAACTCCCTCTCGAACTCAACTCCCTCTGAGCCTCAGGAACCTTCTTCTTTCCTTGGTCAATATGCTTGCCCTTAAGCCTATATAGACCATTCTCCATGGCTCCAAGAATCGCTTCAAAACTAGAATTAGTGCTAATGGGCTTGAACATCACCTTTCCATCTCGAAACATTACTTCAAACCCCTTAGCCTTAATCGCTATGACAGACGACAAGTTGCACTTGAGTTTTCGTACCCAAAGTACATCCTGGACTTGCAACAATCCTCCTGACTTCATCATGAATGGTACAATTCCTGCTCCTTTGACTGCCTTTTGACTCTTATCACCAATTTTCACGTGTAGATCAAACTCCCATTGGATAAGACTCTCGAATACTTCTCGCGATCCTATCATAGGCTTCAACGCTCTACTATCTATGAACCAAGCACTCTCACAAATGGTGCTCTTTGAGAAATGAGAGATCAGAGAAAACTCCTTGTCAAACCTCTTCAAGAAATCATCTTGTTCGAGGGTAGCAAAGGAAACCACAACATTCTCTTGCTTCTTCTCATTCCGTCCTTTCTTCCTACATAGAGACTTACTCGCATAATGACCAAACTCGCCACATGTAAAGCTTTTCACTTTACTCAAGTCATTCGTCTTCTTGCGATTGTTGAACTTCCCCTTGCCCTTCTTCAACTTACTAGCGAGAGCAAGATTCTCTTCATCTAAATTCTTCTTCTGAAGATCCTTGTCCTGAAGTTCCTTTGGATGAAATCATCCCATAACCTGTTCCAATCTGGAAAATTCTCACGTGAGACTATTCCTTTGATAAATGGCTTCCACTGCTTGGAAAAGCCCTTCAAGGTAGTCCTCGCCAACTTAGGTTCTGTCACATCATCACCAATGGCATTAAGCTCGACATGAACTTGCTGAATCCTGGTTAGATACGAAGTTGAATTCCCTGTATCTCTCACTTTGATGTCCATGGGCTTCTCCCTCAATATCATCTTCTGGTTCTCATTCTTGTTCAGAGCCTCCCACATATCCCATGCAATGTTCTTTCCGGCGAGATGAGGTATCAAGTGATCCTTGACTCCATCAAGTATGATCAACTTGGCCTTCTCATCTGTCTTTTGATGTCTAGCCAACTCAGCGACATCAGTTGGCGGCACGATCTTCTTATTAGCAAATTCCCATAGATCATTCACCAACAACACTAGCTTGATCCTCTCCTTCCATGGACTATAGTTGGACAACCCTTCCAACCGATCCTCATACTTCAAGCTAGTAACCATCTTTGACAAACTGTTCTTCCGTCAATGACCAATCAACTCAACTCCCTCTTAAGCTAATCCTTGTGCACACTCTAATCCAATTGCCCTTCAAAGTAGCTCTGATTCATTGTTGAAATTTCCATGCACCTTAAGTCAAGTCTATTACCTAGCTAGGAACACAAACACACTAGAGATGCCCAAATTTAAACTACATTGCGTAGCAGAATATAACAATAGTGAAATCAACTATAGTACACAAGAATTATTGCCCAAAACATGTTCTTATAAGTCCGTCAATAAGAAAATCATAGGGCTCACGTACCAGGGATCATGGCCCTATACAATCCATATACAAATGCTAATATACAACAAAATACAAGTCTGTCCTTTGACTGATACAACTGGGGATGAGGCCCAATCCATCAGGGTCTCATCTGTGGTAAACAACTGTACTTGCTATTGCTGTCCTTGGCAACCAACCATTTCAATACTCAACTACCCTTGATCCTGTCTACCCTTTGCCACCAAACACTGCCCAGCAAACTCCTTTAGGCTCATAGTCCACTTCTGTCCACAAATATCAACTCCTTTAGACCTCTGTCTAGCTACTCTACACTAGTAGACTCCTCCTTTAGCCCACTGTCTATAATAGCCTCTATTTTTGTAGCAGCCTTTGCCTTGCTGTCTAACTCAGCCTGCTCTTTGTTTCATCTACAACTGCCTTTCCTACCAACTCAGCTAGCCCTGTCCACAGGCTTAAGGACACTTGACCCTCCTTAAATGACTCTTGGCCAGCTTGTCCTTTATTTCTGAGGCCCTCGGCCTGCCTTATTCACCCTGTGACCTAGCTCCTAGGGTTGAGGCAGCCTGCGGCTGCCCTAAAACACACAGGACACACCTCTCTTGGGCTGCGGCTGCCCTAAAACACACAGGACACACCTCTCTTGGGCTGCGGCTAGGCCTCGTTTAGCCTCAGCAGACTTTAAGTAACTTGGCCAACCTCAAATACGCAGCTCGACTGCCTTCCAAGCACAAAAAATATCTCAAACAAACCTCTCTTGAACTCGTCCTTCTTCTCTAGGTCGCGACTCTTCTTTAACAGTCCTACTCGACCTCCTTATGCTAGCTGCGACTCTTCTAAGGTCTAATATTCTTCATAAATGTAGTCCATTACTCCTTTGGCTCCATATTTATACCATAATATTCAAAATCGAAATCGGTGACCGAACCGGTCCACCTAATAAACCAGGTTTCAAACTGGAACTGGTTAGATCTCAGTGAACTGGTTTTAAAGAAACACATGAAATAATTAGTTTTTAATTAAAAAAACTATTTTAAAGATTTAAAACCATGATTCCAAACCAATAGAGACAAAATATGCAAAGTTTGCTCATCTATATACGATGTAAAGGTGAATATATCAAAATGGCACCGAGTGCAATACATATCAGCAACAAAATACATAATCAATGAGGCTCGAAATGGCCTCTAGTGTCTAAAAACATTGTTACAAGCTTATGGGGCCATTGACCTACTACAAGTCTACATATCAGTGATCAACATTCTCACTTCTCATTATGATCAAACTCAGTTGGTTGAGTCTCGATTCTCAAACTTTTCAACTATTTGAGACACAAACGTCTCAACTGCTTGAGTGACTTGAGTCTGAAACTTCTGAAGGTATTCTGCCCTAATATGCCCTATTACTTCATTTGGTGCTCTACATTGCTTTACAATGACATGGCCTCCTATCTCAGCCAAGTGTTGCTTGAACCTGTTAATACCCCCTCCTTCAATAGATTTTGGCAATATTTGCATATCATTATGCCATCAATCATTTCACAATGAGCCCATGCAGTATCCTTGGCTTTTGGAGGAATGGTGGCTACTACTCAGCCCAAAGTCTCTGCTGTTCCACTACTCCAGCAAAAATTCAACACTCTCCAAGCTCACAATGAAGCTCGCAAAAACTCCAAATGAGATGTTGAGACAAATGAGAGGGGAGACATCTTTTTAAAGGCTTGGAGGCGCTGTTTTTGGAGGGGAACAACCCCCAGTTTCTCTCAAAACCACTTGAAAAACCGTGAAACAACCTTCTGTGGAGGCTGCGGCTGGCTTGGCAATTATCCGGGCAGTATATGCCCGGTTTGACCAAAAAATTAGTGAGGAGGGCAAGTTAACCCGGTTTTTCAACCAGTCTGGTGGACTTTGCTAATGAGCCGGCTGGTTTGACTGGTTTATGGTTCAAACCGGCTGGTTTTGAATGCTATGATTTATACCTCTTTTATGAGCGTCTAGTGAGTCCTCTTTTTCCTTGAAGAGGCCCTACTTCACCACTCAACAACAAATTAGAATATAATATTAGTTTCCTTGGGTTCCAAGCCCACTGCTTTGGGTCCGAAACCCCAAACTTGGGTTCTTTGCCCAAGAACTCACGCTTTTGTAGGTTTTCTCCTCACAAACCTAGTACCCAAGTCTTGTAGGAGTACCTCACAAGCTCCCCAATTTCAACAGGGGGCATACTGATATACCTTCCTATATATATTTTGAAATCAAAAGAAACCCTGACTTCATTCTGAGAATTTTGAACATGGCTTATCTTGAATCTTTTAGTTTGTTTTAGTGTATCAGAAGTGGCGATGACTAGAAGCAGCTTGAACTTCAAGAAGGTTATACTTTTCAACACACATAAATATCATCACATAGGTCCACTGCATAATGTATGAAATTGCAAGAAACCTCTTTTCTTGATGCATTTTAAGACAAGTCCCTCAATGCCACTAGAAACACCAATGTACAAACCTGGCTGAAGCGTTCCCTCCTCCATTTGGCTATAAGGATATGGTAGGAGATCATTGCACTCGAGTCAAGTACAGTGAATTGCCATCCAATATCTATGGATGAAGCACAAAAGATATTTTGATTACAGATGACAAACTTTGGATCAATATGTTTTGCTGAAGAAATTAGCTCTTTATAGGATTGAAGAATAGAAGCCTCCTAAGCATTATACATTATCCAAAAGTAAATAAAAAGATTGACATTGCAGGGTGGTGAATTTAACCATACAATGGAACTGCAGAAGTATAAGAGTGAGTGAAGGTAAAAGCAAGGATGGTGAATTGAGCCATACAAAAGGGCAGAAAAAATCTTAGAGTGAAGTTAGAGGTGAGGAGACTCTTGCCCTGAAGTTAAATGACTAGGAGAGAAAACACACAGGAAAGGAAGGGTGCAGTAGACTTTACATAAAAAAGCACAACGAGAAGTGTAAATAATAAAAAAAGCAGTGACCTGGTATTCCTCAGTCAAGGTTAATAGCATACGGGAAAGTGCCATTTTGAGTGAAAAAAACACAGAAGTAATGGTGCTAAGGCTGTTGTCCGTGATGTGAACAGGGAAAATTTTAAGAACCCCCCTAAATTTATATATATAATAAATGGGCGAATCTCCATGATACATAGGAAAAATGGAAGGCGATTTTATTAATAATATAATATGTATATATAATTTTTTGGCGAATATCTCACGAGATTATACTATCTTGTAAAATCATGGCGAATCACCAATACAAATGGCGAATCACTACTACAAAATGGTGACTCGTTGTCTAGTGGAGTTCGGGGTGTTGGTTCCAATGAATATATGGTAGTTGAACCAGGAGTAGAAGGAAGAGAACCACTAAGACCAAGCATGGCACATGGTGACTCATGAGGGAAGTAGTTCTCGTGCAGTTTGGAAAACGCGTTCTTCTAGTTCTGCTAAGCGTAGTTTTGTTTCTCATTCTACTACTAGCACTGATATTTAGGTTGGAGAGGAGTTTGAGGAAGCATGGAAGGTAGCAGTGGTGAAGAATTACAAAGAGTACCCATGATGGGCTCCATTTTTCCCTTTGGTATTTGTGCCTGCAAGATCTTATGTCCATTGAACCAACAATTAACCATTCAACCAACAATCAACTTGACTGAGTTTTCTCTAAGCAAAATTTCTTTAGTGGTTAGTTTCCAATTGGCCAAGTTTCCTTTCGCTGAATTATTCTAGTGGGACCGAGTTGCAGGTTACAGTCATTGTATTTTTCTTTGTAAATTCCCTGTGGGTTGAAACCTTGATTTTCTAGATTAATTAATGAAGCAGAATTGTTGTGGGTCTTTATCTGTTGTAATGTGTGATTGATCTCTCTTTGATTTTATTTCCACTCCATATAAATTTTTGAATGTTAAAATACCAATGATTTTATTTTTCAAGAATTCAGAATTTATTTGGTTAATAAAATAAATTGTTGGGAATAAATAATTGTTGTGAGAAAATAATTCTGGGCTAGTATTAGGAGTTTCAACAGATTGTGAGGGCATTGGTATGGTTTTGTACAAAATTGCAAACATGGCATGCATCCTCAATAGGAGTTCCTATCCATGTCACATTCGAAGCAATAGATTTAAGTGCTAAATTCAAAGAATGCATGATGCAAGGCGTCGAAAATATTTGTGGATATTTAGGTTCCACAATCATGTCTTATCATTGTAAATAGATGCATTTTTTGTAATAATTTGCATACAAGAATCAACACCTACGTCTTTAATAACTTTCATGAACAACTCACCTATATATTGTGCATCCTTGTATTTTCCAAGAACATCCACTGCCTTCAAGAAGATTGGTCCATTCAAGAAAGCTACCATGAAGTTGATGAGTGGATGATGTGCTACATCTGTCCATCCATTAGAAATAGTACTAACACCAGATAAGGGCTATGATGATTCAATAGGCTCTAGCATATTATCCAACTCCTTCTTTGCCTTTACCAACAATGTGGTTCTAAGCTTTTCTAACTAGGAGGCATGTACCTTGTATCTCAACAAATTAAGGTGACTGTGCAACATTAAATGAGATGAAGTTGAGATAAAGGAAAAAAACCCAATGGTAAGATCAATCTCCTCCTTCCTCACTTGCTGAATTATCTTGTCCATCAACTTCCCTCTTTTTTGTTGCTCGATGCACTGCCACTCCTAGATGGATAATTATTTTATGATTTCCTCAAGATTGGAAGAGGATCCTCATTCTTGGTTTTCTTAGATGTTGCTGCCACCAAGTCAACATTGGCCTCTCTTTCCAATTCTTTTCATTTGGATGCACTCACTTCTGGACATGCTCCAAGTACACAAGGTGTGTCCAACAAATGGCACATAACTTGGAAGGAAGTGATCTTAAATTGATTAAGGAGAAAATTACACGTCCAAAGAACATTTCCTCCACCCTTTAGTTTGGCCCTAGGCCCTTGCTGTCTTGTAACATGCTTCCACAATGGACACTTTTGCTCCCAAGCCCACAATTTTGCTAAAATAATGTATTTTCAGCATTTGAAGCTGTTGTTGCAGCCCCACTTCCAACAGATGGAGCACGAACAGACTCTGAAGAAAAATGAAGGAGGGGGACAACATCAACGGGGTAATTACTCCCTTTCCTCTAGCTTCCCTTGGTGATTGAGCCATGATTTCTGCGAAATGAAGAAGACAATGGACTATTGTAGGAGGAAACTTGAAAATTGGTGGACAAATCCATTTGCCGAGCACTTGGAATCCTTTCAGAGGAAGAAACTTGAAGATTGGTGGACAAATCCAGTTGCCTAGCACTTGGAATCCATTTGTAGGAAAAAACTTAAAGACTGGTGGAAATCCACTTGGCCAACACTTGTAATCCCTTCTAACACTGCACAATAATCCTCAGTTGCTGTGATAGTCACTGTGCCTCAGTTGCTGCTCAGAGATTGTTTGTGACACTTGTTTGAAACCTAAGTTTGAGGAGGCTTAATTTTTCAAGCTTTTTCGAGTACAATGTACAATATTAATTTTTTCTTAGATGCAGTGCCAAAACTTTACAACTTGTTTTTTGGTGCTCTGGGGAATCAGACACATTGTGTTTGCAGTAGCAACTTAGGTTTTACACAGATGTCCTGTATTTGAAAAACACTGTTGATATGATGAATTCGGAATGGCGTTATGAGAGGTATCGAAGGCAATCCTTCAATTCGACTTTGGTGAATGTTGGAGTCAAGCTTGGGAGTTGTCAGGTTCTCTCTAGCAATGGGAATTGTGGCATTAATGTAGCTGACTGTGACTAATTACAACTGATGCATTCAAAGTGGTACTTATAAAAGATATTAAAGGACAAGGGAATTTAGGCATTTCAAATAATTATGGGTTCATTTTCAGTGCATTCATGTAGACATTCCCTCGTGGAGTGGAAGTTCCACCCACAATGGGTTTAGTAATGTCTTATAAATTGTAGAACAAAAGCACCATGAGTTTTCTGTGGCAGAGTCTTTCTAGGAATATTGGGAGTGGTGTCAGAAGTACCAGAGGTATGTGTGTATTGTGCAATCCATGTCAGTTCGAACTTCATATATCTAAGAGGGAGCATTGACCAGTGCTTCCCTGGGAGTTCCACATCGATATGGCATGTATACTTGTCCCTTTGGGTTATCTTCCTCCAGCAAAAGTCCAGATCAGTTATAGTTGGTCTTTTGTACAAGTGCTATTTTCATGAGTTGCATTGATATGTTGGTTTAGTCATTTTTTATTAAAGCAGCTAAGCTTTGTCTTATTAACTGCCCAGAGTCAGTCTGTAAGTTAGTTTACAATCATAATTGTTGGTTAAATTGCCAGCTAATGGCATAGACATACTGCCTTTATACACATAGATACAAAGGCAAATAGTCTTAGATCAAATTTTGGGACTGATGACTATGTATTGCCTACAGGTACAGCTGGAGTGATTTTGTAAATCCTTGTATATTTAAGTTTAGCTGTCGTTGTTGGTGTTAAAAAAAAAAAAAAAAACAAACAAACAAACAACTTTGTATGGCAAAAGCATGTGCTTGGGGCCAAGAAATGGTTATATCCAGCCTACTCGTCCAGCAGAAAGTGATTCTGAATAAAGATGCAGTGGGCAAGATCACTTCAATCATCCATATTAGTCCCCTAGTATCATGTCTACCCCCAGTGTTTTGTGCAAGTGATGATTTTGTATGGCTTTCTTTTAACTATCTATGACAAGGAGATGTTGAGCTATTAAAGATACAAAAGGGTATGGTAGATAACTGGTGGGACAGATTCCTAGAAAGCAGAGCATTTGAGTTGACAGACACCTGAGATGCCAGACTGTTAGATGCTTCTAACTGCTTCATGGTTCCTTCAATTGTAAACTTTAAGTATACCGAGTGCTGCACCCTATTCTCCCTTTGTCTAGAATGTTGTTAAATTCTCATATTTTACAGGTCTCTGGTGAGATAAATAGTACTGTTATTCTGATTATATATATATATATATATATATATATATGTCGCACAATTTCTTGTTAGCAGAATTGAGAGGGCTTGGTACAAAGTTCAAACTGTTGTATATTTCACTATGTTCTTGGTTAAAGGGGAATTCTTTGGAATGAATAAGATATGTTATAATTGTGATAATATGATGGTTATAAGAAATGGGATGCTCTGGAATAATACTGAGGATGATGTGCACTGGGGTCAAATGGTGAAGAAAGTCTTATGACCTTTTGGGTGGCAAATATTAGTATACATTTTTATAGGCTATCATGCTTCCCACAACAGATCCATCAAAGTTTTTAACTAACCATAAAATTATATATTCAGAATTCTGTTTGGAAGACAGACATGCATCGAGTGGTCCTATGTAGTAGAGTATGTTTGGCAGTTTAATAATGGATATTTTGCATATTACAAGCACCAGGTGGATTTGAAATGAAGGTGCCAAGTTGGATAATTCAATTGAGCGAGAAACAATGTTAAGATCCATTGTCCATGACAACTCTTTGTTCCATGAAAAATGAAAGGTCAGTATGCTCCCTGCTAATGAATTCAGTTACCTATATGTGTCACTTGATTAAATCTGTTGTTTCACCATGTGGTGGTGCCAACTATTTATAAATGGGAAGCTATATTGCAGATTCGTGATAAGTGATTGACATTGCTTCTATCTGCTAGAATTATTTTCTTTGATATGTACATCTGAGCACTGAACATAGTAGTCAGAACTGGAACTAGATTCCCAAAATCACAAAATGGGCTAGAACTGGGAAAAACCTGGGTTGAAGAACTGGACCACAAAATAATACCTAAAATACTCAAATTTGAATTAAAAAAATAGATCCATGTAACAATGTAAATCCAAAACATTAGACACTAAATGTTCAAAGTTTGCTTGTGCATGGTAAAAGGTGAATATATTATAATGGAATCATGACATAAGTTTTGGGATTACATATAGTTGAACTTCTGAGTGAAAATACATAAACAATTACGCTTCTAAATGGCCTCTAGACTCAAGAGTCCAAAACATCATACTATTAACCAAATGAGTACATAACTCATTAGCACAAATTTGAAGTTTACTTTCTCTTGGTCAATGGCTCCAACAGCTGCTGCCATTCAATTTTTAAAAACAGTTGGCAGGGGCACCAACCTGTTTGAAGATTGCTCATGGTCTCATTATCCATCCTGACCACATACAACACTGTTATCATGGCCTCAGGTCTCCCCTCAGTTGACAATGCACTTGCACCATCTACAGATAAAGACAGTCACAAGATTCTACACAGGACAGGATTTGTTGGTTTTGCTCCCTCTCAGAGGTGAAGACAGGCACATTTATTTTGAATAGGTTAGTATAGCTCATGTTAAGAAAGCCATTTTCCTCCAGATACTCCATATAGCAGGATTATAGTAGCTTGAGGACTAATTTTTTTTTTCCATCTTCTTTGAGTTGCGGTCTTTATGACGATATTACTTTTATGAAACTCAGTCCCTCCCCTATGATAGTCAATGTCACAGGACTTCATTATGGTAATTTTTTATATGGCCTTTGCAGGGTGAAGAATTTATGGGACACGAGCAAAGTTAAATCGCCCAAGGGATACATGTATGGTTGTAATTGTATGGCCTACAGTAATATACTGAAAATATTATTGTTTACCACAAATAACGAAAAGAAAGTCAATTTCTTATATTACAAGGGCAGTGACTGACTGAATCATTTTCAACTGGCAGATACAAGGAAATCTTTGACTATACAATACGAACTGAATATTACTCAATCAATTGCAAGATATTGAGCCAATAGACATGTTAACACATGTCACTAGTGGAGAAGCCAATAGAAATACAGATCCACATCGACTGGACTAGTGCCTCTTTGGCATTCATAGCTATTATTGCGATTTTATAAACAAGTTGTTTGTGTAAGTAGACAAACTCTGTTAGTATAGAAGCTACAGCCAGGACAACATAATTTTTTTTTGAAAATTGATAATACAAAGGTTTATTATTGAATGACAAGTTCATAAGCTTCATTTGGAAATTGCAAATGATATGTGATTACAGGCCCTGGGGGCCCTGCCAAGGTTTGAAAATTGATAATACAAGGATTTATTATTGAATGGCAAGGTCATAAGCTTCATTGTGAATGGAAATTGCAAATGATATGTGATTACAGGCCCTGCAAAGGTAGAACTATAGCAAACATTTTGATAAAGTGCATTCTCTTTCTGCTAATAGGAATAGTTTATTTGTTTACTAAGTTTGATTTTACCATATTGCAGACAATAATACCAATTTTGGTAAAAATATCCGTGGCGATTGACATTTGGAAGTTTTAAGAAGCTGTTCGGTTATATGGAACATGTTTCATGGTGGCATCATATCATATATCAAATTGTTTGATGATATCATTATATCATGACACATGTTTGATTTTGCCATCGGATCATGTAAATAACATTTATAATTTTAGCCACAATTGTAGATTTGTATCAAAAAACAGATGGGAAACTGTCAATCAACTTAGAAACAAATACAGAGTGGTCACAATTATTGACCTTCACGCTGCAGAGACATCACAGATCCAGGGTGTTATTATCACATCCACTTAATACACTATTATTTTACATAAAGAACTTGACTCCATTAGTAGATACAAGTCAAAGTGAAGCCCTTTACCACTTCTCATTTAGAAATTCCTATTAGCAATGTCATTAATTGTTCATTTATCTTTGTACATTTTACAGATTTACTCAATTGAAATGGGTTTGTTGATAATGAAAACTCGACCGCTGCATATCTATTTACATTGTTTGGAGTTGTGAATTCGGTGTAAGACACAATAAGTGGATGCCCGTTCCTAATCGAAGTAAAGTACATTGCAACGTCAAAGACTTCGAAGCACATTTTTTGTTTGTCACAATTATGCACAGATATTGGACTTTGAACATGGACCCATCCCTACTTGTTACAATTAGAATGCAATTCCCTTGGGAAAGAATCACAAGTTGTATCCATGGAAAAATCATATCACGGTGAAATTCTACTATTTTAGAGAGGTTTAATTGAGTCTAGTGAGGTATCAATACTCAAGGCTAGGACTTAAGGTAATGAAATACGTTCTTCAACTAAAGCAATGGATAGGAGGAAATTCGCTTGGTGTAGGGGTAAGCTGGGTATTCAACCTTGAACAATGTATTGCCAAGTGGGAAATTGTTAGGGTATTCCCAATTGCATAACATGTCACTGGCAGATTCTATTTGTAAACAGAATGTGCAAAGAAAGTTTTGGATTGCATTCTTGTATTTCAGAAGTGAAGTTGTTTCCAAATTGCATTCAGAATTTTAGAAGCAACATCATTTCTGTGTTTGCACATTCTCGTGGATCCTTATTACTGAACATGCAAATTTATTTCTGGACCTTGACTGTGGTTATAAGAGATTGAAAGTAAATAAGAAATAAAGTGTATAAACATGTGTACAAGAAGAGAAGTGGTCAAAGAAACAGTCAAAACACCAACAAATAGCCCTACATCAAAAGGAATGCCTTAGGCATCTCTAACTTGGGTATAGCTGAAGTGTAATGAAATGAAGGAACAAAATCCAAAAATAAAGAGATTGAAAAAAGCACAGTATTGAACATCTGAAATCAAATTTCAAAGAAATATCCACAGATAAGTACAGTCCCAGCCCCAACTCTTACAACTGATTCATAAAAAAATGTATTCCTTGCAAATTTATTATGCAACAATGTAGTTGAGGGCTAACTTCACATACTAAACATCATTGTAATAAATAATGGGAAAGAATATGTTGCCTAGTACCAAGTTTGTAGAAGAAACTGCAAATATACAAGACTTTTTAACCATGGAGAAAATTCATTGCAACTGCATTACTCTATATTGATTTTGTTAAGGTCTCTCTCATATTAGATCCAATGCATGTCAAAGAAACATCATAGCATGCCACAGGTATCCATTGAGATAACTGTAGAAACAAGTTTCAACTGCTTGAGAGGAAGAATCACATCAAACTGAAACTTTTGACATGGAAACTATTGAGTTCTTTTGTTCTAGCAGGAGATTTTTTCTTGCAGAAACCAGATTCTGGCCCGATGTATTTAACAGAAGGTATTACTGAACATGCAAATTTATTTCTGGACCTTGACTGTGGTTATAAGAGATTGAAATTAAATAAGAAATAAAGTGTATAAACATGTGTACAAGAAGAGAAGTGGTCAAAGAAGCAGTCAAAACACCAACAAATAGCCCTACATCAAAAGGAATGCCCTAGGCATCTCTAACTTGGGTATAGCTGAAGTGTAATGAAATGAAGGAACAAAATCCAAAAATAAAGAGATTGAAAAAAGCACAGTATTAAACATCTGAAATCAAATTTCAAAGAAATATCCACAGATAAGTACAGTCCCAGCCCATATTCAGTTATAACTGGTATTGATGTTATATACATTCAAGGCTCAAGCACTGCTACAGGGATAATCTTAGCCCAAATGCAGTTAGCACTAAACCGTCCTGAGAACGACAATAGACAGTAGTGTCAACTTGCAGCCCTAGTTTCGTACCCTGCACTAGTTAACTGGTATTAATGTTATATAAGTTCAAGGCTCAAGCACTGCTACAGGGATAATCTTAGCCCAAATGCAGTTAGCACTAAACCGTCTTGAGAATGACAATAGACAGCAGTGTCAACTCGCAGCCCTAGTTTCGTACCTTCATGTGTTGATTGCTTTATAGAATAGTGTAACAATCCGTCTGAGAATGTCAACAAGTGCACTAAGATTGCAAGCAAATGTCACAACAACATTGTTAGGCTTTTCAGATAGACAGGATTGAAACATGTGCAAATTTTGAGAGCTAGGAATTTGTTGCTCCTACCATATATAATCCCAACTAAAATGTCTCTGATCCTGTAACTGCAACATTGGATATCATTCCATTCACTTCATTTTATTGGTAATGCTTAGTAGATACTTAAACCCTAGATTCTCAGCTTAATTTGGGCATCCTTCTCTGTTTTTGCTATGTGTCTCTCTGCTTTCCAAAAACTTTTTCTTGGAGTTCGTCCATTCTTCACCGTTTGCTTGGCCATCTTGACCTGAACAAAGGAATTATCTGTACCATCAACATCCATGTCCAGGTAGAAAGTAACATAATGGTCATGGATGACACCAATTGTATTCTGAGCAAGCAAAGTCCCATGAATCTCATCCTCGGATTTGATCTGGTTGACATTCTCATATTTTGTACCTGTGATCATCAAGATCCCACTTAGTCCAACCTGTGTGCCAAATAAAATGGTCAAAAGCTTAACCCTTCTAATCTGCGCTTGAGTAAAAATAACTTGACAAGTTGCTTTCTCAAGGAAATATTTCAGAGTTTCCTACCTTAATTCGGATAAAGCCATCAGTCTGGAATTCCCAATCCACAATATAATCATAGTTTGCAACAGATGCTGCCATGCGGGCTACTAAGGTAACCTTTGGTCTGACTTCTCGAATCTGTCACACAATAGATTTCACAAATTAGAAATACAAACAATATGCCAGTGCAAACAGAAGCAAGAAACTTTTTCAAGGTTTATACATGTGCCAAGGAAACAATATACCAGTGCAAACAAAAACATCATATTTTTTTCTACGTTTATACAAGTGCCAAGCAAACATCTAAATGCCAAGGAGATTTTCAATGAGTACCAAGCAGCGACCTAATCTTACCCACCAAGGAAACAATATACCAGTGCAAACAAAAGCATCAATTTTCAGTCTTCAATCTGGTAAATATCTGTGAATGTAAATTTAGTCCTTACACAAACAACCTCAACATATAACTGAGGGAATTCAACTCAAGTATGTGCAACTCTTGTTCTTCACCTAGACCCAAAAAGTAATTCCCCATTCGTCTTAATGATTTGTCTAATTGTTGCAGAAAGAATTATGGTGAATTTATTCCAGAATGATATGTATTTCGGCAGCTTCCAGGTATCAAGTCGGCCCACAACTTTGCTAAAATTGGAATTGAGTATATATAAAGAGAAGAAAATGCTATCACAGAGCTAGGCCCTTCAAAATTTCTTTCAATTTTTCCCAAGTCTTCCCTGCCTAGGTAAAACTATGGAAAATGGCATGAACATGAATGAAACTAGGTAAGTGTGTTACCACATCAGAGGATACTTATGATCTAACCATGCAACACAATGTGAAAGTGACCAAGATGTGATTATTTAACCACCTTGATGTTGGTTCATGAAGAACATTATGCACCACTGAAGCAACCTCCACTGATAATCTAACCTTGTGAAGGCTAGAATCATCATTCCAACCAAGGCAACCACATTATTATCAAGGAGAATCATTACGCTGAACATCTAGGGATATCATCACATGAAGGACTACTCTCAACCAAAAATAAGTGTGTGTCTGTAGCCCTTGAGCATCCTACAAGTTACCCATCATGTCAACATTAGGGGTAACAACCACCACCAATGTGACCAAGTGGACAATGACAAGAACATGACTGCTGGGGTTCTCGACTGGCAAAGACAAAACCCAGTTCCAACCTTGACAAATTGATGATATTTTTCTTCAAATAGGATAAATTATAGTCTCTGCTGAAATATTTATTGACTGGTAGATCATATGTACCAGTTAGAGCCAAGGAGAAAAACCCAATTCAAATGATCGCATGACCAATATACCTCCATGTCAAGCAGGAAATCACCACTTCATAGGGAATCCCAACAACAAGAAACTCTAAAGATGAAGGGAGGAGACTTGGAATTTGAGTTACACACCAATACCAAACAATTTCAAGAAACAAGCTTGGATATTTAATCTGGGCTCCACAAGTATCCCAATCAACCAGTCCCATGAAAGGAACATTGGTCAGCATACCTTGTGCTGCATGCAAGACACACAACAAACCTTTACCCTTGTCTTCTGTCAATTAACTATGCTACAACGAATGCACACAACCACCATTAGCAGACCATTAAATGCTTGGAAAAAACTAGTTAATAATTCCAAAGGGTCAAAGATTATGAAAATACAACGCATCGATCTGAATGTAGAAATTAAGTGAAAACTATACATACAATGAAATCCACTGAATCAATTATGTAGCATCCCTTGCACCACCAAGAAGAAGTAAGAGGGTCCACAACCATCATACACAATCTCCAAGCAAAAATCAAGGTTTGTGCCATTACCATACTTGTGAATTACCCCTGCAAAACTTGTCATGCGATGAGAATCACAATTTATCACTCATGCCAATATGAAGGGTAAGAACCATCACAATTGGAGTATCTTTCCATGAGAGAGAGAGACAGAGAGATGAATGACCACTCTATCACAGATATAAGAAACAACTTCACAAGGTAATGACAAAAATCGTTTGGCACACCCCAACAATTGTAAGGGAAGCACTCTGCTTGTAAGCTACGTGCAAATTAGGAGAATTAGTTGCATCTCCTAGATAAAAATATATCTAATCTATTATAATTGTAAAGCAATAGAAAAGAAAAGAAAAAAAGTGAAGAGAAAGAGAAGCCAAGTATATGGCTAGTAGCTACATCAAATCAGGATGCACTTTTTGAAATGTATTCTGCAACATCCCATTATGGTGGTAGTAATAGTTATTCATCATCTCTATGATATTGACCCAAAACCGGGTTTAAAAATATTTGAAAAACCCACTAATTGTTTCCTTGTAAGATGAACCCTCGCATAACTCTTAATATGACACCTTTTGTGCATAAATTTATCATTGGCAAGGATATCTCTCCAAGAGCAGAGATATCTCTCCATTGAAAATTTTGAAACATTTCAAACTGTAACCGTTATCTCCTTGTTGAAAATTTAAATTATAAGTTATAACAGTAAGTCTCATCACCATGACAAATATTATATTTAGATTCACTTTAAAGCCCACAAATATCTAATCTTAGAAAACATATATGATAACTAATTAAACCGAACCCACTGTTTATAGATCCAGAGATGATTTCTAGCGTTGAAGAATGCTTCCCTCTGAAAATCCAACTAGAAAAACAATTGAACCAAAATAAGAGGTCACTATAGGAGCAGGAAGGCACTTTTATAGTTGCTAAATCAAGGCATAAAAGATTTGACATCCATACATAAGAGTTGGTAAACATCTAATATTTATTCCAGATTTACCCAATTAAAGGCAAAACTGTGCATAACAGTCCTTAATCTTAATTTTTCCTGCTAAATAAAATTAAGGGAACATAGATATTTTGCTACAGGTTGAGATCAATTCAGAAAGAAAAAGAAATATAATGGCTTGCCTGGAGGAATGCATGGGTTGCGAGCTCATTTGCAGCCATCACATCAGCTTCTACTCCACCTGTTAGCGGTCCTGGGTAAGCCTGTACATAAAGACTCACTGTGAATTATACATCACAATTAGCAAAAAACAGGTGTATGACAATTCGTGCCCAACATTATAAGTATCCTTCCATCATGATATTACCATATTTGATTTGGAAATTTCATTAGTAGTGTCCAATGATAAATCTCTCAAATTCCAATCAGTTTAAAGGTATCAAAAAATAAATATGGTGGGATTCATTCCATATTAATAATTACTCTGCTCTACTCTTCAAGGCACATAAATAGGTTTAGTTTAAGTCAGAATTACGTTTTCCAGTTTCCTTTCCTTCTCAGGGATTTAATTTAAACACCTAGTACATAATTACAAATTATCCCTAGTATCTACATAGATTATAAGCATCTTATGATTAACCAATAGTCAAATAACTAATGTTATGGGAGTTTCAACTAATGAAGCAATTGGCAGTTCAGGGTTTCCTAAGAACTGTTTCATTTACAAACAGGCCATGATCTATGAGCAGCTGAACTTTTTTATTTATGCCTATCTGTCAACAATCGTCCCCAACTCCCATCTATTCGTATCCCCACTCCTTTGGACCCCAAGACTTTTTGAAGTAGCACAACTTCAAATTTCTAGGGGGCAGAACCCAGGGAGAGGGAAAATTCTCGTCTCCATCCTTTGACGAACTATTGGCGCTTTATGAAACTATGTCACCTTGTGCTTACTAATGCTTCGACACGTCCTTCCTAGCTCTCCACTTCAATCAGCGCTCACGTCACCCTAACCTCTGTGTCACCCCGGTGTTTTGGAGATCAACTCAGGCTAGAGCTTCCAGGGAAGATTCTCCAAGGAATCTTCATCTATTAAATCCATTCTCTTTGATAGAACTCTAGTTCTGTTCCCCGACTCTTGTCAAGTGTTGCATTAATGTTCAAAGGGAAACAAGTAAGGGTTTCTGTCATGCTATGCTTTGTTCCTACACTCCCTTCTCTTGATTTGCGCAAAACTTATCTGTGCTCCCCCTCCTTGGCTCTTCAAAAAGGCTCCTCTTCAAAGCACCACACCCCTGCACTATTTTCCACATTGTATCAACCATGGTATTATGAAAAAAAGAAATCAGTTCAAACAATAAGTAAAAACACAAGAATGACAAGGAATACGAATTTCAATGGCACAAAAGTCACTCCAAAGTCCCACTCCTCTCTTTTAATGCAAACTTTTGAAGAATAATTACATGAATGACATCATTCCAAATCCAAGAAGATAGGATCAGACGAGCCCAATTTTGGCATATTATCCATTTACAACAAATAGCTAAATTAATTTGCTTACATGGCAAATTAACAATCTCTATCCTGATCTCTCTAACAAATCCCACACATTGAGGAACCAAATCCTCTGATAAAAGGTTTTGACCTCCTCGGCCAATGAAGTTCTTTTGGATGCCCCTACATCAACATATGTTTTGACACCTAAATATTATCATCCATCATGGCTTTCAACACCAACACCTGGCAGGGCGAGCAGGAGAACACCACACCTAGATCCAGAGGTTCTATTTGGTTATATGAAAGCATTGGATAAATTAGTCCCAGATGAGATGTTTGTCATGCTATGGAAATAATTGAGCAACCATATGCTTGGCACTGGTCCATTTGGGAGCAATCATGCAATTAAAGACTAAGAGAATTTGTCTTCTTTTGAGTGGTGGAACATGCATGGAGATCGAATAGATGCTTCTGAGATGCTTCGCTTCCTAAATTTTTGGAAAATGATGCTTCCAACGTTTCACTTTCAAAAAATGTCTCCGCTTTGTGCAACACTGCTATACACTCTTGTTGAAAGCATGGAGACTTTATAATGTATTGTAACCATCTAATTGCTAAATAATACATTGAGAGGGCTTTAGAGTGTAAGGTTTTTCTCCCGGAAGGGTTTTCCCAGGGAAATATTGTCTAATGCTTGAATGTTTCTATGTTGTTTATTACAACTGTGTTTACTTAATTTACATATTTTATTTTCTCATTGATTCATGTAGAAAATATATTCCAAACCTCTGTTTCCTTTCACGGTGTGCACCAAAAGGTTCCCTTCTTAGTCCTCTAGAAAGGGAACTCATCTTGTCAAAAGGACAAATAACAACTCTACAAGCCAATGTTACTGAATTTGTGAGTGGTCTGGGTAGCAGATGTTTAAGAGTGCAACATAGCCAATGGCAGACCCAAATTCATCCAATTAAAGCAAGACAGACATTCACTCTTCATAGGAAATTTCACGAATGAAACATCAAAGTGCAATTCTATTTCTAGAAGGGCTCTGCTTATCTCTCTCCAGAATATGAGTCATGCTAAATTACTTACTTGGAAGAATTTATTCAAATCGACACTAGCCACTCAAATCTACAGATTGATTCCTTGCTGGAAAGAATTTAGTTTTTTCATAGGACTTGAGACAAAATTCTCGGTTTGTTCACCTACAACTGCAGAATTAGATGAGAAAATGCTGGAATTGAAACAAAAGGTGGAAGCACCTCAATCCAAATTGATTCAGCAAAAGATAGCAATGAGTGCCAAGAAGCTGTAATGGACTCAACCAACCCATTCCATGACAAACAATTCCATTATTTTGTTGCCTCTGCTAGACTCTGGAACACCACTTCACTAGAACACCAAGGTGGCCAGGTGCCCATCATTCCTGGAAAAGGGTCAGATGATGTGGGGAATTTTGAATATTTTGAGTTAGGTGGTATAAGGATGTTTAAGATGACATGGGTTAATTACATGATTTTCCAAAGTATTTCTCTCTCTCAATGTATGTATATGTGTGAGTGTGTTTCTAAGTTTAATAGTGGATGAATGTGAAATGTAACAGATTTATAGTTGTCTATGACTCATCCCTCGAATCAAGGGAAGCATTTGATAGTTAGAGTTGAACTAACTGTGACAATTAAGAGGGAAGATTAAAAGAGGAGGAGGTTAATGTATGAAGAACTCTTTCTGGGGCAAATGACTTGATTTTATTGTGCACAGTGCCTTCTCATTGTGATCCTAATGTAGATGGATAACTATAGATAGTTTATGTTCATTTACTTCAAGTTCTGGGTAAAGTTAAGTGAGCTGAACTGTTAGTTAAGATCTCTTTGGAATGTCTGTATGGCCTTTGTGCGTCTTCAAAACACACAATAAATGTCTTCATAGAAGTAGAAATTCAAAAAGCCAAGATAATGAACAAATATGAAAACTTACCTGAAAGCGCCAACATGCTTATACTTGACAGTGCCATAATCGTTTCCCTGCTTGCTCTTAAGCATAAGTGCAAGTGCTGAAATGCAAAGTCCCTATCTGTCCTTGTCTGGACCTATGCCAATGTGAGATTTCTTTGTCATATGATGTTTTATTTTTAAAATTTCTGGAAAATATGCTGCTTCTTTTTTTCTCCAATCAAAACCTCATAGGGAAATGCAAAGGATGCTTACCCATGGATTTATGCCTTTTTTTTTTTTCCAAGGAAAACTGCACAGGTAAATCCAAGAGATGCTTACCCACATTTTGTGTATGTTATCCCTAGTGTCTTTGATCTACGGTAATATGAACTGGGCACCTGTCTGCATGGAACTAGCGAAATGCCAAGTAACATTGGCAACAATGCTTGAGCTAACCCCTTCGGCTATTTATATCTATCAATAAGACATTAAGGTACATGTACAGATTAAGGAGCACATTACAAAAAATATGAGCAGAAAACCAGGCACACCATTGTGTAGCTCATGGGCCCAATGCAAATAAAACACCTGAAACTAATAAGCCAAATTATCTCTAAATTTCCTTTTACAAAACATGCGAAGGAGAAACTTGGACTCAAAAACCATTACTAACAGACCAAATGAATCTCCCCCCTGCAAAATCACCGGGTGTCATGCAAGGAGACATCTTGACCCTGGCTGCTAAATGTGGAAGCTAAGGCCAAGCAATCAACTGCAGATATTTACAACTCACAGGTGGCTAGCCACTGAGCCTGAAACCCTATTATCACCATGCCAAAAGGCCACAAAGGCGTGTTGGGGAGCAAAACTATGTCCATGGCCATAGTTATGAAAATCACAGAAGTTTTAGCAGAGATATGTCCCACAAAGCAGATGTGCTTCTGATTGGGAAAAAATGATCTTCTGTCTGCTGGCAAGCTGGTGTCCATGTGCATGCTCATGTTCAATGCTACATGGGAAAAATGGGCAGCATAACTTAGATGTCAGCAAATCAGAAAGAACATCTACCAGTATACCTGGACCCCTGCACATGAAAAGACTTCATAATATTACCAGATATTGTATGGCTTCAGCTCTGGTTTCAAAAAAAATCCACCCAAAACCCTCCATTGCCCTGTAAATTTGGGCGTATGCAACCCAAAACCAGCATCATCATAGTAAATCTCCATTGCCCTGTAAATCTAGGGCATATGCAACCCAAAACCAGCATCATCCAACATTATCAACGTAAATCGTAAATCTGAGGCCGCAGGCGTACGCAACCCAAAACCAGCATCATCAAAGGGCGAATGCAGATCCAAAACCCTCCAACTTAGTAAATCGGGGGCGAATACAACCCCATAAAATCACAGACCGGTGAATCGAAGGCGAATGCAACATTTCATGTTTATCCGCCCTTATTTTTCTTGGCTAAACCATAATAATTATTTATTTTTAAAATAATTTTGGGGCTATTTATACAAAACTATACAAAATAGGTTCTATATAAAAAATTCGCCCCTCTAAAATCTAAAACCCCTTAAATTTCGCCTTTGGGCTAAAATTCGCCCCTAAAATTTTCCCTGGATGTGAAAGTCCCACTTAAGAGTTTTCATCATTGCAATAATCAACTCATTGTTATTGTTAGAAAAGTTAGAAACTCTGGAGGTGCTTTTAGTCATTTATTCATTCATATATATATATTGTTTAATTCTATATTAATTTTAAAAGCATTTTATGCATTTTCATTGGAGCAAAGTTAGTGACGCGACTTCTTTACCATTACCAAACCACAAAAACAAATAGAACATAACAAATATAAAAAATACTGTTATCTTTCGTGCCCTCTACCTGCATTGAGTATTTGTATCTTCCCACTGCAACCCCCGTCTAGCTACCCATGTTCTGGGTCTTATGTTCAATGATAAAGGCCATTGTGTGTTTTGTTCTGCGTTACCGGATCCGTGGATCCACATTTCGAATTTTGATATGGATACAGATACACCTAGATCCATGTAGGATCTGCCATGTAAACAGGTCCTTCAAACCTGGAAATGGATCCCATGCCACTGAAACAGATCTTATGCCAAGTAGTCCTCACAAACTGGATCCCAAGCAAATAACACTGAGTTTTTATTTAGTTTTTACCATTTTTTAAGGATATCTACAACATGTTTGAAACCCTAAGCAGTAAATATGCTATTTAGACTTTTAGTTAGATCACATTTTATTAATCTATAGGTTGTATATCCATATAAGTAAGTTATTAATTACCTGTAGCCTGTATGCTGTATATCACATGATAATGCTAGAAAGAAAGGTCTGAGACATTAAAATTAAAATTTTCAATTTTTGATAATGCTAGTGGGAAAGCTTGTGGAAAGCTTTGAGACAATATATGGATAATATTATATAGTATAAACTTAGTTTTCAGTTTTCTTTGAGTACAAAGGATTGTTGTGTCATTAATAATTTCATTAGATCAATCCCATCCAATTTTAGGGGAAGACTCCTCTTAGAACAGTATGATACAAAGACTATAGCGTGTTCTTAAACAGTGTATGGTATTGATTTACCATTGTAACTAGCTGGTAATTTTTAGGTTTTAAGGCAGATTTCAAGGAAGATGACAGGTTGATCATGATGTACATTGTAGAATTGAAATATTCAAATGATGTGGATGTAGACCCATTTCTGGATATGTAGTTAGACCTACTCTCCATGATCGTATCAATAGAGTGATCATTGATGAGGCACTCAATTTTCTATTTATAGTTATCTTTTTAGTACAAGGCATGATGCATAATTATCTAATGATTTCAGTTTTAGTGTTGTGATTCATGAATGGTTTTGATTTTTAACTTTGAATAAGTTTTTTAAAATTAAAAAAATATTATTATATTTCTTGTATGTGGCATTTAAATCCCGACTTTTCAAATTCAGTGGTTCTGTATACAGATCTAGATCCAGATTTGTACTTGTCCATGTTTCCTGGTAACTTAGGTTTTGTTTAACTCTTGCATCATCTTTGGAGATAATGTGTAGATTCTTTTTAATTTTTTTAGTTAAACACTTCCCATAATTTTAGACAAGAACAACACGAAAGATGGAAAACGGTGTTGCTTAGTGTTGAAGATGAGTAGAGTATCCTGGTAGAAAAGCATTCTATACATTATCTTAAAAAACCTTGAAATCTCATAAATCCGTTATGGGAAATCTGTCACAGTTGTAGAGTTCATAGGATCAATCCCAACAACCAATGTATTATGTTGTCGTGACAATAATGAATGCAATTTGGCACACATTCATCACTTGGTTTAATTTTTTGTTACTCAAATGGATTTTCCTAGTACCCAATTCCATTCTCACCTGCTACAATTGATTCTCATCTAAAAAACGATAGGTAGATTTGGGGTCAAGTGCCTTGAAGGGATTTCTTGGGTTTTTGAAAATAAGATTATGGGCAGTAACATTGCTGGACTTGTGCTTTCTAGAGATCTTGGGGTCAAGTGCCTTGAAGGGATTTCTTGGGTTTTTGAAAATAAGATTATGGGCAGTAACATTGCTGGACTTGAGCTTTCTAGAGATCTTCTCCAACACTTCGATGCATTTAACTTATGTGTTTTAGATATTCAACATTTTCATAATGTTTGAAATTGTTGAAATTCTTAAAAATATTTGTTTGAAGAGGTTAAGGGTGTGGGAGTTAGTGGTGGACAATTACGGTAAGCTGAATATCATGGCCTTTGACAGGAGTAGAGGGATACGAAATGAACACTATTTAAATTTTAGAGTTTTGAAGTGGCATCCATTATGTGCTTCATGAGTCATTGTTTGAACTTTATGATTTTGGTATCCATCATGGCATTAATGTGCACAAGCTCCTTCCCGAGTAACAGGGCTGTTTAGGAGTTGTAGGATGCCAATCATTCTTGGACATACAAGCCTGGAAACATACCCATTCGAATGACTTTCACCGCTCAACTGAGTCAACCCTTGTGGTGAGGCCTCCATGGGCAGGACTTGACTTGATACCTAATCACCTTCAGGCACTCCGATGACAACCTCCTTGCCCTAAAGTACAACATCATGAATGCAAACAAGTGTGCCCCTTTGGAGCCCTAGCCTATTCATTCAAAAGTGAAAGATGTCATGGAGTTCAAGAATAACCAGTTCACTTTGTTTGCTACTTAGATGCTGAAGAACAATAAGATGACTATGAATCATGTGTGGAATACCAACAGGGAAGGCAGACACTTGGTTCCTCAAAAGCATGCCTTCATTATTGCCAATTTGTAGAGTAAAGGGACCATAAATCTCAACTTTGGAGTGGCATTTACCACTGCAAGCACCCTAAATCATGGTATATAAAATGTGAGTGCCATGATTTGAATATATTAATTTTCTTGTGGGTTTGCATGTGTTTTATCAGTCAGTTGTGAGAAATGTTAATTTTTCAAGTGCTAGTTTCAGATTTAATGTCTCTTGTGGTTATTTATAATTTTACCCTAAGAAATTATTCTTCTCAGTAAATGATTTTTTTTGTAGTAACTAAAATCTAAAAACTACAAATATAAAATTCTGTCACTTTAACTCAGTGAATAGCAGTAGAAAAGATTTTAGAAAATAACCCAGAAAGAATCAAACAAGAACAACAATTATTTTAACCCTCCAATCCATCTTCATTAAATTTTCTTAGAGAAATTACGGGTTCGCTTACCAATGAAAATGGTCCTCTAAAAGTACAGCCAATGAAACTTGGAAAAATCAATTCCCATAAATTCGTCCTACACTTTGTTGGGTGTTTTTCACAAGTTCCGCCCTCCTAAAGCTGCTTGTCCTCTTCACCATTGTGGCCTCAACCCTATGGACCGTCCCACACTTGCAACACCACTCCACAAACTTAGCCTTGACCCTCTCAGCATCTCCAAGCCTGTGGCACACAATGGCCTCACCTTCAAGCAAATCTCAACGCTCCTCTTGTGTGCTCCACCTCCAAAATTATACTCACTCAAACTCCCAACTGCACACTTTTTTGATTTCTTCAGCCTGTGAATCGTTTACTCACCAAATTTGCATTATGACTCATGCAATCCTTAAGAAAATCTCTCTCTCAATTTTTCACGTGTTGTTTCAATCCTCTCTCTTAGGTTTCCTTTTATAATTCTCCATAGGGAAAATCCCTAATCTCCAAAGTGATTGAGAGCTAGGATCAAATCCTAGTTTTTTTGGATCAATGGTGGAGATTAGATCTAAATCACCTAAATAATTACTTATTTATTCTTAGATAAACATTAACCCAAAGTCAACATTAATCAAATAATTAATCAATGTATTTTTCCTAAGTTAAAACTTAGGAAGCAAAACATATTAGTTGCTTCTCTCGAACAACCACCTAAAGCAGACTTCTCATGCATGCAAGACACCAGCCTATGCAGAGGATCTTCCGAAATTATAGCAAGGAAGGGATTCTCCACCACCCCTAGCTTGGTGAGAATATCCTCTCTTGTAGAAAACAAACTTCCCCTTCACTAGGGGTTTGGTGAGAATATTTGCCACTTGCTCCTCTGTGGATATGTTTTAGAATCTCATAACACCTCTCTAGACCCTGTCTTTGATGAAGTGGTATCTGATCTTTATATGCTTGGAGGATTTTCCAAAAGTTTGATATAGCTTGAATCATAGTAGGCCCCATCTCAAGACCAAAAAATCTTGTGAGCATCTTGCATAGCCATATGGCCTCATAACTTGTGAGACTGGCTGCCATGTACTTGGCCTCTACTGAGATAAGTGCCATTGTTAAATATGGCACCTGGGGCCAAACTCCATGTTGCACTGCTCATATGATGGAGATGATAATTTTGTTGGATTCCTCTTTCGAAGAGGTGCAAGGTTGATCCAAAGATCATCTTGTTTGGATGAGCATAAGTTAGATTTTGAATTTATTTTCCACACGTGCAATTTGTCAAGGTCAGCCATATTTGTTATGTAGGCTCACAAGCCCCAAAAGATGTGTCACACACCCTCAATGATGGATATAAAAAGGAGAGACACAAACCTCATTTGGACATCAACTCATCTGACACATTCTCTCTCATCTGATTGGTTCGTACAACCTTAGGAGACATTCTCTCTCCTCCGCACATGTGAAAGGGTTTTTGGAAATTTCCCACTGTTTAAGGGTTTTCTATGCAGCGTTGACCAACGTTGACTTTGGGTCAACCTTGTCCTTTTAACTTTGATCTCTTCAACATATTGCATTTTTGGGAGGCTGAATTTGTTGGCATAGAAATCGAGGTGAGTAGAGCTGATTTGACTGTTGCGTTGACCAAAGATTGCTGAAGTTTGACTGCTACGTTGACCGAGTTTGACTAAAGTATTTCACACTGTTTTGGGTTGACTTTGACTGTGAGAAGAGGTCGAGTTTGACTGGCTTTGTTCGAGCCCCATTGGGAGACTTTTTGCTGGTTTGAGGTACGTCGAATTTGCTGGCTAGGGCATCCTGTTGACTGCTGAAAAATGTACTCTCTCTGCTGAATTTGAAGAATAATAAGAAGATTTGATGAAAGGGTTTTCCCAGCATTGGGGTTTTTCCTTGGCATTCGCCAAATTATTTTGTCTCTTGTCTTGGCTTGTCTTCTGTCGATTATTTTATGTTCTATTAGCATTTACTGTCAATGTTAATGTGATTGCATAACAGGAAATTGAATCGGGCTTAATAAGAAAGATTGAAGTAAATTTCTCTAAGCATAGAACATACCATGGTTAACTAAAATTAACAACCTTGTTTCTTCTTGCTAAACCACGAGATCACTATTGACCTCAAACTGAAACAACATTAAGAAGTACTATTTTTGTCCACTACACTCCCATCCCAATTCGGATTTGTGTAGCCTTGCAATTACACACCAACTTTGACATACCTCAGTCCAACCTCCATTGTACCATGAAGATATAAGAGCACATGCTTTTTCGCCACCCAATGAACTCTCCTCGACTCCACCATAAATTTGTCGAGTGTGTTCACAACAAAACATATATTTGGTCTGGTATTGACAAGATACATCAATGATCTGATCAACTGCACGTACAAATTGGGATTCACCAACTCGGAAGTATCAATTTTCCTCAAGTTAGTGATGAAAGATGTAGACATAGGCTTGCAATCCTCCATCCCAAATCTCTCCAAGATCTTAATTGCATACTTGCTTTGCCCAAGGAAAATCTCTCTTGGCTATTGCCACACCTCCAGTCCCAAAAAGTAGTGCATCAATCCAATATCCTTCATCTCAATCTCTGAAGCAAGGTTTGCTTACACATCCCTATGAGCCTCTCCCATTTCGCCATAAAGAGATCATCAACACAAAGCACCAAGATGAGTAGCTCACCATCAACAAGCACATAGTACAAGTTAGATTCTGCCTCACTCTTGGTGAAGCCCAACTCAAGTAGGTACCCATCAATTCTAGAGTACCATCCATGAGGTGCTTGCTTAAGTTTGTACAAGTTTCTTCGATTTTCATACATGGGACTCTCTCCTATGCACCTCAAATCCCTGAGACTGCCCAATAAATACCTCTTCTTTAATTATCCCATTGAGGAAGGCAATATTCACATCCATCTGATGTATCCTCGACCTCATCTTTGAAGCAAATCGATATGCTTGTCCTTATATATGTATGTTTGGCGACATGTGCAAAAGTCTCCTTGTAATCTAGTCCTTCCTTTTGGGATATCCCTCTTGCCACAAATGTTTCCTTATACTTCTCAACATTGCCATGCGCTACATGTTTGATCTTGTAGATCCATCGAGAAGTGACCATTGACTTCCCCTTAGGCCATGGTATGATCTCCTAAACATTATTTCTCATGGTGGAATTGTACTCTTCCATCTTGGTGCCCCTCCAAACCTACTGGTCTGCTACCTCCTCAAAAGTAGAAGGCTCAGAGTAATTTTTGTTGCTCATTAAGGCCATATAATTGGAAAATTTGGCAGGTGGTATACCTTCCTTGAAGGTCTCGCTCGAAGCCTCCAGATCCTCCTCAACATCCCTTAAGATCTGCTCGACCCATCTTGGCCTCCTCTTGGTAGAGCTTGAAAGAACATTTCACTTTTCCTCTTGATAAAAAGGTTGTGTCATTGTCGTTGGTCCTTGCTCAACCTTTGGAGCCTTTCGCTCCCAATCCTTTACTACTGTTGGATCTAACCCATGTGGCCTCCTAAAGGTCCTCCCCTCCTCAAATATGATATCCCAAATGATCACTTTCTTCTTTTGCCCTGGAATGTAGACCTTGTAGGCCTTCGAGGTTTCACTGTATCCAACAAAAAGGCCCTTCTCTGATGAGGGCTCTAGCGTAGTCCTCTTCTCTAAGGAATATGGACATAAATTGGACTATCGAAGATACGAAGATGGGTCTCCTCAAGTGTCACTCTTGTAAAAACTTCCTCAGGACTCTTGTTCTCCATTGTCTTGTGAGGACTCCTATTCTGCAAATATACGACCCTGTTACATGCCTTTGCCCATAAGAGCATAAGAAAATCCTAATCATGGATCATGGCCTTGGTTGCTCTGACTATAGTGTTGTTCTTCCTCTCTGCCAATGTATTCTGCTGCAGATTGTATGACACTATCAATTCTTTCTTGATTCTTGCATCCCTACAGAATCTCTTGAACTAATTGGAGGTGTATTCGCCACCATTGCCTGATATGAGGACCTTGATCTTATTCCCAATATAGTTCTCCTCAAGAGCTTGAAACTCTTGGAATCGAATGAAGACCTCATCCTTGGTCTTTAGGAAGTAAATCCATGTCCACTTGGAATAGTCATCTATAAATATCACAAAATAACTAAACCCAGATATAGACTCCACTGACATATGACCACAAACATTGGAATGAACCAAATCCAAAACTCCCTTTTTGCACACACCATTTTGCTCTACATTGAACTTCAAAATCAATGACCATCTCATGTAACAATGTTAAGAGCCCTATAGTCTAGATGCCTTGGCCTCTTGTGCCATAACTTGCTCAGGTTGTCACTGATATGTACAAGTTCTTTCATTGGATGTTCACTCAGTGGATATAAAATAATATCTTTGTTGTCTATAACTCGCATCACATTAGGATCAACTCCTTTTGGCTCGACATGTACCTATCCTTTTAGGAAACTGACCTCAAGTCCCATGTCCTCCATAGTTGAGAGGGAGAATATGTTCTTCTCCAACCCAGGTACATTAGAACTTCCTTCACCTCCATATTATTCCCTGAGTTCAACCATAATTGTATGCTACCAACACCCTCCAATGCATACCTAGGCTTATCACCAAGCTCCACATGAAGATCACGATGCTCTTTGGCCACATTGGTGGAGAGGTCACACAATCTTGTCATATGATGAGAAACTCCATTATCCACAAACCATACACCACATGTCATGGTGCTTGAAAGGAAAAACACCAATGGAATTTCCTTCTTGAACATCTCGGCCAACTCATCCCTTGATGTCTTCCCATTGCCTTTCTTCTTGTTTGGGCATTGTCTTGCATGATGAACATATGACATGCAAAACACTTACTCTTCTCATGTCCTCCTTTTTCTCTCCTTGTGAAGATGCTCCTCCACCCTAGTTCTGCTTGGCTTTACCCTTGCCCAAGAAGAGCATGATTCTTCTCATCCCCACTTCTATGTTGTTCACTAGATTGAATTCTCCCAAATCTCCTTTTGGGTGAAGTCATTCCACAATCTGGTTCAATTAGGAAGCTTGTTTGTAACAAGGATACCTGTTACAAAGGTAGCCCATTGCTTGGTACAAATACTTAGAGAAATCTTAACAAGTTTGGTCTCATCCACAACTTCCCCAACAATTGATAGTTCATGATGAACTTGTTGAATTCTTGTGAAGTATGAGGCCACAATGTCAAATTTGTTCATTTTAATATTCCTTAGCTTTTCTCTTAGCACCATATTTTTGTTTTAGTTGTCACTTTCTGGATTGGATCATTATATTCTTTTTCATCCGTCTCGATGCTTTCAGAGTGGGAAACACGGAAGAATCAACTCATAGGACCATTTTCATTAGCGAGACCTTGTTTCGTAAATTGGAGCATGAAACCTTCAGGGAGCATTTTGAGGCATCAAACGAAATTTTTGGGGATAAAACTTTGTTGCTCTAATGTCACTTTTTTTTCATATTCTACACACAAATTCCTTTCCAACAATGCAAATATCCCCTCAATCGAAGTTTGTATACAAAATTTATGCCATTTGAAAGTTGACCTTCTTGTTTTCACCACCGTAATTCGAGAGGATGCCACATCAACCCTCATTACTCATGGAGAAGAGGCTAGGCGCATGATCATGATGAAGAAGACTCTAGAAGAGTCCATATTGTAACTCTGGTTAAGAGTTGAGGGAGTTGAACCTAGCCACTAGCAGACTATCGGGTTCTGTAATAACCAGACTACTAGGAGGAAAAGGGGCTCCATTATTTTCCAATGCACTTTTTCCATAAACGAGCATGGTAGCCAAGAGAGATAGGGAGAGAGCACACCGAGGATTTGTGCACTGTAGTAGCCCACAAGCCATACTTCTTTGTACTTGCAACCATTTTCTATTCAGATAAAAAGAGTAGAGTGGCATCACCTTCCAATTGGGTTTTCTCCGGAAAGGGTTTCTCAGGATATGTCTTGTGTCAAATGTGGTTTTGTGAGTTTTTATTTTGTTGTTCTCTATTTTCTGCATAAATTTTAATTTACATGCATACACTAAACAATAATCTACATATCCATAAATATAAAGATAAATGAACCCTAATAGTGTAGATTTCAGATTTTTCAAGTATAGTTTTATCAGGGATGTTGTGACAAACTGTCTAGTGGAATGTCCATGACAATTTACGGATCACTTTGGTGCAACTTCATTAAGGCCGTCCACATTTGATGAGCTGTTTACTTGTGTTGCGAGGGATTGTGATCCTTTACAACGTTCAATATGACCCCTCTAGCCTTCACATCTTTCAGATTGTGTTTTGTTGCTTGTGTAGGATTCGAAAGAACTTGGATCTCTTTTTCAACAAATTCCCATAGGTTATTTCCCATGAAAACAATGTGATCCTCTCCTTTCATGGATTGAAGTTTGCAGCCCTTTCCAAACTGTCTTCAAATCTTAGACTTGATGATGCCATCTTATCAGATTTATTTCAACCGCAAAACCTTTCATAATTCATAAAATATTTGTTGCAAAAAGTGTTGTTGTTTGAAATCCTTGTCTATTGATCTTTCCCTCATAGAGCTTGTTGCTGCTCTAATACCATGTTAATTTTTCAAGTGCTAGTTTTAGATTTAATGTCTCGCACAATTATGTTACTTTCAGAAATTATTTTACTGAGTAAATAATTTTTTCTGCAATAAATAAAATATGAAAACTACAAACCAAAAATTCTTAGGCACTTTAACTCAACAAATAACAATGGAAAATATTTCAGAAAATAACCTAAGAGAATCAGGGAGGAGCAACACTTGTTTTTAACCCTCCAATCTCTCTTCATTAAATTTTCCTGGAAAAATTATGGGGTTCCTTACTAGGGGAAATGGCCCTTTGGAATTGCACAAAAAGGACAACTAATGGAACTTGGAAAAATTGCCCCCCCCAAAATTCGTCTTATACTTTGTGAAATGTCTTTCACAAGTTTGGTCGTCTTGAAGTTGCTCGACCCATCCACTAGTGCGACCCCAAGCCTTTTGGCCTCTCCACACTTGTGGTAACTCTCCAGAAACTCGGCCTCGAATCTCTCAATATCTCCAAGCTCGCGACACACCACAACCTCACCCTCAAGCTAATATTGGCTCTCTTCTTGTGCACTCCACCTGCAAAATTGTGCTCAAACTCCCAATGACACACTTTTCTGATTTCTTCAGCTTGTGAATCTCTCACTCGCCAAATTTGTACTATGACACATGCGAATCCTTCAAAAAATCTCACTCTCAATTGCTCATGTTGGCTCCATTCTCTCTCTTACCCTCCCTTTTATAATTCCCCATATGCCAAATCCCTAATCTCCAAAGTGATTAAGGGCTAAGATTAAATACTAACTTTCTTTGATTGAAAGTGGACATTAGATCTAAGTCACTTAAATAAATAATTATTTATTCTTAGATTAACATTAGAACAAAGTCAACATTAATCAAATAACCAATCAATGTACTTTAACTTAGGAAGATGACCATATTAGTTGCTTCTCTTGAACAACCACCTAAAGAGGACTTCTTCTCATGCATGCAAAACACCAACCTATGCAGAAGACCTTTTGAAGCTATAAAATCAACAACCAAAAGATTATTCTCTTTTTCGAGTTGGATATTTTCTTGTAGTTATAAGTTCTTCACTTGCTCTAGTAGTAACACTCATTCTTGAAGTGGCATTAGTTGTAGTTCTTGGGTTTCATATTTTGTGGTTCGTCTTTAGCTTGTAGTTGTTATGTCTTTCTATATGGAAAAACATCAAGTCAAACAAAGAGCCTAGACCTCCATTGGATAGCAAAGATGAGATGCAACAGTGGCTTGATTGTTGTAAAGAATGCGAGTAAAATGGGATAGGGTATGGAATAGCCATTATAGTTTGGTTTATGGTATTGATTTCATCAATCATATTTGCATCTTATGTCTACGTGAATGCATGGAAGAGGCCAGGTTAATTGCAATTAGATAACCAACAGTGCAATTGTAGTTTCTTAGTTCCCCTCTTCCTTGGTTAATGAGGAAACTACTTTTAATATTGATAAACCAGTGAATAATGGAGCTCTCCATATATGGGAGGAGTGTAATGTTCCTGAGTAATTAATCACTTAAGGGACGAACTAGCCTATCGATCGCCGTAGGCTATAGTCCTCAATAAAGGGGTAAAACCCCAAATACCCAGTGTCTCAGCGTGTTTTGGGGCAGTTGGGCAAAGAAACCCAAAATTGGGGTTTAGAGTAAAATTTACTCAATCAATTAAGAAGAGACCCCTCAATGAGGGTTGATTTCATTTGTCATCAGTGGATTGAATTATTTACTCTGTTTTTCTTGAGCCTAAGGCTCTGAAGGTTTTAAGACCCCTTTCCTTCTATCGATTTCGGGGGTGAAAAATTCCACCCAAGTTGATAATTTTTTTTATCTTTCCGTCTTGTTTTGGCACAAGAAGTTAATTATTGAAGGAGCAACAAAGAAATTGGGGAAATTTTGAGACCAAACTACCTTCTATTTTTGGCACAACCGAGAGAATTTCTTCTAAAGGATTGAAATCTATGTTATCTTTCATGTCTTTGTTCTAGACACAGGGATTTTAATATCCAAAGCAACAGTGAGGCTTTTTGTGGGTGAGTCAGTGGAAAAGTCAATAAAAACCCTGATATGTTTTGGGCATAATTGAAGTGCTTCTATCCATAAAAGGGAAACCAATTAGATTTTGTTGTGTGACAGCCTGAGGCTATTAACAAATAGTGGAAACATATTGAAGTAATTCTAGACATAGACCCTGGGCAAAGGTTTTGAGAATACACCTTGGAGTCTATTCTGAATGTAGTGTAGGGTAGTCGACCCCATTTATGGATTGCATACATGTTAATTTAGGGCATCTAGGTCCAAACTCCATGTTACACTGCTCATATGACGATGGTCATATTTTTGTTGGATTCCTCTTTCGAAGAGGTGCAAGATTGATCTAAAGATCATCTTGTTTGGATGAGCAGAACATTTATTTTGAATTTATTTTCCACATGTGCAAGGTCGGCCAGATTTGTAATGTAGGCTCACATGCCTAATAGATGTGTCACACACCCTCACTGATGGATATAAATTGGAGAGACTTGGAGGTCATTTACTCATAAACTCATCACACATTCTCTCATTGTGATCTAATTGGTTCGATAACCTTTGGAGGCCCTTTTCCCCTCACACATGTGGAGCGAAGTCGCTGTTTTCTGCGGATCTATTTAGGGCTTTTTGCTACAGCGTTGACCAACTTTGACTGTGGTCAACCCTTGGTCGTTTGACCTCAAAACTTTGCCAAAAATACGATTTTGAGAGGCCATATTGCTAAGCACTGAAATCAAAGATATTCAAGCTGTTTGATCGAAGCCCTAATCTGTTGCGTTGAATTTTCTTTTGCTTTCCTGCATTGACTTTGGGTTGACCAATGTTGACTTGTGATGAGTTGTCTTTGAGGGCTGTGGGTATGACACATGGAGGATTGGCTGACTGAGAAATACTTTTCCGGTTGAAGCATCCTGTTGACTGTTGTAACACAACAATATCTCATATCTTTGCTAGACAAAAGGAATTGTAAATCTGATCTATATTTGGCTTGTATTCTGTTGATTTACAATTGTGTTCTATCAACGTTTTACTCTCGTGTTTATGTGATTGCTATTTTGTATTGGGCCTAAGAAAGATTGAAGTAAAATTACATCAAGCATATAACACCATGGTTATCTAAACTTAACATCGTATCAGAGCTGAGGTGAAGACAAAGTCCAAGCTGTTGTTAGAAGCAATCACTGAAGGAAGAAATTCTATCAAGGACAAATGGACTCTTCAACCTACAAGGGTTTCAAGGCTGATGATAAATTCACTGACAAGTCTGATTATCATGCATGGAAGATGTCCTTGGATTTGGCACTAGAAGATCAAGATGTCATGGACTATGTGCAGGGGAAGATTCAAGAGCCTCCATCAAATGCAGTTGCTGCCATGAAGACGAGTATAGAAAGGGGGAAATCAAAGCAAAGGTGATTATCCGAGATTCTATTCATAAGCACTTGGTTGCTTACATTTCTGAGCTGAACACATCTAAAGAGATGTATGATAAGCTGGTGAGCATGTTCAGGGCTAGCAATGCTAATCAAATCCTTTTCTTCAAGAATCAATTGAAGAATATCAAGAAGGGCAAGGATGAATCTATTCAATCCTATTTTATGAGGCTCACTGAAATTAGGAACAACCTCGTAGCTATTGGGGAAGAAATATCTGATCGAGAGATGGTTCTTATTGCACTTGGAGGTCTCCCTCGTGATTGGTATGTATTCAATACCACCATTATTAATAATAATGTGATTCCAATATTGACGAGATGCACTCAAGAGGAAACAAGAATGATGGAGTATGCCTCTAATGGTAATGGAAGTGACCCTATTGCCTTTGCCGCTCATGCAAAGAAGAACAACAATGGTGGCCCGAGAAATAAAAAACCATGGAAGAGCGGGGGCCAAAGGAAGGAAGGGAAGATGTTATACTTGTAACACGTTTGGTCACTATGCAAGAGTGTGCCCTAATAGAAGGGACTCTCACAGGGATGATGACAACAACAACTCGAGAGGGAATGGCAGGGAAAACAGGTTCAAAGGAAAAAGGAAGGCTCCCTATGATCGTAGTGGAAATGGGCAACCTTTCAAGAGGTCAAGAAATTCCAGGTACGATGAGTCTAATGTTGTTGATAACAAGAGAAATGAATTTATTCTTGCCCTCTCTGCTACATATCCACTCGACACCCTGGATGTTTGGCTGATTGATAGTGGTACTTCAAGGTACCTCACTGGTTATAAAGAAGCCCTCTCTGATTTGGTTGAGAAGGATACCAATCTGGAAATCATCCTTGGAGATAATGCCACCTATCTCGTGAAAGGGACATGGACTGTGACCCTCCATCTATCTCAAGGTCAAGTCCTCCGATTACAAGATGTGTTGTACGTACTTGATTTGAAGAAGAACCTTGTGTCCATTTCGGAAATGGAAGACAAAGGGTTCAAAGTGGCATTTGTTGATGGAAAGGTACTTATCTGGAAGAAGAACTTCAAGGAAGCTCTTTCTATTGGTTTTAGAGTTGGTACACTCTACCAGGTTGGAGGAAGTCCATTGGGGGCTATGTCATGTGATACAACTCTTCAAACAGAGTTATGGCGTTGGAGGTTTGCACACCTTCATTATAAAGCCCTTCCCAAAGCAAGGAAGGTGGTGACAGGGATGCCTGAATTTAGAGATGATCATGAAGGTATATGTTAGGGTTGTTTTGAAGGGAAGCATACAAGGGGACCATTCCCCTCAAGTGTCACAAAGACAACTGATATCTTGCAGTTGATTCATTATGACTTATTTGGTATGCTGCCCATGACATCCTTGGGAGGATGTTCCTATTACATGACTTTTACAGATGACTTCTCCCGCAAGACCTGGATATATTTTTTGAAGAAGGACGAAGCATTCAAATGGTTCCGTACCTTCAAGGCCTTGGTGGAAAATCAAACCGAGAAGAAAATCAAAGTTTTGAGGACCGACAATGGGACTGAGTATGAGTCAAATGAGTTTAATGACTTTTGTATATAAGCTAGCATTAAGAGGGAGACCACATCTGCGTACACTCCTGAGCAAAATGGTGTTGTTGAAAGAAAGAACGGGACCATTGTGGAAGCTTCCCGAGCCATGCTATGTGACCAAGGTCTTTCGAAGTTTCTATGGGGAGAAGCTACGAACACTGCTGTGTATGTTCAAAATAAATGCCTGCATTCCGCTTTGGACTCCAAAACTCTCGAAGAAGTCTTCTCTGGTAAGAAACCTGATGTTTCTCATTTTAGTGTTTTTGGTTGTCTTGTTTACTTTCATGTGCCGAAAGAAAAGAGAAGCAAGTTGGATGCTTCTGGAAAGAAGGGAATGTTTGGGGCTATAGTGAAACTTCGAAGGCATATAGAATCTATGTGCTTGGTCAAAGAGAAGTGGAGATCTGCCATGATGTCACCTTCGATGAAGATGTTGCCCTCAAGAAAGTGAGAAATCTTCCTAGCTTCAAGGAAGACAAAGAAGATGAAGAAGTAGGGAAGCAGGAAGAGCCGAAGGATGACTTGATGCTCGATGTTGAAGGAATTATGGATCCCATTGATCCACCTCCTTCAAATAAGAGAAGACCCTCATGGCTTAGGGATACTCTTGCAGATGCCGAGAGACATGTTGCCCCAAGGGGGAAATTCTGTGAAAGCAAGAAGCCGAAGAGATACCAAGGGTATCTAGCAGCCATGAGTACGATAGTACAATCTGAGCCTGGTTCATTTGAAGAAGTTGTAAAGCATAAAGTTTGGAAGGATGCTATGCACGAAGAATATGAGTCCATTATGAAGAATGATGTCTGGGAAGTGGTCCTGAGACCGGAGGACAAATCTGTTGTCACCTCGAAATGGCTCTATAAGATCAAGCATGGATCTGATGGAAGTGCTGAAAAGTACAAGGCAAGATTTGTTGCCCGAGACATCTCTCAAAAGAAGCCATAGATTATGATGATATATTTGCACCTGTGGCCCACTATACCACCATCCGATCTATTATTGCCCTTGCTGCAACACAAGGTTGGAGTCTACATCAGATGGATATGAAGACCGCCTTTCTACATGGTTTTATAAAGGAAGAGGTGTATGTGGAGCAATGTCTTGGGTTCGAAGTCTGAGATAACGACACCCATGTATGCAGGTTGAGGAAAACCCTCAATGGGTTGAAGCAAGGCTTGGTATGAGAGGATAGATAGCTACTTGATGAAGTTGGGCTTCACTCGAAGTAATGCTGATCCGAACCTTTATTTTAAGGTTGATAGAGAAAGGCCTCTCATTCTAGTTCTCTATGTGGAAGATCTCTTCCTGACAGGTGTTGACCCTCTCATTCATCAGTGTAAGAGGGAGCTAGCTTCCGATTTTGAGATGAAAGACCTAGGACTGATGCACTACTTCCTAGGCTTGGAGGTCTGGCAGAGGCCATGCGAGATTTTCCTTTCTCAAGGAAAATATGTCGTGAAGTTACTGGAGAGATTTGGTATGGTGGACTGTAAGTCTATGTTGACACCGATGGAACTCAACTTCAAGAAGTTGTGTGGAAACGCTGCTGGGCCCGTGCTAGCAAATCCTACCGAGTATTGACAACTCGTGGGGGCCCTGATGTTCTTAGTGAACTCCCGTCCGGACATATGTTTTGCAGTGAACACTTTGAGTCAACATATGGTTGATCTCGATCACATTCACTGGATTGGTGCGAAGAATCTATTGAGATATCTTCGGGGCACTATCAACCATGGGATGAGATACACTGTCGGATGTTTGAGACTCCCTGGATATACTGATGTCGACTGGGCTGATAGTGTGGTGGATCGCAAGAGCACATCTAGATTTTGCTTCACCTTGGGTCCTGCTTCGATATACTGGATTAGCAGGAAGCAGAAGTCAGTGGCTTTGAGCACCGCTGAGGCTGAATACATTGCAGCGAGTATGGCCTGTTGTGAAGCTGTTGGTTGCAAAATATCTTCAGTGAGTTGTTTGGGCATGTGCTAGATACCACCGTTATCCTTTATGATAACTAGAGTGGGATTCATCTTTCTGAGAATTCCGTGTTCCACGATCGATCCAAGCATATTGATATCAGGTACCACTTTATCCAGAATATGGTACAGCAAGGCGCCGTAAGGCTTGATCATATAGGAACTAATGAGCAGGTCACGGATATTCTCACAAAGCCCCTTGGGAAGGTCAAGTTCCTAAAATTCCGTGAGAAGTTTGGAATCGTGGAAAGACCCTATTCTGAGGGTCCTCATTGAGTTGGACTATGAGCTCTGGGAGCTCCAAGGGGCTTGGGGATAACTTCTTGGAGCTATAAGCACAAATGGGGCTAGGGTTGCCGAACCTTGTTGTCCTTCTGCCCCACCGTTATGATATTGAGTTGGTTCGCCTCTCTTTGATCTGTGCCCAACACGCGTCCTACCCATGGAGTTTTAGAATCATGGGAATTACCTCTCATTTGGCCAATGAGGTGGGAAATGTGGATAGAGACCAATAACAAGACTGATGGACGCATCAGAGATTGCCGTACTCTCTATGTCTAGGATGGCACGTGTCCAACACCTAAATCTGGGATAAAGTATGATGAGGTTCTTACCTCTAAACTGACTTCGGGTCAGCAAACTAACTTCGGGTTAGTATGAGACTCGTTTGGAGTCCGAGAGAGGTTTTTTACCTCTAAGATGACTTCGAGTCAGCTGAGTGTGATGTCTTTGTGACTCACCTTTTGTTGTTCTATCTGAGAACGAGAGCCAGCAAAGCAAGTTATGACAAGATGACGCACGATTTTTGGTGAAAGTACATGATGGTACTGATGGATGGCACTTGTGGACAGATGGAGTTCGCCCTAGTTGAGAGGGAGTGTTAATTTTGGGCATCTAGGTCCAAAATCCATGTTGCACTGCTCATATGACGATGGTCATATTTTTGTTGGATTCCTCTTTCAGAGAGGTGCAAGATTGATCTAAAGATCATCTTGTTTGGATGAACAAAACATTTATTTTAAATTTATTTTCCACATGTGCAAGGTTGGTCAGATTTGTAATGTAGGCTCACATGCCTAATAGATGTGTCACACATCTTCACTGATGGATATAAATTGGAGAGACTTGGAGGTCATTTACTCATCAACTCATCACACATTCTCTCATTGTGATCTGATTGGTTCAATAACCTTTGGAGGTCCTTTTCCCCTCACACGTGTGGAGTGAAGCTGTTGTTTTCTGCGGATCTGTTTAGGGATTTTTGCTGCAGCGTTGACCGTGGTCAACCCTTGGTCGTTTGACCTCAAAACTCTGCCAAAAATCCAATTTTGAGAGGCCGTACTGCTGGGCATTGAAATTGAGGAAATTCGAGCGGTTTGACCGAAGCCCTAATCTGCTGCGTTGGCTTTTCTATTGTTGACCAGCGTTGACTTTGGGTTGACCAGCGTTGACTTGTGATGAGCTATCTTTGAGGGCTGTGGGTGTGACCCATGGAAGATTGGCTGACCAAGAAAGACTTTGCTGGCTGAAGCATCCTGTTGACTGCTGTAATGCAACAATATGTCATATCTTCGCTGGACAAAAGGAATTGTAAATCTGATCTATATTTGGCTTGTCTTCTGTTGATCTATCTATTATTGTGTTCTATCAACGTTTTACTCTCATGTTTATGTGATTGCTATTTTGTATCAGGCCTAAGAAAAATTGAAGTAAAATTGCATCAAGCATAGAACAACATGGTTATCTAAATTTAACAGGACATCACAGAAGAATTGCCAGCGTGAGTGCCCAACATTTTATGAACCGGCGATTGCACCTAGGAATTTCTTTGCAGTTGACCCTGTTAACATTTGTAGTGGCACGAATTTCGGCCTGTTATCTGAGACTGCTATCTGGGAGAGCAATACAACTCTATATAACCGAGGCGCCGTAAGGAAATGATTGACTGACGGATCACAACACTAGGCAGATGATTTTTCCTAGTGCCCACCCATTCGGAAAGAAGCTCAGATCTACAATTGAATATAGGTACAATCTCAGCAGTTCATTTGCACACAAAGACGAGAATGAATTTGGATTGCACATTCATGGCGATTAAAGTCTGGCGTAAACAACTTCTGCGAGAACAGTTGCGCAAAGCATCCTGTAGCTGACGAAAGACCAATCGTTGACGATCACGAGGATCGGATCCCCTGTATCTGACAGAAGACTAATCGTTGATGATCAAGGGTTGACTTCTCTGTGGCAGCGGACCCTGACCAAGCGAGATGTGATTTTAGTGTAAGGTAGTCCGAGCTGAGCTGAAGCAGAAGTATTATGTTGAGGTAACCAAGGCTGTGGAAACTAACGCTGAGCGTGATTAGGGAGGTCAAGGAAGGACATGAACAAGGATCTGAGACAAGTGGGACCTGTAGCAGAAGAAGGATTTAAATACTGAGTTTGATTAGATCAGGTCATACGTAGAATTTTAAGGATTGATTTTATCTGGACATCTAATTAGGGTATGCCGATTTTCAAGTGTCAAACCTGATCTCGGCTTCGACGCAAAATTATATGAACCACTGTGGTATGGTTTAATTAAATTTGCATTGTGTTGGTGACTTTATTATTGAATGAAGTTGGTTTAATTGGAATAATTCGTTCTTCTCAGTTGTGTATCTTAATTACTGGTGCTATTCACCAGAAGAGTACATTGCTTGAATCATATGTAATTGTTCTTTGACAAGGGAAACTTCTTACCAAACCCTAATCCTCCATGGAAACCTAGTGCAGAAATTAACCTTGCTTACTACAGTGGTATCAGATCAGAAATCCTACCAGCCTAGATGGTATTTGAAAATGGATCCACAACAAGCAAATTTTTGGGAAAAGTATGCAGAGTTTTGGGAGCAACAAGCAGACTCAGTCTTGGAAGAGGATAGAAGAGCAGCAAGCAGAAAATATCAGAAGATTAGAAGAATTTAATAACATGCCGCAACATCTAAGGAAAATGAAATGGAATGACTTCTGAAAGGGTAGCAAGAAAAACAATTTTAGCAATACTGATGATAAGACCAAGACTGTAAAATAAACTACATGAGACACCAAGGCAGATACAAAGGCATGGTCGTGGCTATACAATCACAAACCTAACCAGTCCTCTGATGAAAACACCAACCAAACTTCTAGTTCATCATGTCAATTTAACTTGAACCAATCTCAAACTAGAATTGGAAACAAGGGATTCAATTCTCATTTGGATAATAAGGGTGGAATTAAAGGTAATCACCTATCTTGCAGTGAAAAACCTCTAATGCAGTTTGAGAATGGTAACACCCTTGAGGATGTCACTGTTGAAAAATGTGGCAGCACTTCAAAAGATAATGAGGTTAACTTGCTGGCAACAAGTTCTGCAAATCAAGAAGCAAATCAATGCATAGAAGAAGCGGCAGCGAGAGCAAGTGAGTCCCAACTGAAATTTTCAGTTGTAGAAGGGCAAATCAAATCTCTTAATACAGCTGAGTCCCTCTATAAAGAAAGCATGGACATTTTTCCTTTCATTGAGACAACTCCAGACTTTGTTGGCTTAGTTGGTTAAAGAATGACAATACCCTGAATATGGAGTTAGATACCGGATGCTCATTAATCAGTGTTGAAGATGGTTCACTCTCTTGCTGTCGGGAACGACTGCAGTGAAATCTTAAATATTGATACCCCAGGAGGTTTTGTTTCTGAGGCTAAGTTTGACAAGAAAAAAATGGCAGCATCAGCGTTAGACAGAAAACAACAACTGCATGTGTCAGTTGAAGATAATCTGGATAAGGGTTTGATGAAGCATGTCTCTAAACTGGATGAGAAAAATATGACAACAACACAAGAGACATTTCAAAGGATTCAAAGTAATCAACGCCAATGTAATGAGGGTAGTATTGAAAGTTTAGACAATATTTTGACCATTCATCTCTCTCAGTTTGAGAAGGAGAAACAGAGAGCATCATCAAAAGGTTTTGAAATTCTGCCACCTAGGAGACAACATCGAGTAAAACCCTATATTAAGGATTTATTTTTGCAGGTCTCTGGTTTTTTATCATCAGAGTGTGGACTTGGGCCAGGTGAGAGTTCTTTCACTCATGTGAACAACTCTGTATGAGGAACCTAAATGAGTTGGATGAATGGGCCAAGCACTTCTAATTTTTTGTCGTAAGAAGAAAGGAGGTGCACACCGCAAGAAGTGAGAGCAAAGATTTCTTCTACCTCTTGTCACAAGCAAGTGGCCTCTACCTATCTAAATGTATCAGGTTGGCAAAGCTCAGCAGAGATCGAGCAGACGTTTACAAAACTAAGAGGTGATGATGGTATTCTGCAGAGCATTGATATTGATCAGATTGTTTCCGTACACCATCAGTCAAGCGCAGGCCCTAGTGTCACTTCTGCTGGTACTAGAAAACAATCACATTTTATGGGAACTTGTGTGCATGTTTCAAGCCGTCCGATACAAGGTGAACAAGCAGTCCTCGTATGAGGCAGCTCGCTGTGCAGAAGCAGCGCAGTACATTTATGGAAGATGAAAAAGGTAGAAGGCACGGTAACAAATCTGAATGAAGTTGATATCATCAATAGTGGAGTTGATTGGTTGAGCTGCTTTCGAGAAACAACTATTACTTTAGAATGTCTTAGTTTGAATGTTTAGAGGACCCCATAAATATTGATGCACTTGAAAGCTGGTTGGCACGTTGCTCGTTTCTAAAAGAAATAAGGCTGAATAGGACTGTTTCTATAGTACAACTGCATCAACTCATGATTGTACACTAGAGCAACCAACAACTCTTCAGGGTGCTTGCAACAATTGCAAGTCACTTCAGTAATTTTCAGGATTTTGAGAAGTTGATACCGAGTATCTGCCAACAATATATTATGTTTGCAATAACTTAATGTAGCTGAACTTCAGGAATGCTGTTATGGATAGCAAAGAGTTGGAGAAGATTGTCTGCTATTGCCCAAAATTACAGTGTCTTTGGGTTTTAGACACAATAGAGAATGATTTTATTGACAGAAGGTCTGCCCACCCTGTAAAAGAGACTGAAGATATGGTAGATAGAGACGACAATGTTGGTACGTTTTCGTGTTTGGTTATTGGTCTTAAATATTGTAATGGAACTATTGGAACGTCTTGTGCCAGCAGTCATCACCCTGGAGCTGCTTGGAGGAAGGATGTCTTAGTGTTTTTTTTGCAATGATTGGTGTGGGAATTGTAAAAAATCTGAGCTGGTTCGTGAAGTACACCACTTTTTTGAACACTGGAAATTCCATATATGTTGGCGAAAAATATACAGTTGATATCTCCAATGATAAAGCGACTAAGGGTGATCATTTGAAGTAAGAACCAACCAACATATTTTCTTCAGTTTTCCAGATAGAATGTACCCTGAATGATTGCAGTCTACTCTTGAAACTTTTGAATCAGAAGCAAAAGGAACTATTTCTAGCATCACTACTATTTCCTGCTGGAAAGAAAAATGATCCTATCGTTTATGAAGGTGATATCCCAGTAAATGATGTAATTGAATTTTCAGCGTTGTACATAAGTATTTCTAATCATCATTTTCACTGCCTAAGAAGTGTTCTTTGGAACAAGATGCAACAGGGTAGAGGAGACCTTAATGCATTTGCACCCTGGACATTGTCTTCCATCCCCATACAAATTGAGGCTCCTCTTCATATGCAAAGATTGGGTCTTGAACGATTGCTACCCGTCTCTGAACAGTATAACAACAGTGAATTTCAAGAGGAAAGTAACATGAGGCACAAAAATATGGTTGGTCTCATTTACAATACTTATCTATGTGCTAAATATGGAGTTAAAATCGATGGTATTAAACTTGCAAAAGAGCTCGTAGAACGACATAAGATGCTCAAAAAAATCCTCGAGTTATGGGTTCCATTTGAAATTGATACTTTGATGGTAGATATGAAAGGAAATTTAGAGAAATTGATGTCAAGGACATGGTTCCTTGCCAGACTTTCACGTATGTTGTTGATGTTGAGCCTGTCTCATTTGAGAGAGTTGAGGTTAAACAAGGAACAAACTCAGCTAAGACAATATTTGTTAAGGCTGTGATGGGACTCATGCCACATTCTTGGCAGGGTGCAAGTAAAATGGATGAGGTCATTTTTAAAAATATTTCTGCTCAAAATCTCTTTGAAGGTGGTGATACCCTTTAGATTCTTAAAAGCCTTCATCCAGCCCTGTATGAAGTTGCATCGAACAATATCAAACATTATTTATTTATAGGTGGTGGAACTGTTTCAAAATTTATGGAAGACAGACAAAATGGGCAGCAACAGGGATTGTCATTGCTTGAGGACAAGCAATGTCGGGATGGGGGGACTGTAATGTTCCTGAGTAATTAATCGCTTATTGGATGAACTAGCCTATCAATCCCTGTAGGCTATAGCCCTCAATAAAGGGGAAAAACCCCAAAATACCCAATGTCTGGGCGAGTTTTGTGGAAGCTAGACAAAGAAACCCAAAACTGGTGTTTTGAGTAAAATTTACTCAATCAATTAAGAAGAAGAGACCACTATAGGAAATTTATAAATATATGAGGCTTGATGTGATTTGTCAGCATTGGATTGGATAGTAGTGAGGCTTGAGCATCACTACTATTTCCTGCTGGAAAGAAAAATGATCCTATCGTTTGTGAAGGGGACATCCCAGTAAACGATGTAATTGAATTTTCAGCGTCGTACACAAGTATTTCTAATCATCATTTTCACTGCCTAAGAGGTGTTCTTTGGAACAAGATGCAACAGTGTAGAGGAGACCTTAATGCATGTGCACCCTGGACAATGTCTTCCATCCCAATACAAATTGAGGCTCCTCTTCATATGCAAAGAATGGGTCTTGAACGATTGCTACTCATCTATGAACAGTATAAAAGCAGTGAATTTCAAGAGGAAAGTAACACGAGGCACAAAAATCTGGTTGGTCTCATTTACAATACTTATCTATGTGCTAAATATGGAGTTAAAATCGCTGGTATTAAATTTGCAAAAGAGCTGGTAGAACGAGATAAGATGCTCAAAAAAATCCTCAAGTTGTGGGTTCCATTTGAAATTGATACTCTGGATGGTAGATATGAAAGGAAACTTAGAGAAATTGATGTCAAGGACTTGGTTCCTTGCCAGAATTTCACGTATGTTGTTGATGTTGAGCTTGTCTCATTTGAGAGAGTTGAGGTTAAACAAGGAACAAACTCAGCTAAGACAATATTTTTTAAGGCTGTGATGGGACTCATGCCACATTCTTGGCAGGGTGCAAGTAAAATGGATGAGGACATTTATAGAAATCATTCTACTCAAAATCTCTTTGAAGATGGTGATACCCTTTAGATTCTCAAAAGCCTTCATCCAGCCCTGTATGAAGCTGCATTGAACAATATCAAAAATTATTTATTTATGGGTGGTGGAACTATTTCAAAAGTTATGGAAGACAGACAAAATGGGCAGCAACAGGGATTGTCATTGCTTGAGGACAAGCAATGTCGGGATTGGGGGGGCTGTAATGTTCCCGAGTAATTAATCTCTTAAGGGACAAACTAGCCTATCAATCCTCGTAGGCTATAGCCCTCAATAAAGGGGAAAAACCCCAAAATACCTAATGTCTGGGCGAGTTTTGGGGAAGCTGAACAAAGAAACCCAAAACTGGTGTTTTAGAGTAAAATTTACTAAATCAATTAAGAAGAGGCCCCTATAAGAAATCTATAAATATATGAGGCTTGATGTCATTTGTCAGCATTGGATTGGTTCATTTAAAATCTGTTTTTCTTGAGCCTAAGGCTTTGAGGGTTTTAAGACTCCTTTGCTTCTATTAATTTCGGTGGTGAAAGATTCCACCCTAGTTGATAAATTTTTTAATCTTTCGTGTCTTGTTTTGGCATAAGAACTTAATTGTTTGAAGGAGCAACAAATAAATTGGGGAAATTCTGAGTCTAAACTACCTTCTATTTTTGGCATAACCGAGAGACTTTCTTTTGAAGGATTGAATCTTGTGATTGCATTCTATGTTATGTTTCTTGTCTTTGTTCTGGCTAGAGGGATTTTAATATTCGAAGCAACGAGGCTTTTTGTGGGTGAGTCTGTGGAAAAGTCAAGAAAAACCTTGATCTGTTCTGGGCATAATTGAATTGCTTCTGTCCAGGGCACAATTGAGACACTCCTACCCAGAAAATGGAAGCTGATCAGATTTTGTAATGGGACAACCTGAGGCTATTAACATATAGCAAAAGCATATTGAAGTAATTCCAGACATAGACTGTTGACCAAGGTTTTGAGAATACACCCGAGAGTCTATTCAAAAGAGTCGACCCCATTTAGGGTTGCGAACATCACGAAAGAATTGCTAGCATGAGTACCCAATGCTTTCTGAATCAACGATAACATCTAGGAAATTCTTTGCAGTTAACCCTGTTAACATTTGTAGTGCCACGAATTTCGTCTTGCTATCTGAGAGTGCTATCTGGGAGAGCAATTTGACGCTATATAACCAGGGTGCAGTAAGGCAACGATTGACTGACGGATCACAACAGTAGGCATAGGATTTTTCCTAGTGCCCACCCATTCGAAAAGAAGCTCGGATCTACGATTGAGTATAGGTACAATCTCAATGGTTTCTCCGCACACGAAGACGAGACCGAATTTGGATTGCACAATGCACATAGACAAATTCTCTGAGAATAGTTGCGCAAAGCATCCTATAGCTGGAGGAAGACCAATTGTTGGATCAGATCCCCTATAGTTGACGATCAAGGATTGACTTCTTTGTGGCAACAAACCCTGACCAAGCGAGATCTGATTTTACTTTTTAGCGTAAGGTAGTCCGAGCCTAGCTGAAGCAGAAATAATATCTTGAGGTAACCAAGGTTATGGTAACTAAAGTTGAGCGTGATTAGGGAGTTGAAGGATGGACAGGAACAAGGATCTGAGACAAGCAGGACTTGTAGCAGAAGAAGGATTTAATTGTTGAGTTTGATTAGATCAGGTTGTATGTAGAAGTTTAAGGATTGATTTTATTTGAAGATCAAAATACAATATGCCAATTTTCATGTGTCAAACCTGATCTCTTCTTGGACACAAACTTTTATGAAGCACTGTGGTATGGTTTAATTAAAGTTGCATTGTGTTGGTGACTTTATTATTGAATAAAGTTGGTTTAATTGGAATAATTAGTTCTTCTCGGTTGTGTATCTTAATTACTGGTGCTATTCATCAGAGGAGTATATTGTTTGAATTAGATGTAATTGTTATTTGACAGGGGATTTTTTTTTTCCCAAAACCTAATCCTATAAGGAAACCTAGTGCAAAAATTAACCTAGCTCACTACAATGGTATCATAGCAGAAATCCTACCAACTTGGATGGTATTTGAAAATGGATCCACTGCAATCAAATTTTTGGGAAAAGTATGCAGAGTTTTGGGAGCAACAAGCAGAGTCTTGGAAGAGGCTAGAAGAGTAGCAAGCGAAAAATATCAGAAGATTAGAAGAATTTAACAAAATGCTGCAACATCTAGGAAAATGAAATGGAATGACTTCTGGAAGAGTGGCAAGAGAAACAAATTGAACAACATTGATGATAAGACCAAGACTATAAAACAAAATACATGAGACACTAAGGCATAGACAAAGGCATAGTCGTGGCTATACAACCATAAACATAAGCAATCATGTGATGAAAACATCAACGAAACCAGGGTTGTCGAGGAGCCGCTCCCCCCCGAATCCGCTCTCGAATTGCGCTCCCGCAGGGGAGCAAAAGTTTCGCTCCCCAACCTTTTTTGCAATTTTTTTTTTTTTTTGCAAAAAAATTCAAATGCAATTTTTTTCTTTCAAAGAAACAATAATTTTTGAGTGAGGCAACCTAATGATCAAGCCTATGGCTCTAGTATTGATATGCGATTCATGGTAATGTTAAATTCTTAAAGTAAAAGTGACATTCTCCTTTATCTTCATTTTCATCCTTTTATTTAAATATTTAACATTACCATGAAATGTCTTAGAATGTTTGAGAGTGGTTCCGACCTCATTGGATTTCATATGGAGAAAGTAGAATTTTATATCTCATTCAAAATCCAAAGACTTACCAGTTTTTTCAGGATTTTAGGATTTTAGGGTTGGGATGATTGCAATGCTTCCATTGGATTTTGTCATGTATTAGGGTATGAAGCTCTTATTTAATCAGGAGCACCAATCCCTCTGTGTACCTTGATGTTAGTGACATTGGTTGTCGAACTCCTCTATCATGACCCTACTAAAAATGTACCTATCACTCAAACAAATTCTTGACTTGACATGCTATGTTTTTTCTATCTTATGTTAATGCTTAGAGGGTGATATTAATGACAAAATTCCTATATAGATCCAGAGGTAATGGAAAATATAACTCTAGATATTAATGCTTAGAGGGTGATATTAATGACAAAGATCTTGATTTTCCAACAAGACTAAAAAATAAGACATTTCTCGTGGCGACAAGAGGGCCAAACATTAGCTATAGATAATAGATTTACTTGTCTTTTCTAGTTTCTAGTAGTTTTTATAATTCCTGACTCTTTCATATTTATTATGATATTTTTTGTAAACAATATATGACAATTGAAGTTTGAAGTTTGAAGTTGGCAATTATATCTCATTAGTAATGAATTATGAATATGATGCTTCGTGAAAGTTGAAAGTTGTTTCATTTCATTTCATTTCATTTCATGTTAGATATTTTTTGTTGTAATGGTTACACTTAGCTTACAAGTACAACTTTGGTGATCAGTGATGATAAATGTTATATATTGAATTTTGAAAGCTTGAAAATTTAAGATTGATGAATCATGAAACTCAATTTGTATGTTTCTAACTTGTGGACGTGGTTGATGAATATTATAACTTCTAGATGATTGATGTTATATGGTTCAATCTATGTTTTTATGCTTTTTTTTTAATCTAATTCATCATTCTACATGCTTTTGTTGACATATATGCAACAAAATAAAAAATAAAATATATTATATAAAAATTCTCTCCTCGATTCGCTCCCGCACCCAAGTAACCTTGAACCAAACCTCTAGTTCATCATGTCAGTTTAACTTGAGCCAATTTGAAACTAGAATTGGAAATAAGGGGTTCAGTTTTCATTTGGATAATAAAGGCGGAATTAAAGGTAATCCCCTATCTTGCAACAAAAAACCTCTAATGCAGTTTGAGAATTGTAACACTCTTGAAGATCTCACTGTTGAAAAATGTGGAAGCACTTCAAAAGGTATGGAGGTTAACTTGCTGGCAACAAGTTCTGCAACTAGTGGTGTGGTTGATTCAAATACTCCAATAGAAAAATGTCCTTGTACTGATGTCACAAATATTAGCTATTATGAAGAAGCAAATCAATGCACAAAAGAATCCCAATTGAACTTTTCAGTTGTCAAAGGGAAAATCAAATATTTTAATACAACTAAGTCCCTGTATAAAGAAAGCATGGACAATCTTCCTCTCATTGAGACAACTCCAAACTTTGTTGGCTTGGGTGGGTTAAAAAATGACAATAACTTGAATATGGAGTTAGATACCGGATGCTCATTAATCAGTTTTGAAGATGGTTCACTCTCTTGTAGTTAGGAAACCGACTGCAGTGAAATCGTAAATATTGATACCTAGGAAGGTTTTGTTTCTGAGGCTAAGCATGATAAGAAAAAAATGGTAGAATCAATGTTAGATAGAAAACAACAACTATATGTCACAATTGAAGATAATTTAGATAAGGGTTTGATGAAGCATGTCTCTAAACTAGAGGAGAAAAATATGACAACACGAGGAATTTCAAAGGATTCAAAGTAATCCACGCCAAAGTGGTGAGGGTAGTATTGAGAGTTTAGACAAGATTTTGACCATTCATCTCTCAGTTTGAGAAGGAGAAATAGAGAGCATCATCAAAAGGTTTTGAAATTCTGCCACTTGTTTATTTTTGTAGCATCAGATGTGCTCTAGCCTCAATATTTAGCAGAGAGGCTAAGACACATGCATTCTACAATACCCATAAAACGTTTTGGGAAATTCCACACGGAGAGGATTTAATTAAAATAATTAATTATTTTTAATTGATTCCTAAGTCTAAACTTAGTAAAAGGAAATAATTAAAAGGTATAAATTAGATCGGGTGTGAATCTTCTAGATGAAGACAAGGATCGAGTCCTAGCTAATCTTAGCCTTTGATTATGTTTTAATCTTGGCCATTGATATGCCAACAAGAGATTATAAGGAGCTCGATGGGCATTTGTAGAACACATTGAGTGAGAGATCTAGAGATCGAATTTTCAAGAGAGCAGCGCAACAGTTGCCGCAGAGAGATCGAGAAGATTTCTTGCAGTGAGGGGCAATGATAGTTGGTCGGAGGAAGTTTTTCCTGATCTGGTGAATACATTGCAGAGGAGGCATTGAGAGGTTTAGAGAGGCTGCACAATGCTACACTGGACAACACAGAGCTACGCTGAAGCAACGCAGAGCCTCAAAGGAGATCTGCAGATTTTCTGGGGAACACTCAAGATCTAGTGCCGGGAGTCAAGGTGTGAGATTGGAGGGCCGAAGATTCGAGTTTCCAGTCAATAAATGATCAAATCAAAGGGTGACGCAGTTTTTGAAGGCTGTGATGTAGTGGCAGTGTGGAGCAAGCCATCCATAGCCCGGATCAGAGTTGGATCGCCAGTGACAGTGTGAGATAATTTCTCACTACCTTTTTGCTAGTTTATTCTCTATATCAGATTGCCAATTTGGGCATCCAAAGATTTGTATTCAGAAAAATATTGCATAATATTAAAACCCTTAGCTGCTACACTAGTTTTCCCACATTGGGTTTTTCCGGGGACATTGTAAAAAAAAACGGTGTTCATCGTGTGTTTATTTTTTTCCTGCTCAGTATTTTATTTCCGCATTATTTTTATGTTGTGAAGGCTGCAATAGAATTTATTTTGATGTTTACTGTGTAACACTGTAAATAACTTAATTCAGAGTTAACCAATGCAAGAAATAATATCAGTTTCTGCAGTAGGGATTTCGATTTAGGAATTCTCACATGGTATCAGAGCACAAGTGAAGCAGGAAGAACCCAGTGCAAAGCAGAAGAGGAATTTCGAAAATATTGCATAGGCAACAGATAGAAACCCCAGAGGGGCTGCACAGTCTATAGCCAGAAAGGAAAAATTTCGTGGAAAATTCTTTCTCTGAGTGAGTCGACATAGAAGAAGATTTTCCGGATCAAGATTTGCCAGAGGCAGAGGGAGCAGCGTAGAGCAGATCTTCAGCTGGGACGCAGTTTTCTGTAGTAGTTTGTTGGGACTAAAAAGCGTCAGAAAAGGAAAGAAGAACACATACTAAGGGAATTTCTTCATCAAATAATTCCTAGCCAAGGAATTCGATTTCTCACTGCAGAGTAGCAGTAGCTGGGAGCAAATCTACTTAGTCCAGCAGGGAGTGCGTAGAGCTAGTTAGCAGTTGCGCAGAGGAGAGAGGAGGCAGTTCGACATTTGTTTGGCGTGATGGCATCAACTGGGTTGAGGGATCAAGATCGGTTGGATGGTGCATCCAACTACGTGATCTGGAAGGCTAGGATCACCTGCCTTCTAGACGAGTTTGATCTCAAGATGTATATCAACTCAGTGGTAGCTGTACCCACAGACGCAGATCAACTAAAGTCCTAGAAGAAGGAAATGGAAAAGGCCAAGAGAATGATTCTCGATGGAGTGAGGGATCATGTAGGTTCTCACATTGCAGGCAAGGATACAACCAAATAAATGTGGGATGCATTGGCCATGCTATATCAAAGATCTTCCGAGCAGCGGAAGATGTAGTTGGAGGAGAAGTCGAGGCTGACCAGGATGTAGAAGGGGGAGCATATAGATCCCTTCCTAATGAGACTTCAAGATACTCGAGATCATCTGGTAGCTGTGGGATCAACGCCTCACCACGAGGAAGTAGCCTGGTCAAAAATAAGTGGCAGCGACAATAGTGGGGTGAAGATCGAGAAGGAAGAGGAGAATGCACCCCTCGCATCAAAGGGGCAACAGGAGTAGCACATGCGAAAGAAGGATATTTTGAAGATCAAGTGCTTCTGATGTGGTGAGATGGGCCACTTCAGTTTTCAGTGTCCTCTTCGGAAGACGGACAAAGAAGAGAAGCAAGATCAGCGGGTTGCCTCTGTTGAGATAGAAAAGCTATTCTCCAGATTGGAGGAGGAGTTTGCCATGATTTCTCATATACCTCCATGGGAGAGGTGGAGTGATTTGGTTTTGTAGCCCCAGAGAGCTACAAGATGGGCATGATCCTTGAGGATTCCACCTCTTGGATCATCACCTTGCTACGTGAGCCCATAACAACAATTGTAGGATGGACCAGTGACGAATAGTGCACTAGGGTGCCCGAGTGACAGTTGCAGTGGCTAGGAGCGCCAGAGACTGAGCAACACATTATAGAGTTGGCGACAGTGCAGTTGGCACAATGCAGAGTCAACAACAACGAAAAGGCTTCAGTGACAACGCAAAGACTAGGAGCAGTCAAAACTTGGGTGACAGATGCATCAATCTGAACACAGTTGGTTCAGTTGATGGACATCTCTTAGTTGCAGCAGCAGTAGATGAGAGGAGTTGAAGATGTTGCAGTGGCAACAATAACAGAGTTGCAGTGCAAATGCAATAGTTGGCAACAGTATGCCGGGTCAACAACAACACGGATGCAATGCAACAGGAGAGGGTACAGAGTCATGCTTCAAGAGGTTGCATTACTAGAGCACATTCCTCACTAAGAGGGAGTGTTGATTTTTGTAGCAACATATGTGCTCTAGCCTCAAGATTTTGCAGAGAGGCTAAGACACATGCATTCTACAATACCTAGAAATTGTTTTAGGAAATTCTACCCGGAGAGGATTTAATTGAAATAATTAATTATTTTTAATGGATTGCCGAGTATAAACCTAGGAAAAGGAAATAATTAAAAGGTATCAATTAGATCAGGTGTGAATCTTCTAGATGAAGATAGGGATAGAGTCCAAACTAATCTTAGCCTTTGATTATGTTTTAATCTTGGCCCTTGATATGTCAACGAGAGATTGTAAGAAGGAGCCCGATAGGCATTTGTAGAGCACATCGAGTAAGAGATCTAGATATCGAATTCTCAAGAGAGCATCACACAATTGTCGGAAAGAGATCAATAAGATTTCTTGTAGTGAGGGGCGGGGATAGTTGGCCCGAGGAAGTTTTTCCTGATCCGGTGAATACATTATAGAGGAGGCATCGAGAGGTTCAGGGAGGCTGCACAGTGCCACACTGGACAATGTAGAGCTACGCTGAAGCAACATAGAGCCTCAGAGGGGATCCGTAGATTTGCTGGGGAACAATCAAGATCTAGTGTTGGGAGCTGAGGTGTGTGATCGGAGGGTCGAAGAGTCGAGTTTCTAGTCAAAAAACAATCAACTGGAATGGTGATGCAGTTCCTGGAGGCTGTGACGTAGTGGCAGCGGAGAGGCATCGTGGAGCAAGCCATCCAGAGCCCGGATCAGAGTTGGATTGCCAGTGATAGTGTGAGATAATTTATCACTACCTCTCTGCCAATTTATTCTTTGTATCAAATTGCCAGTTTGGGCATCCAAAGATTTGTATTCAAAAAACAATTGCATAATATTAAAATTCTTAACTGCTACACCAGTTTTCCGACATTGGGTTTTTCTTGGGACATTGTTCAAAAACAAAGATGTTCATTGTGTGTGTTATCTTTCCTGCTGTTAGGGTCCTATAATAATAGGGATCATAATTTTGAATTGACTATGTTAAGTCTTGTAATATTGTACATACTTTTGCTTTCTGCAAATGTTTTCCCATATTAAAAAATGAAAAGAGGGTATGTCTTAAAAGAAAAATGAAAGGACCAAAAGAAAGAAAGATAAAAAAAGAATATTAAGTACGAATTCCACAAAAAGGAACAAAAATAGATCCTGAAAGTGTTGCACATTTAAATGTCACTACTCTTAATTTACTTTTGCAAATAAAGTTGTGTGCAGCTTGTTCAAAATGCCACAATTCATGATGATCATACTGTTTAATCTTGATTTATTCATGCCTTTAAATTTCATGTCATGATAGTTAGTGAATAAAGATATGACCAAATCATTTAATCTTGTAAGATCAGTAGTTAGGTAGAGAATAAAAATGAGCTCATCAATTTAATCTGAGCCATTGGAAGTTATAAAGTTAGAAATAGGTTAGTTTGCTTATCAAAAGAAACTAAAAGAGTCAGCAATATCAAATGAACCCAATAAAGGAAATAAAAAATGTTAGGGTAAATAGAGGGTAGGTAGAATACTTTCATCAGTTATGGAAAGAATCATATGGTTTATCTTTTATCACTAATATCCTTCTAAACACATTCCCCTTGCTAAAATCTCTATTTTCACTCTTGGAAGTCATTTCCCCTTATAAAAAATCCCTTTCCCCTCATTTTAACATTTTCCCCTTCCTAAAAACTCACTTCCATTACTAAAACCCCTTCCCCTTTACTAATTTTCCTTTTTCATAAAAAAACATAAAAAACCCACTTATCGAAATTTTTAAATGCTTAAAATATATCGGACCCCACTTCAAAAACCCCTCTCCGATATCATTATAAAACCTATTCCTAGTGTATTTCTAACATCCCGCATATATATATATATATATATATATATATATATATATATATATATATATATATATATATATATATATATATATATATATATATATATATATATATATATATCCTGACCCATTTATACTTATTTACCCCATTTTATTTTACAAGTCCGTATAAATATATTTCCTCGACCCCCTTATTTTATTATAGCCTATAGTTTATATATTTTATAAGCCTTTCTCGCTATAGTTTAAAATTGTTCCACATAATACATTTCGTAACCCCTCGCCTATCTAATCTCTTGACCCCACCTCTTTGAAATCCCATCACTTCTACCAGTGACCCGATCATTGCCGATTAGATCCAACGACCAATAAAGCATTTCACACCCTCGCATGTTGGATATTTAAAACCAATGGGGGGGTGGTGGGGTGCGAAATGGGTGGTTTCACACCCCCGCTCCTTTGCAACGTGGCACTGCCACAACTTATTGCACCCCTTCCAGCCCAAACACTGCCAAACAGCTTTTCACGATGCGATAAACTACTAAATCGCCCCCCCCCACAGTGCGATGAAACCAGCTACTGTTTGATATCAAACCCCCACGCCATGTGATTAAATGCCTCCGGTTAAAAGTAATAAAACCCGCTCGAAACCATTTTCCCACTATTTCTGTTATTTACGAAAGAAAAGCCAAAGCAACGTTTCTTGACCAGAAATAAAGACTGCTGCCGCCTGAACCTTCTGCAGACCGAGTTCAACCGTTTTCCAGGTAATGCTAAGTGCCAAACGACATCAAGTAAACTTATTAACTAATAATTGATAAATTAAATGAATTGATGGCCTCCCAGAGCATTATATTTGTAAACCCTCTACAACCACCTGTATTAGATGTTGACCACATCCCTCTAGCTGATAAGGACTTCAAAATCAGTGATATAGTGACTGATTTCAACCTTTTAAAGCTCCATCGCTGGAGCCATGAAAAATTCATTGACCAAGCAGATGATATCCATCTGTGGGATTCAAACCTACCTAAATACATATTCCCACAGGCCTTTAAATTTCCAGAACTCATTAGACTCTGCCAGACAAGCTATTTACCCAATGAAAGAGCTTTAGTGACCCCAAACCAAGAAATCCTCTTCAAAATCACTGCTCAGTCCATCAACCAGATGTTACAAATTCAACCACAGTCTAATGAAGTTCCATTATTCATTGAAACCCTTACTGAAATCCACTTGACGCTGAACTTTCCCAAAAGATTCCAAATATTTCAGACTTTCCTCCCTCCATCAAAAGAAACCCCTAAAAGTAATCTTCCATATTTAGCTTCCATATTTTCAGAGAGAATCAGACATATTGTTACAATGCTGTCATGTATTTTAGGATATTTCACTGATGAACATGTAGATGCATCTATCCTTGGTTTCCTATCCATATTTTTCCCAAGTCAGCCTCCAGCTTCAACCTTCAATTTTGCCCAATATCAAGCAGATGCAATCCATGATCAGCTAGTCAAACTACCAGAAGGAGTATTTAAATACTCCTCAGTTTTGTTCCATATGTTCATATATTTCCAATAAAAAAGGTTTGCAGTTAGCCTCCAAAAACTGGACACAGAGGGTAATCCCCAATTTGTTGTTTTTTGGACATCCTTGACCAGAAAGGATTCCACTGAATTCAGCTATAAAGACTTCATTTATTCTTTTGTTTATACAATTGTTAATATGCTAAGTAGTAGCATTCAGCCTAGAATTAGTGAAGAGATAAATAAAGTGTTACAGTTGTCAGATCAAAGTAAAACATGAGACTGGTATTTATACCAGAATCATACAGAAATTAGGGTGTATGAAAGCCTGCTAATTCCATACAAGTTTTCCAGCTACGTCCCAATGAGGATATTTGCATTAGAATACATTAGACTAATCTTAAATTCAGATGAAGTCAATTTCCTTTCACCAAAGAAGAAAACTCAATTCAAGATCAACAATTAGTTCAGACCTTTTATTTTCAATAGTAGGAATGCTGGTAAGAAAACAAACAAATATTTACAAGATTTCAAATTCAGTAGCAGTTTCAAATGGAAATATGACCCCTTGGGAGTCATAAGTAAGTTAAGGGTCAAATTCAAATTAACCCCTTTTATTCATGAGTCCAAGCTTGAGGTTGAAAACTATTCCAACCAGTCAGAGTGGTTGGAAAATACTTTACAGGAGATGGAGAAGCAGGTTGATATTAGTTCCGTCCTACTTACTCCAGCCCCACAGGATATAAATTCAAAGAGGGCAAGAGAAGAAGGCTCATATTCTACAGAAACCACTTCTGATACTAAGTTTAAGCTTATGTATAGGAAGAAAGCCAAACTGAATACAATGATAGAGACAGTTGAGATAGTTGATACAGTTGAAGTCATTGATACAGATATAGTTGTCAGAGATGATGCATCTCCAACCATTTAAGAAGAAACACAGCTACCATCAACCTCCAGTGCACAAATAATTCAGAAACAACATAGTGCATAGGTTTAATCATCTAGCAAACCAGTGGAGAAAGAGAAAGATATAATGGATAAATACAAAGAAATCAAAATTAGAAATGAAGCATTAAAGGCTGTAACATATGCCCAGTGTTGGAAACAAAATCCTAATGATCAGAGTAGGTTTATTTTAGCCTATGACCTCAATACAAGAAAGATGAAGGTGATATTTCTACAACCAAAGGTGCAGGCTCCTAAAAATTTAGAGGATTATACTAAAAAAACCTTTGAAGTTCCTGCCAAGGATGTACATCCCATAGACTAGATTGAGTTTCAAAAATAGGCAGGAGAAATGATCTATTCCACCATGACACACAAGATTTAAGTGTCCAAAAGTTACAAAATTCTCTAGAAAATATAAGGATACAGTTAAAACTAGAGAAGGCTTCTTCACAAGCAAAGGATAACAGGATAAAGTCACTTGAAGATTTGGTTATGGAAGTTGGTTATGATTCAAAGAATATTAAAGCAGCAGAAGAACTAATAAAAAAGAAGAATGTAGACATAGCTGCATTGAAGAAACAACTAAAGTTACCAAATACAAAACATCCACAAGCTAAAGAGGTCTTGAAAAAAGAAAATCAAAAGGATGAAATGATGAATCTCATCATTCAGTTGACAACGCAACTGAAAGAAATGGAAACAACAATGGGAAAACTAGTACAGGAAAAACAAGCTAGCATGGAAGCAGTTCCCATTACTACTATTCCTATAGCTTCCAAATCAACCCCATTGCCTACAGCAGTTCCAGTGTCAACAAAAGTTCCAACTACTACATCAGCAACTACACTAGCAACAACATCAACCCATACCACTGATGAGGCCAACTAACTAATTAAGGCAATCCAAGATATGTCAATTCAAACTACTAAAATCAATAAAATCAAAGAACAAGTGAAGAGTTTAGAAGATGCAAAGAAATTGGTAGAAGTAATGTATAAAGCAGAATCACAGAAAGCAAACAGATTGATTGCTTGGTAAAGGAGGCTAGTGAGGCAATCCAAAAGGTCAAAGAAGAACTTGGAAAGAAACCAGAGGAAGCCACTGAGATAATAAAATTCCTAAATTCTAAAAACAAGCAGGAATTAGAAGAACTTGGGATAACAGACAGAACAAAGAACATCTTAGAGGTGAAGAAAGTGATTTCAAAGAGAAATATAATGATGCAGCTTGAAGACAAATGCCAAACAATGGAACTGACAATGAACAGATTCATGAACAAATTTGATGTTTTGAGGCAGAAAGGTCTGCCTAATCCATTAGTAATCAATGATAAACTGATGAGGCATGAAGATTATGATAAGAAGATCAGGGAAGTAGCCAAAGAGACTTCCAACACTTCAACAATGAAAGGAGTTTCCACAGGCAAAGTGCTCCTTCTTTAGAGAACTTATTTTTTCTCCAGCATGAGGTAAATCACTTTTTCGTGAATAAGCCCACATTTGCCACATACACAAAGGCAGATGAGATTTACTGAAAGACGGTAAAGATCAAAATTCCAGATGAAGAGACATGGGAAAAATGGTGTGATTTACTGTGACAGGTAAAAGAAAAGACAAGTTAAAGACTTAACAGATGAAAGCAAATACATGTAAAATAATTCACAGGTTAAGAGCAGACAGATAAAATCAGATGACAAGCCAGCGTGAAAGACAAGCCAGCGTAAAAGTGCAGACAACGTGAAAGACAAGCTAGCATAAGAGAAACAAACAACAAAACAACGAATCAAATAATACAGGGACAACTTGTAGTTAGTTAATAGGTGTCTCTATCTTCTTGCATGAAGATATTTTATTTTCCTTAAATAAATCCTAAATCAGTTGATAGGATATTTTGTAAAGTTTGTATAAATACTTCATCAATTCAAAGTATTGAGTGTGGATTCCTGAATATTTTTATAGTTGAATTGATCTACTACCTGAGGGTTTATTGTACCTTTTTTCAAGTTGACTGACAAGACAAGTAATAAATGCATCTCTTTACAGGATTCATGTGTTGAGCTATTTCAGTGAAGTATATTTCAATTGTTCATGTTCTTTTCTTAAGTATTTCATAAACTTGTTTAATTACACTTTGCTTTGAACTATTATACATTTTAATGTTTTCTTCTGATATCTGGTTTATAGAATCCTTGACTGCTCTCTGATCCCGATTGACCTCTTTCACCTTCCTTCATTATCTGGTTTAAGGAATCCTTAATTGCTCCTTGATCCCGATTGAAAACCACTTCACCATTCAGCCTTTAAGATTTGATTTTGCTCAGCTACTTTGCCCTGTAACACTTCCTTTAGAACTTGATTCTGTTTTGTTTTCTTGATATATTGACTCCATAGCCCAATGGAAAATAAAAATGCACCTATCCATATAAATCAATAATTCCACTAACAAATCAAAATCAAACCAAATCAACCTTTCATAACTAGCCTAAAATCAATTAAAACAACAAAGTGAAATCATTAAGAGAGAGCCCTCTCTGAGCATTAGGAAGACTAGATCCTAATCTCCAAAAGTGGTTGATAGTTACATTTGATACTTATTTTAACATGACATAACAACCCTAGGGAAATTTTGGAAAAATAATATTGGCGACCATATTGGGGAAATCAGTCCTCAGTTAAATACATCTTAAAGAAAACACTTTTCGTCAACTTTTCACCTTAAGTTTTATTTAGGGTTGTTAAAATTTATCATTAAAAGTTAAAATTATGGCTTCAAAAAGAACATACTATATCAGGGCTCCTCCTGATCCACAACATGCTATAATTGTTGATGATCCTGACATAATTTTAAGAAAACCTAAAAAGGTTAAAAGTCTAGGAAGTAGTAGTCAATTAATCAAAGCAAATTCACTTCCTAAGGAATTATCAAGCATACAGGATATTTAGTTTGATTTATCATTTGAGCATTTTTTATTTAGAACCAAATCTGAAAATTTAATCTATGATATTGTAATAGACCCTAATTTTATTCAATTTATTGAAGAAAAGAAGGAAAATATACAACTTGACTTAGATCAACAGGGTCTAGAGACATTTGATAAACTTGATATTTTGGCCTCAACTTTGACTAAGGATATAGACGAAGCCTATTTTCAACGGTCTATTGAATTAGCTGCCCTAACTGCTACTACTCCTAAGCGTTCTACCATTCCTTCTGAAACTGTAAATACAACTTTATTTAGTACCACCTCATCTATAATATCCACCACAGTTCATCCCACAAAACCATTCATCCCCAAGCTTCCACTTCAACCTAAAGTTTCATTCTAATCTTCAAGTGTTCCAAGTACATCTTCTAGTGTTTCAAGCTCATCTTCAAGCACTTCAAGCTCATCTCCAAGCACTTCAAGTTCATCACCAAACACCACTAATTTACTTTCTAGTCAAGCTAGAATCTTAGCCATGGCAGCCAGATATGCTCCTTTGACCTTACATACCCCTTTACATGCTATGCCGCAAGATTACCAGAGTAAATTTTTTCTATTTGATGGTACTGGTCAAGATACTGCTCAACAACATGTAAATAAGATCACTGATTATTTTGAATTACATGAAGTTGATGAGGATGATGTTGAAATGAGATTATTTGCACAAACACTAGCAGGAGATGTTAAAAAATGGCTTAAAGCTTTACCTGCTGGTCATATTTCTGATTTAGCTACTTTCCATAGATTGTTTATCAATAGATGGGAAAGGAAGAAAAACCATTTACAGAGATTATCTGAATATGAGAACATTAAGAGATCTCCTAATGAATTTGTTCAAGATTACTGTACTAGGTTTAATAATATTTACAATGCAATTCCAACAAATATCAAATCTCCAATCCCATTTAATATCCAAATTGAGCTATCCAAATTGAAAATACCAGTTCCTTTAACCGAGCTAGTGAAAAATGATTCATATAAAGCCCAAATCAATGAAACACTAAACATAGGTGAAGGCGAAGATGCTGTTAACCTCAATGATGATCAACCTGAGTTACTATTTGATCCTGAAGTTAATGGTAAACATCAGCAAGGAGGTGTCCCTCCATTCTACATTAGCCTAAATGTTCATGATACAATTTTACACAATGCTATGTTAGATTCAGGAGCATCTCATAACTTAATGCCTAAAGCAGTCATGGAATAATTGAACTTAGATATCACCAGACCATACAAAGACTTATTCTCCTTTGATTCTAGTCAAGTTAAATGCCTTGGCCTGATAAAAAAACCTTTGTTTAACTCTAGTCTAGTGTCCATCAAAGAGTATTGTGATGGACATTGTAGTTGCTGATATCCCTCCAAAGCATGGTATGTTATTATCTCACACATGGGGAGAAAAATTACAAGGATCTCTACAATTAGACATGTCATACGCTAACATTTTTGTGTTTGGTCAGCAAAGAAATCTTTACAAAGAAACATTGATGAAATTCATGGTCAGTAGTGCAGAAAAACCACAGAATTATACTATCTATTCTATGCATTCTGACATGGATTCATTTATCTTATGTAATTTGGATACTGGCCGAGACAAATCACAGTTGTAGAAGAGAAACACAAAGAAATTGGTAGCGATAACATAACACATGAGTCTATGTGGCATTTAGATTTTGATGGCTCTGTAAACAAATTAGGAGCAGGAGATGGAGTATGGATCTATAATTTAGAGAATGATCATTATGAAGGACATGCATTCGGGTTAAATTTCAAGTGCACTAATAACATGGAAGAGTATGAAGCATTAGTGTTAGGACTGCAAATTGTAAGAAAACTTGGAGCCAAAAGAGTTTCTGTCATGGGAGACTCAGAAGTTATCATAAAACAAATCAAGGGAGAGTATCTTGTGAATAATCCTAGACTTAGCCAATATAGAGAAACCATTTAAGACTTGATAATTTTTTTCTTGAAACTGACTTTGCTATTATTCAAAGAAAGCAGAATATGCAAGCTCATAGTTTGGCCACTTTTACCAGCACATGCAGGTTACCATTTCAGCCAAATCATCAGTACACTTCCGAGGTAAGACATAGGCCAACCATACTTGATAATTTGAAGTATTGGCAAATCTTTTCACAAGACTCACAAATTTATGATTTTATGAATTGTGCAGGGGAATTTCAGAAATGTAATATAGACGCTGGTTGAACAACAGATTATACCATGAATAATGAATTAGATATAAATGATGTAAATAAAATAGAACCAACTAGATTTACTAAAGTAGAAATAGACAAATCAGAAACTGTCATTTAAAACCAATGAGAGGGGGGGGAGGGGGAGCGAGGGGGGGTGTTGGGTGGTTTTTCACCCTCGCTCCTTTTCCATGCGGCACTCCCACAGCTTATCACACCCCCCACCCCAAAAATTTCCAAACAACTTTTCACGATGCGATAAACTGCTAAACCGCCCCTGCGTAGTGCGATGAAACCAACTGTTGTTTGAAATCAAACCCCTGCGCCATGTGATTAAATGCCTTCGGTTAAAAGTAATAAAACCCGCCCGAAACCATTTTCCCACTATTTTCTGTTATTTACAAAAGAAAAGCCAAAGAAGCCTTTTCCAACCAGATTTAAAGCCTGTTGCCACCTGAACTTTCTGTAGACTGAATTCAACCATTTTCTAGGTAATCCTAAGTGCTCAACGCCATCAAGTAAGATTATTATCTAATAATTGATAAGTTAAACGAATTGATTGCCTCCCAGAGCATTATATCCGTAAACCCTCTACAACCACCTGTATTAGATGTTGACCACATCCCTATGGCTGATAAGGACTTCAAAATCAATGATACAGTGACTGATTTCAACCTTTTAGAGCTCCACTACTGGAGCCATGACAAATTCATTGACCAAGCAGATGATATCCATCTGTGGGATTCAAACCTACCTAAATACATATTCCCATAGACATTTCAATTTCCAGAACTCATTAGATTCTGCCAGACAAGCTATTTACCCAATGAAAGAGCTTTAGTTACCCCAAACCAAGAAATCCTATTTGCAATCATTGCTCAATCCATCAACCAGATGTTACAAATTCAACCACAATCTGTTGAAGTTCCATTATCCATTGAAACCATTATTGAACTCTACTTGAAGCTGGAATTTCCTAAAAGATTCCAAATATTTTAGAATTTCCTCCCTCCATCAGAAGAAACCCCTAAAATTAATCCTCCATATTCAACTTCCATATTTTCAGAGAGAACTAGACAGATTGTTACAATGATGTCATGTATTTTAGGGTATTTCTCTGATGAACATGTAGATGTATCTATCCTTGGTTTCCTATCCATATTTTGCCCAGGTCAGCGTTCAACTTCAACCTTCAATTTTTCCCAATACCTAGCAGATGCAATCCATGATAAACTAGTAAAGCTACTAGAAGGAGGAGTATTTAAATACCCCTCAGTTTTGTTCCATATGTTCATATATTTCCAATCAGAAAGGTTTGCAGTTAGCTTCCAAAAACTGGACACAGAGGGTAATCCCCAATATGTTGTCTTTTGGACATCCTTGATCAGAAAGGATTCCACTGAATTCAACTATAAAAACTTCATTGATTCTTTTGTTTATCGAATTGTTAGTATGATAAACAGTAGTATTCAGCCTAGAATCAGTGAAGAGATAGAGAAAGTGTTACAATCGTTAGATCAAAGTAAAACAGGAGACTGGTATTTATACCATAATCATACAGAAATTAGGGTGTATGGAAGCCAACTAATTCCATACAAGCTTCCCAAATATCTCCCAATGAGGATATTTGCATTAGAATACATCAGACAAATTTTAAATTCACATGAAGTCAAATTCCTTTCAACAAATAAGATAACTCAATTCAAGATCAAGAATCAGTTAGGACCTTTTATTTTCAATAGTAGGAATGTTGGTCAGCAAGCAGACAAATATTTACAAGATTTCAAATTCAGTAGCAGTTTCAATTGGAAATATGACCCCTTGGGTGTCATAAGTAAGTTAAGAGTCAAATTCAAATTCACCCATTTTATTCATGAGTCCAAGCTTAAGGTTGAAAAGTATTCCAAACAGTCAGAGTGGTTGGAAAATACTTTATAGGAGATGGAGAAGCAAGTTGATACTAGTTCCATCTTGCTTACTCCAGCCCCACAGGACAAAAATTCAAAGAGAGCAAGAGAATAAGGCTCATATTCTGCAGAAACCACGTCTGATACTAAGTTCAAGCTTATGTATAGGAAGAAAGCCAAACTAAATACAGTTCCAGTGTCAACAAAAGTTCCAACTACTACACCAACTACTACACTTGCAACATCATCAGCCCATCTCACTGATGAGGCCAACAAACTGATTAAGGCAATGCACGAGATGTCAATTCAAACTACTGAAATCAATAAACTCAAAGAACAAGTGAAGAGTTTAGAAGATACAAAGAAATTGGCAGAAGTAATGTATAAAGAAGAATCATAGAAAGCAAACAGATTGACTGATAGAATCCATAAGCTAGAAAAAGAGCTATCACTAAAAGAGCCTTTAGCCCAAGTAAAGCAACAATTGTGGGCCAATATCATTAACTCAGTTAATGATATTTGGCCTTCAATACAGGTTATATTTGAACAGAAGGAATTGATAAAGGAGGCTAGTGATGCAATCCAAAAGGTTAAAGAAGAGCTTGGAAAGAAACCAGAGGAAGCCACTAAGATAATAAAATTCCTAAATTCTAAAAACAAGCAGGAATTAGAAGAACTTGGGATGACAAACAGAAAAAAGAACATCTTAGAGGTGATGAAAGTGATTTCTAAGAGAAATCTAATGATACAACTTGAAGACAAATGCCAAATAATGGAACTGGCAGTGAATAAATTCATACACAAATTTGATGTTTTGAGGCAGAAAGGTCAGCCTAATCCATTAGTAATCAATGATAAACTGATGAGGCATGAAGATTATGATAAGAAGATCAGGGAAATAGCCAAAGAGACTTCTAACATTTCAACAATGAAAGGAGTTCCCACATGCAAAGTACTCCTCCTTTAGAGAACTTATTTTTTTTTCTCCAGCATGAGGTAAATCACCTTTTTGTGAATAAGCCCACATTTGCCACATACACAGAGGCAGATGAGATTTACCTAGGGATGGTAAAGATCAAAATTCTAAATGAAGAGACGAGAAAAATGGTGTGATTTACTATGACAGGTAAAAGAAAAGACAGGTTAAAGATTAAATTGATGAGAACAAATACATGTAAAATAATTCACAGGTTAAGAGTAGATAGATAGAATCAGATGACAAGCCAACGCAAAAGTGCAGACAATGTGAAAGACAAGCTAGCATAAGAGAAACAAACAACAAAACAAAAAATCAAAGAAAACAACGACAACTTGCAGTTAGTTAATAGGTTTCTCTATCTTCTTGCATGAAGATATTTTTTTCCTTGAATAAATCCTAAATTAGTTGATAGGATATTTTGTAAAGTTTGTTTAAATACTTCATTAATTCAAAGTATTGAGTGTGGATTCCTGAATATTTCTATAGGTGAATTGATCTACTAGCTAGGGTTTATTGCACCTTTTTCCAAGTTGACAGACGGGACAAGTAATAAAGACATTTCTTTAGAGGATTCATGTGTTGAGCTATTTCAGTGAAGTATATTTCAATTGTTCATGTTCTTTTCTTAATTATTCCATAAACTTGCATGTTTTCTAAATTTAAATGTTATAATTGGAATTTTACTGCAGAATTTGTTTAATTACACTCTGCTTTGAACTATTATACATTTTATTGTTTTCTTCTAATATTTGGTTTAGAGAATCTTTGACTACTCTCTGATCTCGATTGATCTCCTTCACCTTCCTTCATTATATGGTTTAAGGAATCCTTAATTGCTCCTTGATCCTGATTGAAAACCACTTCAACATTCAGCCTTTAAGATCTAATTTTTCTCAGCTACCTTGCCCTGTAACACTTCCTTTAGAACTTGATTCTGTTATGTTTTCTTGTTATATTGACTTCATAGCCAAATGGAAAATAGAAAGACACCTATCCATCTAACTTAGTTATTCCACCAGCAAATCAAAATCAAACCAAATCAAGCATTCATAACTAGCCTAAAATCAATTAAAACAACAAAGTTAAATCATTAAGAGAGAGCCCTCTCTGAGCATTAGGAAGGCTAGATCCTAATCTTCAAAAGTGGTTGATAGTTACCTCTGATATTTATTTTAACAAAACATAACAATCCTAGGGAAATTTTGGAGAGATAACACCTGCTCAGTATATTGTTTCCGCACTATTTTTATGTTGTGAAGGCTGCAGTAGAATTTATTTCAATCTTTATTGTATAACACCGTAAACAAGTTGATTCAGAATCAACAAGTGGAAGAATTAATATTAGTTGTTGCAGTAGGGATTTCGATTTAGAAATTCTCACACCACCTAAGAGACAACAACGAGTAAAACCATATAATAAGGATCTATTTTTGCAGGTCTCTAATTTTTTATCATTAGAGTGTGGACATGGGCTAGGTGAGAGTTCTGTCACTTATGTCCAAGCACTTCTAATTTTCTGTCGCAAGAAGAATGAAGGTGCACACTGCAATAAGAGCGAGCAAATATTGCTTCTACCTCCTGTCACAAGCAAGTGGCCTATACATATCTAAATGTATCTGGTAGGAAAAGCTCAATGAAGATCGAGCAAACATTTACGAAACTAAGAGGTGATGATGAAATTGTGCAGAGCATTGATATTGATTAGATTTTTTCCATACACCATCAATCAAGCACATGCCCTAGTTTCACTTTTGCTAGTCCCAGACAAACATAGATCCATATTAAATACGAATCTAACTTGAGCGGGGAGGTATCAAATTGCTTCACGTGCAAACTTATTTAGAGTGCAAAATAAATTGTGTAATTTTTCATTGTTTAAATTGTATTTTTAATGTTATATAAACTATATATAGAACCAAATAAACATTTGAACCATAAAACTTATTTTTTCATGATATATACATAATTTTTTTAAAATAATACATAATTGATATTTAAATATTTTACATAACATATACTATGAGTCATTTTATCAAGGCAATTAGTTAACATATATCTTAAATAGTTTATTCAAATCTCTTATTGAAATATTTTTGAAAAGTATATGGTTTAAACATACTCAAGTTTTTTTTTACTTCTAATTACTTTACAACATATTCATTTCTTTCATCATAGAAGACATTCTTTTTCTATTTAGAGCACGTGTCAACTCAAGGGATGAATGAAAAAACATACACATTCCCTCATACTCGGCCGTAGAATGAGCCTCTCCGCTAAAAAACAATAATATTTTATGGGAACTTGAGTGCATGTTTCAAGCAATCCGATACAAGGTGAACACAATTATATTTTCCATCCTTGTATGCAGGTAACTCGCTGTGAAGAAGCAACAATACATTTATGGAAGATGAAAAAGGTAGAAGGCAAGAGAATGAATCTGAATGAAGTTGATATTATCGATAGTGGAGTTGATTGGTTGAGATGCTTTCCAAAAACAACTACTACTTTAGAATGTCTTAGTTTTGAATGTTTGGAGGACCCAATAAATATTTTTGCACTTGAAAAATGCGTGGCACGTTGCTCGTCTCTTAAAGAACTAACACTGAATAAGACTTTTTCTATAGTACAACTGCATCAACTCATGGTGAGGGCTCTACAACTTACACCTTTAGGAACAAGCTGTTTCTCCTATGATTTTACACTAGAGCAAGTAACAAATCTTCAGGGTGCCTGCAACAATTGGAAGTCACTTTAGTATTTGTCAAGGTTTCAAGAAGTTGTTCCTGAGTATCTGCCAACAACCTATTCTCTTTGTAATAACTTAATGGAGCTGAAATTCAACAATGCTGTTATGGATAGCAAGGAGTTGGAGAATATTGTTTGCCATTGCCCAAAATTACAATGTCTTTGGGTTTTAGACACAGTGGAAGATGATTTTATTGACAAAATGGCTTCCCACCCTGTAAAAGGCATTGAAGATATGGTAGATAGAGAAGACAATGTTGGTATGTTATTGAGGTTGGTTATTGGTCTTGAAGATTGTAATGGAAGTATTGGAACACATTGTGCCATCCATCATCACGCTAGAGTTGCTTGAAGGAAGGATGCCTTAGTGATTTTTTTTTTTGTTGCAATGATTGGTGTGGGAATTATAAGATATTTGAGCTGGTTGTTTGTGAAGTACACTTCTTTGAAAGCTGTAGAAGTTCAATATATGTTGGGGAAAAATCTACAGTTGATATCTCCAATGATAAATTGACTAAGGGTGATCATTTAAAGTATGAACCAACTAACATATTTTCTTTAGTTTTCTAGATAGATTGTACCCTGAATGATTGCAGTTCACTCTTGAAATTTTCGAAATTAGAAGCAAAAGGAACTATTTCTAGCATCACTACTATTTCCAGTTGGAAAGAAAAATGATCCCATTGTTTATGAAGGGGACATCCCAGTAAACAATGTAATTGAATTTTAAGTGTCATATGGATGTATTTATAATCATCATTTTCATTGCCTAAGAGGTGTTCTTCGGAACAAGATGCAACAGGGTAGAGGAGACCTTAATGCATGTGCACCCTGGACATTGTCTTTTATCCCAATACAAATTGAGGCTCCTCTTCATATGCAAAGAATGAGTCTTGAACGTTTGCTGCGCATCTATGAACAATATAAAAGTAGTCAATTTCAAGAGGAAAGTAGCACGAGGTACAAAAATCTGGGTGGTCTCATTTACAATACTTATCTATGTGCTAAATATGGAGTTAAAATCACCGATATTAAACTTGCAAAAGAGTTGGTAGAACGAGATAAGATGCACCAAAAAATCCTCGAGTTGTGGGTTCCATTTCAAATTGATACTGGATGGTGGAAATGAAGGGAAATTTAGAGAAATTGATGTTAAGGACCTGGTTTCTAGCCAGAATTTCAGGTATCTTGTGAATAATCCTAGACTTAGCCAATGCTATGTTAGATTCATGAGCATCTCTTAACTTAATGCCTAAAGCAGTCATGGAAAAATTGAACTTAGATATCACCAGACCATACAAAGACCCGTTCTCCTTTGATTCTAGTCAAGTTATTGCCTTGGCCTGAAAAAAGATCTCTGTGTAACTCTAGTCCAGTGTCCAAAAAAGAGTATTGTGATGGACATTGTAGTTGCTGATATCCCTCCAAAGTATGGTATGTTATTATTTCGCTCATGGGGAGAAAAATTACAGGGATCTCTACAATTAGACATGTCATATGCTACCATTTCTGTGTTTGGTCAGCAAAGAAAGATTTATAGAGAAACTTTGATGAAATTCATGGTCAGTAGTGTAGAAAAACCACAAAATTATCCTATCTTCTCTATGCATTATGACACAGGTTCATTTATCTTATGTAATTCAGATACTGGAAGAGAAAAAATCACAGTTGTATAAGAGAAACACAAAGAGATTGATAGTGACAACATAACTCATGAGTCTATGTGGAATTTAGATTTTTATGGCTCTGTAAACAAATTAGGAGCAGGAGCTGGAGTATGGATCTATAATTTAGAGAATGATCATTCCAAAGGACATGCATTCAGGTTAAATTTCAAGTGCACTAATAACATGGTAGTGTATGAAGAATTAGTGTTAGGACTGCAAATTGTAAGAAAACTTGGAGCCAAAAGAGTTTCTGTCATGGGAGACTCAGAACTTATCATAAAACAAATCAAGGGAGAGTATCTTGTGAATAATCCTAGACTTAGATAATATATAGAAACCATTTTAGACTTGATAAATTGTTTTCTTGAAAATGACTTTGCTGTTATTTCAAGAAAGCATAATATGCAAGCTCATAGTTTGGCCACTTTTGCCAGCACATGCAGGTTACTATTTCAACCAAATCATCAATACACTGTCGAGGTAAGACATAGGCCAACCATACCTGATAATTTGAAGTATTGGCAAATCTTTTCACAAGACTCACAAATTTATGATTTTATGAATTATGAAGGAGAATTTCATAAATGTAATATAGATGCTGACTGTACAACATATTATATCAAAAGGAAACCCTCTGCAACCACCTGTATTAGATGTTGACCACATCCCTCTAGCTGAGAAGGACTTCAAAATCAATGATACAATGACTGATTTCAACCTTTTAGAGCTCTACTATTGGAGCCATGACAAATTCATTAACCAAGTAGATGATATCCATATGTGGGATTCAAACCTACCTAAATACATATTCCCACAGACCTTTCAATTTCCAGAACTCATTAGACTCTGCCAGACAAGCTATTTACCCAATTAAAGAGCTTTGGTGACCCCAAACCAATAAATCCTCCTCACAATCACTTCTCAATCCATCAACCAGATGTTACAAATTCAACCACAACTTGATGAAGTTCCATTATCCATTGAAACCCTTATTGAACTCTACTTGAAGCCAGACTTTCCCAAAAGATTCCAAATATTTCAGTCTTTCCTCCCTCCATCAGAAGAAACCCTTAAAAGTAATCTTCCATATTCAACTTCCATATTTTCAGAGAGAACCAGACATATTGTCACAATGTTGTCATGTATTTTAGGGTATTTCACTAATGAACATGTAGATGCATCTATCCTTGGTTTCCTATCCATATTTTTCCCAGGTCAGCCTCCAGCTTCAACCTTCAATTTTTCCCAATACCTAGCAGATGCAATCCATGATCAGCTAGTCAAGCTACCAGAAGGAGTATTTAAATACTCCTAAGTTTTGTTCCATATCTTCATATATTTCTAATCAGAAAGATTTGCAGTTAGCCTCCAAAAACTGGACACGAAGGGTAATCCCCAATCTGTTGTCTTTTGGACATCCTTGATCAGAAAGGATTCCACTAAATTCAGCTATAAAGACTTTATTTGTTTCTTTTGTTTATCCAATTGTTAATATGCTAAGCAGTAGAATTTAGCCTAGAATCAGTGAAGAGATAAAAAAAAATGTTATAGTTTTCAGATCAAAGTAAAACATGAGACTGGTATTTATACCATAATCATACAAAAATTAGGGTGTATGGAAGCCAGCTAATTCCATACAAGCTTATCAAATACCTCCCAATGATGATATTTGCATTAGAATACATCAGAAAAATCTTAAATTCAGATGAAGTCAATTTCCTTTCAGCAAAGAAGAAAACTCAATTCAAGACCAAGAATCAGTTAGGACCTTTTATTTGCAATAGTAGGAATGCTGGTGAGCATGCAGAAAAATATTTACAAGATTTCAAATTCAGTAGCAGTTTCAAATGGAAATATGACCCCTTGGGAGTCATAAGTAAGTTAAGACTCAAATTGAAATTAACCCCTTTAATTCATGAGTCCAAGCCTGAGGTTGAAAAGTATTCCAACCAGTCAGAGTGGTTGGAAAATACTTTACAGGAGATGGAGAAGCAGGTTGATACTAGTTCAATCCTGCTTACTCTAGCCCCATAGGACATAAATTCAAAGAGGGCAAGAGAAGAAGGCTCATATTCTGCAAAAACCACTTTTGATACTAAGTTCAAGCTTATGTATAGAAATAAAGCGAAACTGAATCCAGTGATAGAGACAGTTGAGATAGTTGATACAATTGAAGTCATTGATACAGATATAGCTGTCAGAGATGATGCACCTCCAACCATTTCAGAAGAAACACAGCTACCATCAACCTCCAATGCACAAATCATTCAGAAACAACATAGTGTAGAGGTTTCATAATCTAGCAAACCAGTGGAGAAAGAGAAATATATAATGGAGAAATACAAAGAAATGAAAATAAGAAATGAAGCATTAAAGGCTGTAACATATGCGGAGTATTGGAAACAAACTCCTAGTGATCATAGTAGGTTGCTTTCAGCCTATGACCTCAAGACAGGAAAGATGCAGGTGACATTTCTACAACCAAAGGTGTAGGCTCCTAAAACTTCAGAAGATTATACTAAAAAAACCTTTGAATTTATTTCCAAGGATGTACATCCCATAGACCAAATTGAGTTTCATAAACAGGCAGGAGAAATGATCTATTCCACCATGACACACAAAGCTTTAAGTGTCCAGAAGTTACAAAATGCTCTAGAAAATATAAGGACACAATTAAAACTAGAGAAGACTTCTTCACAAGCAAAGGATAATAGGATAAAGTCACTTGAAGATTTGGTTATGGAAGTTGGTTATGATCCAAAGAATATTAAAGCAGTAGAAGAACTAATAAAGAAGAATAACGCAAACATAGCTGCATTGAAGAAACAACTGAAGTTACCAAATACAGAACATCCACAAGATAACGAGGTTTTTGAAAAAGAAAATCAAAAGGATGAAATGATGAATCTCATCATTCAGTTGACAGCTCAAATGAAAGAAATAGAAACAACAATGGACAAACTAGTACAGGAAAAGCAAGCCAACATGGAAGTAGTTCCCATTAATGCTATTCCTATAGCTTCCACATCAGCCTCATTGCCTACAACAGTTCCAATGTTGACAAAAGTTCCAACTACTACATCAACAACTACACCAGCAACATCATCAACCCATCTCACTGATGGGGCCAAAAAATTGATTAAGGAAATGCAAGAGATGTAATTCAAACAACTAAAATCAATAAAATCAAAGAACAAGTGAAGATTTTAGAAGATACAAAGAAATTGGCAGAAGTAATGTATAAAGCAGAATCACAGAAAGCAAAGAGATTGACTGATAGAATCCATACGCTAGAAAAAAAGCTATCACTAAAAGATGTTAGGATTTTTCGACATATAGGAAATAGTTAAGAATAACTTAGTCTAGTGTAGAGTTAGGTAAAGTGTGTTTCTTTACCATGTACATTTGTAACTTATAATCCGACGGTCACGATTTGTAGTGATCCGACGGTTATCTCTCTCATCGGTATTAACGACACTTGATCTGTGGCTTAACACCCGATTGGTTCATGATATCTATTTAAAGATCATGGAGGGTCATTTGTTCGGTAATCGTTTATGAGAGAAATATATGTAACTTTTCTTTTTATATTAATAAATTCCCTGAAGTGGCCGCGTTGGCTCAGGCCGTGGACTATTTCCATCTTCGAGGGTTTTAGCCACGTGATTATATTGGTGTACTGATTTGTGATCTATTTGTGTGTGGTGACCTTTGGTTCTTGATCTAAGGAACTTACCTTGTAAATTCCTACATGGTATCAGAGCTATTTTGAGGGCCGCATTCGTTGTTGATCAAAATCCGAAGTCGGTTTGACTGCATGCAAATGCCATTTTTGTGGATATACTATTTATGAACATTTTTGGGCTTGGAGAACTGCTCTATTGTGTCCGGAGCATCTGTTACAGTGAGGAACGCCTTTCGTTTCATGCGAAAAGGTTTCCGGCTGCCCAAGTTATGACAATTTAGTTCTGGAGGTATAAAGCATTTGTTTTGCAGTTATATTTGTTAATAGTTTTGCTTATTTCGGTTTTTATTTTATTTTATTTTATTTTTATTTTTATTTTTTTATTTTATTTTATTTTTATTTTATTTTTATTTTATTTTATTTTTATCGGTTTTTAGGTTTTATTTAATTTTCGGATCTATACCCTCTTCTTTGTGTATTCTCTTTGCTTTGCGCTGCGTGCGATCTCAGCAAATCAGAAACTGGAAAAAGGGATTTTTTTGCTACGTATGATCTTTCCTTGCGTCTTTGTGCAATCTTGGGAAATCAGAAATAGTGAAAAAATTGATAGTTGCCGGTAAGGCTAACTGAAAATCTAACATTCTGCCGTAAGGCTTGCATTTCATTTTTTTTTTTTGCTTGGTTTTTGTGTTTTTTTGTGTAGGAAAAGGCACACACACTGAAGAGGAAAAAAAAAACACCCCCCCTTTCTCCTTTCAAACAATAACATAATCCTTTTACTATCTAACTTGGTGAGGAGTTAGTTTATGAGAATAGAGGTCTTGGGTTCAAGTCTCTTTCTCAAGCTTCTTTTGTAAACAGTTTTTGTTAAAGGGGCGGGATTTTTTTTTTAAATTTTCACTTTATCATCAAATTTCTAACCGTTCCCGTAACTATTCGGCATCTTCAACTTGTTTTTTCAAAAAGGCATAACTTCTTCATCCAGAAGCCGTTTTTCGAGCTGTTTTTTTGAAATGACCTAATTTTTTGAGATCTTTCCATTGGAGAAGTTAGTTTTAGCTTTTATCATTTTCAGTTTAAAAAAAAAATGGAAAGTGCATGCCCGATTATTCTTAACAACACCAATTATTTCCAATGGCTACTTCACATGGTAGATATAATTAGAAGTAAAGGGCTTTATAGAATAACCACAGGAGTAGAAGCTAAACTTTCTAATGATGATAAATTCACTAAATGGGAAAATAAACAAGATCGAACACGAGGGTTGATAGGAATGTCCATTGCTCAAGATTTTTGATTTCATATCCTTGACATTGACACCCCTCATGAAGCCCTGGATAAGCTAAATACTATCTTTGACATTCAAAATCAAATCAGGGCTCACCAGCTTGAAAATTAGTTGCTTACTTTGGACCCTAATAATTTCTCCTCTATTGAAGACTTTTTATCCAAATTCAAGACCCATAGACTTATTTTAGAAGGTTGTAAGGTCAAAAAGGAAGATAGTAGCTTCATCTATTGCATTCTTGCTAAGCTTGGCCTTGCTTACTCTGTATTTGTTTCCGCCTTCCATTCCACTAGAGAAGCCATCATTTCTTCAGGAACCACCTACAAGAATCCCTCTTTTGATTCCTTTTGCGATTATTTGATAAGAGAACAAGAAAAAATCTTACACCTTGGTCTTATTACTCCTGAAAACGCTTCTAAGAAAGCCTTAGCATCCCAACAACAATCATATCAAAAGAATCCCAAGAAGTAGTATCCTAAAAAATATGGTCCGAAACCAAACAATGGTCCTAAGCAATTTCAACCGCAAATTGAAAAAGCAACTCACCAAAATGATAAGGCAAATAAAAACAAAGGGAAGAAGACCGATAGACATTGAAAATTTTGTAATCGTGATGGCCATATAGAGTCCAAATGTTTTAAGAAGATGGAAGCCTTAGAAGTAGCAATGAAGAAGCACAACATCAATTTGGAGCACTATTCACCTTCATATTTAGGAATGACACTTTCTTCTTGTGGTTATCAAGCATCAAGATCTGGTTATGCATTAAATGTATCTTCCTCTTCTCATTCTCATGAGTGGCTCATTCATTCTGGAGCTTCTTATCACATGGCCAAAAATAAAGCCATGTTTTCTTCTTTAAATGATTGTAACACCAAACATATTTATGTTGGTGATGATAGATCTCTTAGTGTTGTAGGATATGGAACCATTCATCTCGATAATGTTCAGTTTAATGATGTACTATGTGTTCCTACCTTGTCATGCAATCTTCTCTCTATTTATCAGATAACTCATTTAGGTGAGGGGAAAATAGTAGAATTCTCACCTCATGATGTTGTAATCAAGGACCTCAAAGATCCTAAACGTATTTTAGCTACTGGCATTGCTGATGATTCTACAAGGTTGTATATGTTTGAAAACTTTGGGTCATCATGTCTTCCCTCCGCTTTTGTTGCTTATAATGATGAAGTGAGAAAACTTTGGCATGAGCGATTTGGTCTCTTAAACTATAGCTCTCTTCAAATTCTAAGGAAAATATGGTGACGGGTCTTCCTATGGTATCTTTCCGAGATGGTGTTTGCTCCAGATGTGTACTCGGAAAACATCATCGAGATAGTTTTGACATTCGTGCCTCTTGGCACACTTCAACCCCTTTGCAGCTTGTGCACAATGATTTATGTGGTCCACTTCCTGTTGTTTCTTTCTCTGGTTGCAAGTACTTCTTAAATTTAATTGATGATTTTTTCAGAAGCACTTGGGTATACTTCTTAAAAATCAAGAGTGAAGTTTTTAACACGTTCTTGGCCTTTAAGGCCTTTGTTGAGAAACAATCTCGACATCAAATTCTTAAGTTAAGATCAGACAATGGAGGAGAATATGCTAATAACAAATTTATCAACTTCTGCTCTGCGCATGGCATTCAATTGCAACATACTATTCCATATACTCCACAGAAAAATGGTGTAGTTGAAAGGAAGAATCACACCTTAAAAGAAATGGCTAATTGTATGCTTCAATCTAAAGGACTTGGTCTCAATTTTTGGGCAGAAGCCATTAACTGTGCAAATTACATAGTAAATCGCACTCCTAATAAGGTTTTAAAGAATATAACTCCAGAAGAAGCTTGGAGCTCAATCAAACCAGATGTAAGTCACTTTTGTGTTTTTGGAAGTGATGCTTGGGCCCATATTCCAGATGCGAAACATAAAGCCTTAGAACCTAAGAGTGAAAAATGCATTTTTGTTGGATATTCTAAAGATGTAAAAGGATATAGAATTCTTCAACCAAAATCCAAAAATATAATCCTTAGAAGAGATGTAAAATTTGATGAAAATATATTTGCACTTGTGCTCAGTTCCATGGTTTTTCCACCTTGCCTGGCGAATTTATCTTCAAGATATGTTACCCTCTCTTCTATTTTTAATAGAATTCCTTCTAGTTCAGATGATGACAGCGAGGATGAAAATCATCCTCCACCTCTTTAAATTGTTCCTTTTACTCCATTGCTTCCAAGATGGGTTTGCTCTACTTGGGATGCAACAGGTTCTCTTGCAGGTGACCCTGCCGATTAACGATGTACACGTTCTCAGTTTGAAAGAGCCTCTTCCTTATTGGCTCAAGTTCCACAAAATCCTGATCCAAAAACCTTTGAATAAGCCTCCGGTCATCCAGATTGGGATGAAGCTATGAATGAAGAATATCGCTCCTTATTGGTGAATGATACTTGGGATCTTGTTCCTCTTCCAAAAGGAAGAAAACTTGTCAGATGCAGATGGGTTTACAAAACAAAGTTTGGACCAGATGGAAAAGTGGATAGAAATAAAGCTCGTCTTTTTGCTAAAGGATTTTCACAAGTTGAAGGCATTGACTATACTGAAACTTTCTCCCCTATTGCCAAAATTAATTCTATCCGCCTTGTTCTTTCCCTTGCTGCCTCCTTTAAACAGGAAGTCCATCAGATGGATGTTAAATCCGCCTTCTTACATGGAGATTTACATGAATAAATCTACATGGAACAACCCCCTGGCTTTATCAAAAATGACTCTAGCCTTGTTTGTCGCCTTAGGAAGTCTGTCTATGGTCTCAAACAAGCTCCTCAGGCTTGGTATGCCAAAATGGATAGATTTCTATTAGATAATGGATTTTCTAGGTGTCATTTTGACAACACTGTCTACACCAAGAAAGTGGGTAAGTCCTTCACCATCCTTGTTCTTTATGTTGATGATCTTATCCTTACTGGCAGTGATCCAAACCATATAAACCATGTGAAGTCTAGCCTCAAAAAGAAGTTTGAAATGACAGACTTAGGACACTTGCATTATTTCCTTGGTCTTCAAGTCTTGCAATCCAAGGAAGGCATTACCCTCTCTCATTCCAAGTATGCCTGTGATATTCTACACCACTTTCACATGGAAGACTGTAAACCAGCCCCTTCTCCCTTTTCAGTCTAGAGTCAAGATTTCAGTCACTTGTACTACCCCTGAAGTTGATGCTACCTTATATCATCAACTTGTTGGTAAACTTCTGTATCTAACCCATACCCGTCCTGACCTTTCCTTTGTCGTTGGTCTTGTCGCTCGGTTTATGCGCCAACCTCATGAAAGTCACTGGAAAGCAGCTAAAAGAATACTTTGATATATTCGAGGTACAATTTAGTTCGGGATTCATTACAGTGCAGAAGCATCTCCATTGTTGATTGGTTTCACTGATTCTGATTGGGCTGGTGACACTGATGATCGAACGTGTATTGCAGGATATGTATTCACTCTTGGTTCAGGACCTATTACTTGGTCTTGTAAGAAAAAAAGTGCCATCTCTCTTTCTTCAGCAGAAGTGGAGTATCGTGGTGCAGTTGAAGCCAACAAGGAAGCCATGTGGCTTCGTCAAATCCTGTTCGAATTTGGTCTTCATGAGCAACATCCAACTACACTTTGGTGTGATAATCAGAGTGCCATTAAGCTATGTAAAGATCCAGTTCAACATCAGCATATGAAACACATTGAACTCCACATACACTTCATCAGAAAGCTCATTCATGATCGTGTTTTTGAAGTGCAGTACTGTCCAACCAATGATCAAGTAGCCGATATCTTTACAAAGGCTCTCACAGAAGCGAAGTTTACCAAACTTCGATCCATGCTTGGAGTTCAGGAAAGTTGTCATTAAGGAGGGATAGGCTCTAATGCCTCCTTCCTTCTCCTATTGTGTCACTTTTGTAAATCCTTCAATCTTATCCCAATTTATTCTTAAGGGGGGATGTTAGGATATTTCGACACTAAGGAAATAGGCTCCTTTTGTTTCACCTTTGTAAATCCTTCAATCCTATCCCAAGTTGTTCTTAAGGGGGGATGTTAGGATATTCCGACACATAGGAAATAGTTAAGAATAACTTAGTCTAGTGTAGATTTAGGTAAAGTGTGTTTCTTTACCATGTACATTTGTAACTTATAATCTGATGGTCATGATTTGTAGTGATCCGATGGTTATCTCTCTCCTCATTATTAACAACACTTGATTCGTGGCTTAACACCTGATTGGTCCATGATCTCTATTTAAAGAGCACGGAGGGTCATTTGTCTATTAACCGTTTATGAGAGAAACATATGTAACTTTTATTTTTATATTCATAAATTTCCTGAGGTGGCCGCGTTGACTTAGGCCGTGGACTATTTCCCTCTTCGAGGGTTTTAACCACGTGATTATACTAGTGTACTGATTTGTGATCTATTTGTGAGCGGTGACCTTTGGTTCTTGATCTAAGGAACTTACCCTGTAAATTCCTACAAAAGAGCCTTTAGCCCAAGTAAAACAAAAGTTGTGGGCCAATATCATTAATTCAGTTAATGATATTTGGCCTTCTATATAGGTTATATTTGAATAGAAGGAATTGATAAAGAAGGCTAGTGATGCAATACAAAAGGTCAAAGAAGAGATTGGAAAGAAACCAAAGGAAGCCACAAAGATAATAAAATTGCTAAATTCTAAAAAGAAGCAGGAATTAGAAGAGCTTGGGATGACAGACAGAACAGAGAACATCTTAGAGGTGAAGAAAGTGATTTCCAAGAGAAATCTAATGATACAATTTCAAGACAAATGCCTAACAATGTAACTGGCAGTGAACATATTCATGAAATTTTTTGATGTTTTGAGACAGAAATGTCTGCCTAATCCATTAGTAATCACTGATAAATTGATGAGGCATGGAAATTATGATAAGAAGATTAGGTAAGTAGCCAAAGAGACTTCCCACACTTCAACAATGAAAGGATTCCCCACAGGAAAAGTACTCATTTTTTAGAGAACTTCTTTTTTCTCCAACATGAGGTAAATCACCTTTTTGCGAATAAGCCCACATTTTCCAAATACACAGAGGAAGATGAGATTTACCGAAGGATGGTAAAGATCAAAATTCCAGATGAAGAGACATGGGAAAAATGGTGTGATTTACTGTGACAGGTAAAAGAAAAGATAGGTTAAAGATTAAACAGATGAAAGCAAATACATGTAAAAGAATTCATAGGTTAAGAGCAGATAGATAAAATCAGATGACAAGCCAGCGTGAAAGACAAGCTAGCATAAAAGTGCAGACAATGTGAAAGACAAGCCAACATAAGAGAAACAAACAAAAAAACAACAAATCAAATAAAACAAGAACAACTTGCAGTTAGCTAATAGGTGTCTCTATCTTCTTGCATGAAGATATTTTATTTTCCTTAAATAAGTTCTAAATTAGTTGATAGGATATTTTGTAAAGTTTGTATAAATACTTCATCAATTCGAATTATTGAGTGTGGATTCCTGAATATTTCTATAGTTGAATTGATCTACTACCTGAGGGTTTATTGTACCTTTTTCCAAGTTAACAAACAAGACAAATAATAAAGGCATTTCTTTACAGGATTCATGTGTTGAGCTATTTCAGTGAAGCATATTTCAATTGTTCATGTTCTTTTCTTAAGTATTCGATAAAATTGCATGTTTTCTAAATTTAGATGTTATAATTGGAATTTTACTGCAGAATTTGTTTAATTACACTCTGCTTTGAACTATTATACATTTTAATGTTTTATTCTGATATCTGGTTTAGAGAATCCTTGACTGCTCTCTGATCCCGATTGACCTCCTTCACCTTCCTTCATTATCTAGTTTAAGGAATCCTTAATTTCTCCTTGATCCCGATTGAAAACCACTTCACCATTCAGCCTTTAAGATCTGATTTTGCTCAGCTACCTTGCCCTGTAACACTTCCTTTAGAGCTTGATTCTGTTATGTTTTCTTGATATATTGACTCTATAGCCCAATGGAAAATAGAAAGACACTTGTCCATCTAAATTAGTAATTCCACCAACAAATCAAAATCAAACCAAATCAAGCATTCGTAACTAGCCTAAAATCAATTAAAACAATAAAGTTAAATCATTAAGAGAGAGCCCTCTCTGAGCATTAGGAAGGCTAAATCATAATCTCCAAAAGTGGTTGATAGTTACCTCTGATATTTCTTTTAACATAGCATAAAAACCCTAGGGAAATTTTGGAGAGATAACATATTGGCGACCACACTGGGGAAATTAGTCCCTAGTTAAATAAATTTTAAAGGAAACACTTTTCCTCATCTTTTCACCTTAAGTTTTATTTAGGGTTGTTAAAATTTATCATTAAAAGTTAAAATTATGGCTTCAAAAAGAACATACTATATAAGGGCTCATCCTGATCCACAGCCTACTATAATTGTTGATGATCTTGACAGAATTTTAAGGAAACCTAAAAAGGTAGAAAGTCTAGGAAGTAGTAGTCAATTAATCAAAGCAAATTCACTTCCTAAAGAATTATCAAGCATACAGGATATTCAATTTGATTTATCATTTGAGCATTCTTTATTTAGAACCAAATCTGAAAATTCAATCTATGATATTGTAATAGACGCTAATTTTATTCAATTTATTGAAGAAAAGAAGTAAACTATACAACTTGACTTAGATCAACAGGTTCTAGAGACTTGATAAACTTGATATTTTGACCTCAACTTTGATTAAGGATATAGACGAAGCCTATTTTTAACAGTATGTTGAATTAGCTACTCTAATTGCTGCTTCCCCTAAGCGTTCTACCATTCCTTCTGAAACTGTAAATACAACTTTATTTAGTACCACCTCATCTATAATATCCACCACAGTTCATTCCATAGAACCATTCATCCCCAAGATTCCTTGTCAACCTAAAGTTTCATTCTCATCTTCAAGTGTTCCAAGTACATCTTCTAGTGTTCCAAGTACATCTTATAGTGTTTCAAGCTCATCTTCAATCACTTCAAGCTCATCCCCAAGCACTTCAAGTTCATCACCAAGCACCACTAATTTACCTCCGAGTGAAGCTAGAATATTAGCCATGGAAATCAGATATGCTCCTTTGGCCTTATAGGCCCCTTTACATGCTATGCCACAAGATTACTAGAGTAAAATTTTTCATTTTGATGGTACTAGTCAAGATACTGCTCAACAACATGTAAATAAGATGACTGATTATTTTGAATTACATGAAGTTGATGAGGATGATGTTGAAACGAGATTATTTGCACAAACACTAGCAGGAGATGTTAAAAAATGGTTTAAAGCTTTACCTGCATGTCATATCGCTGATTTAGCTACTTTCCATAGATTTTTTATCAATAGATGGGAAAGGAAGAAAAACCCTTTACAAATATTATCTGAATATGAGAACATTAAGAGATCTCCTAATGAATCTGTTCAGGATTACTGTACTAGGTTTAATAGTATTTTCAATGCAATTCCAGCAAATATCAAACCTCCACCAGATCTAGCCCTTATTAAATTTCCAGATGGTTTTGATACTGATATGTCCTACCAATTAAGAGAAAAAAACCCTGAAACTTTAGAACATATGCAGAGTAATGAAATTAGTGTAGAAGCTAACTTATTAGCTAAAATATATAGCATGAGAAATGAAATAAGAGTTACCATTAAGGAAGAACCATTTACTTCAGACATTAAGATAGATAGTTTAGCTAAAAGTATGGAAAGATTAATGGATATATTAGAAAACATGGAAAGAAAACCTCAGTGGTAAAATCAACAAGGTCCCCAAATTAGAAACCCCAACTTTAGGAAAAATTCTAATACTCTTAAATCTAGAGAAGTTGCACCGGATCAATTGATTAGACCACCTTTCCAAGAAAACTATGCTGAAAGTTCACATCAAAACAAAGAAGACCAGGACACCCAGATCAACTTGATGGGAATAAACGATGAAAATACTAATTTTCTTACCCAAGAAGAACATGAAATGTATATGTTACAACAATTACAGTTTGATTCTGGAGAATCCTTTGACTATAAACAAGGCTAAGAATATGGTATTTACGAAGTTCATAAACAATATAGCTTTAGAAGCAAGAATAACACAAAAGCTCCTACTAAGAAAACAATCCAAACCCAAACTAAGAAAATAGTAGAAACTCCTGTGACCAAAACTCGACAAATCCTCCCTAGCGAACTCAGAATACTTCTAGTCCAAAGATTGCAGCCAATCCAAAGATTGTATACATAACATCATCAACTACTCAAACTATTCCAGACAAGAAAATTGTTCTGTAAGACAGTAGAAACACAAACTGAAATACTAATTGTTGATAAAAAATACAAAAACACACAAACTACAAATGGTAAGGATGAAGTCATTCAATTAGGTAAAACTCAAATCCCATTTAATATCCAAATTGAGCTAGCCAAATTAAAATACTAGTTCCTTTAACATAGCTGGTGAAAAATGATTCATATAAAGCCCAAATCACTGAAACACTAAACATAGGTGAAGGTGAAGATCCTGTTAACCTAAATGATGATCAGCCTGAGTTAATATTTGGTCCTGAAGTTAGTGGTAAACATCAACAAGAAGGTGTCCCTCCATTCTACATTAGCCTAAACTGTAGAAATTTATATAACTGATATGTTATACAACCGAGATTCTCCTGATCACACACTATTTGACTTCATGCACAATACATAATCTCTTCTACCATTGATCATTAATTGCGGAAATAAAAACAATCGCATGTGCACATTAAAACCATAAACATTCACACATATGAACACAGTATTTATGGGAAAGCTTAAAGATGAAAACCCCCAACTATCTGTATATTATATGTCATAGAGATCATGTAACAATAATTATACAAAGCTCCTCACAAGCTCTCAGTACAATCTCTAATTGCTACACACTAATCAGGTCCGATCTAGCAAAACATATGCTCCAATCTCTGCCACCTACTAGCCTGCCTCTACTGCGTAATCACTGCTGAAGAATGGATCTGAATGAACTCAAATTGGTCCAGCCTTGCTCACGCAATCCTCATTGGCATCTCCAACCACTGTGTGTTGCAAATCATGCAACACTATAGTCACAAATGATAGTCACACTTCTCTTTCACCTACCTCTTCACTAGTCTCCACTAAAACTGTCCATGCACTGTAGTTAACTGATGTATTATTTAGTTGATTAATGAGTTAATAATTAGTGAATTAATTAATAATTAATTCACACCACTCTCACTAGTGTATCAATCAGTTAGACTAGATACAACTAGCTCAACTATGTTTAATTGAGTTAAACTGAATACAACTCCACTAACTTCCTCAATCAACTCCACCAAACTCTGTCACATGAGTTCTAACTGAAGTCTCCATGCAATAGCTCCACTTAACCCTCAGGAATAGCGTAATTCCTTCTGTCAGCTCCTGTGCCACATCTGTGCACTTAACTGAAGTGCTCCAAGAGAATAATATAATGTTTATAGTCCAAATATTATTAAGAGTTAATAATATTCGACATATCTATTTTTAGACTGGCAATCTAAAAATAGATTCCGCCCAATATGTCTAAAAATAGAAGTTCATCTATTTTTCCAACTTGACCAACCATCCACAAATAGCATCCTGCAACTCATAGAATATGATCAACATGTCTAAAAATAGACATAGTCTAAAAATAGACTGTGCGCCAAAAATAGCCTGCGGGCCCACTTAGTGAAGACGAATTCTTTCCACTAAGCTCATGATCTTGTTGCAATCTCAACACTCCCTCTCAACAAGATAGGGATTATCTGCCACCCCAATCCTGCCCCTGTGGTATTCGAATTTTCTCCTGGTGAGCGCCTTCGTCAAGATATCAGCATCTTGATCCTCCGTGGGAATGTATGAAATTAACATGATCTTCTGCTGCACACAATCTCTCATATGATGATACCAGATGTCAATGTGTTTAGATCTATCATGAAATACTGGATTAACCGAGATTTTGATGCAACTCTGATTATCACAATATATCATAGTAGGATCCAAGTGTGAACCGAACAACCTGACCAGGATCTTCCTCATCCATATAGCATCGCATGCAGCCAAAATCGCTTCCATATACTTGGCCTCTGATGAACTGAGTGCCATGGATCTCTGCTTCCTGCTGTACCAAGAAACTGCTGTCGACCCGATACTGAAAATCCCTCCAGATGTGCTCTTCTTGTCCGTTGGGCTCCCTGCCCAATCTGCATCCGTGAAGCCACACAACTTCACCTTATCCGACTGTCTGTACCATAATCCATATCCCAATGTGCCTCTAAGATATCTCAATACATGCTTGCCTATCTTCCAAAAGAGCTTGGTAGGCTTAACCATAGCATGTGAAAGATGGTTAATAGCGTAGCATATGTCAGGTCGTGTATTGACCAGATACATGAGCGACCCCACCAACTGTCGGTAAACAGTGGCATCCACTACCTCTGCCGATGTAGCATCCTCTTTCCTCCAACCACCAGGAAGAGGAGTGTCTATAGGCTTGCAGCCATGCATGTTGAACTTCTCCAGTATCTCCCGGGCATACTTTCCTTGAGACACAAATAATCCATCACTGCACTGCCAAATTTCCAATCCCAGGAAATAATGAAGGAGGCCCAAGTCCTTCATCTCAAAATTATTTTCAAGATCAGCATTGCATGAGTGTATCAACAGTTCATCATCTGTCAGAATAAAATCATCTACATAAATTACAATGATCATCAACTTACCCTCCACCAAAATCTGGTATAGGTTTGGATCCACCTCACTCTTGGAGAATCCAAGTCCGGTGAAATAACTGTCTATTCGTGTGTACCAAGCACGAGGTGTTTGTTTCAACCCATACAACGCTCTTTTGAGCTTGCACACATGCGACTCGCTGCTGAAGATCTCGAAACCTTCGGGTTGCTCTATGTACACCTCCTCCTCAATCACTCTGTTGAGGAATGCAGTCTTCACATCCATCTGATGAATGTGCCACCCCATCTGCACTGAGAGAGCAAGAATCGTCCGTATGGAAGAATACCTTGCGATAGGTGCAAAGGTTTCCTCATAATCGATCCCCTAAATCTGTGAGAAGCCTCGGACAACAAATATTTCCTTGTACTTCTCCACACTCCCGTCAGCTGCTTGCTTCACTTTGTAGATCCATCTCGAACCTACCATTGATTTCCCTTCTGACCTTGGGACAATCTCCCATGCACTGTTTCTGACAATCGAATCATACTCTTCCACCATGGCATCTACCCATGCAGGGTCCTCCACAACTTCCTCGAAAGAGGATGGCTCTGTCACGATACACTTGCTCATAAGAGCCATGTATCTAGTATACCGGTCAGGTGACTGTCTCTGTCTGCGCTGTGATGTAGGTGCTCCTACAACCTTCTCTGCATCTTGAGCCAGTCGCTCAGCTTCTGTAGTGCGCTTCCGCCCTCTGATGGTTGGCGCTGCATGAGTGGTCTCTTCCACTCCATGAACCTCCTCTTGTGGCTGATCCACATCCCGAGGCTCATCCTTAGGAACTAATAGCTCCTCATATGCATGCAAGTGTGGCTCCCTCTCAAGCGAACACTTCATGGCTTTCTCCTCCTGAAATTTGATATCCCGTCGCACAACAGTCTTGCGACTGTCTGGGAAATACACACGATAGTTGTGGGGCGTATCAGTGTACCCCACAAATATCCCAACCTCCGCGGCCGGCTCCAACTTCTTCTTGGCATCCTTCGTCACATGAATGTAAAAAGGTGAACCAAAAATCCTCAAATGGGAAATATCAGGCCTCTTACCAGAAAACGCCTCCTCGGGTGTACTCATGCTAAGTATCCTGTGAGGACAATGATTTATATATAAACCACAGATACATGCCTCAACCCACAAGTGTATGGGAAGGCCCCGATCATGCAACATCGCCCGTGCAGCACCCACGATCGTTCTATTCTTTCGCTCAGTGACCTCATTCTGATGTGGGTTATGAGGCGCTATGAGCTCTCTTCGAATTCCTTCTGCACTGCAAAAGTCTCTGAATTTGACAGAGATGAATTCACCACCATTGTCGCTCCTAAGAGCCTTCACCTGCTTCCCCGATTCTTTCTCAACTAGTGCCTTGAACTCACAGAGTTTTGAGTATGTCTCGCTCTTCTTCTGCATGAAGAAGATCCAACACTTTCGAGAAAAATCATCAACAAATATCACATAGCACTCGTGGCGACAGTCGGCTACCGAGAGCGTCCACATCGCCAGGACTCTTCCTCAAGGATCGTCGTGGCGCGACTATCCTTCTCGTGCTGTGGCTTACAAATCTTTCTCCTTTAGCACTGACGAGACCGACTCGCAAGTGTACCTTTAAGAAGTCTGCAGAAATCACGTAAAATTTTCAGCTAATTATGGTGTGAAGATGGCCCAATCTCTGCATATTTGCTCACCTCATCCCAGCTCACCACTCCTTTTGCCTTGCCTGCCATTGTTGCGCAGCCATCTACCTGCAATTGATAAAGGTTCTTAACTCGAACCCCTATCCTCCGGGTTTCACCAGTTGCCTTACTGCGCAGGAAAGCCTTTCCCTCGCTAAAGACAACATCATATCCCTTGTCTTCTAACATGGCCACTAAGATCATATTCTTCTTCAATCCTGGAACATGCATCACTTCCTTCAATACAAAGGGTTTACCAGAATCCCTCTCAAAGGAAATGGTACCGATACCGGTCGCATTGTATCTACCATCATCGCCCATCTTGATGTGCACTCCAAGATCTTTCTCATCCAGATCAGTAAACAAATATTTGTCTCTGGTCATATGAAAAGACACACCACTGTCAAGAAACCACACTGAACCCATCATACTTGAGACCAAGCATGCGATCAACGAAAAATATAGCTCAAACTGAGAGGCTAAGGCCTCTCCAGCTGCAGATCCAGCAACCTGCTTATTTTTCTTCTTCTGTGGACAATTAGTGGCATAGTGTCCGTGTTGGTGATAGTGAAAGAACTTCACCTTGGACATGACCTGCTTCTTGCCTTTCGCATCGGATTGAGAAGCATTCTTCTTGCTCTTCCCCTTCCTTGCTTTGGCAGCCAAAGCGCAATTTTCTTCATCTGCACTCTTCGATGAAGATCTGTCCCTGGTATTCCGCCTTATCTCCTCTTGCACAAGATCCGACCAAAGTCGCTCCTATCCTGGAAATTTCTTCCGACCATTGACAGAGTCCTGATAGGAATGCCAACTCTTCGGAAGCCCAAGGAGAGCTAAGCTCACCAATTCCTCATCATCAACAGTCACCCCCACACTTCCCAGCTCATCCCTGCATTGGATGAACTTCGTGAGGTACTTGGGCATACTGTCGCCTTTCTCCATTTTTATGTTTATGAGTTTATCCTTGAGCGCCAACTTCCTCTGATCGCTCTTGCTTTGGAATAAATGTCAAAGCTTTCCACATCAAGAATGGAGAAGATTTACCATGAAGGCTGGACACTATGTGATCCTTCACACCTTCCAACAGAATCCTTTGACACTTTGCTGTCTTCTTTTGCCATGCGTCAAGTATGGCAGCATCACTAGAAGTAGGTTTTGGAATTTCTACATCTATGAACTCCTTCAACCCATTGTCATCCAGCACCGCCTCCATCCTGTCCTTCCATGCAATATAATTCGAGCTGCCCTCAAGGGCATACTCCAATCGCAATCCGTTGAAAGACATCTCAACTTCGACACCAAGAAAACACTACTGCAAATTCGAATTCCACCAGCTCAAAACTCAACCGCTTCAATGTTTTACAATTGCTCCAATGATCAATATCGCTCTGATACCATGTAGAAATTTGAATAACTGATATTTTATCCACTGAGATTCTCTTGATCACACACTATTTTATCTTCATGCACAATACAAAATCTCTCCTACCATTGATCATTAATTGCGGAAATAAAAACAATCGCATGCGCACATTAAAACCATAAACAATCACACATATGAACACAGTATTTCATGGGAAAGCTTAAAGCTGAAAACCCCAACTATCTGTATATTATGTGTCATAGAGATCATGTAAAAATCATTATACAAAGCTCCTCACAAGCTCTCAGTACAATCTCCAATTGCTACACACTAATCAAGCTAGATCTAACAAAACACATGCTCCAATCTCCGCCACCTGATAGCCAACCTCTATTACGTAATCAATGCTGAAGAATGGCTCATAAATAACTTCGAACCACCTGGCTTGTACTGCGCAATCCTCATTGGCTTCTCCAATCACTGGTTGTTGCAAATCATGCAACAGTATAGTCACAACTGATAGTCACACTGCTCTTTCACCTATCTCTTCACTAGTCTCCACTGAAACTGTCCATGCACTGAAGTTAACTGATGTATTCTTTAGTTGATTAATGAGTTTATAATTAGTGAATTAATTAATAATTAATTCACACCACTCCTCACTAGTGTATTAATCAGTTAGACTAAATACAACTAGTTCAACTATGTTTAGATTAGTTAAACTGAACACAACTCCATTAACTCCTCAATCAACTCCACCAAACTCTGTCACATGAGTTCTAACTGAAGCATCCATGCAATAGCTCCACTTAACCCTCAGGAATAGCGTAATTCCTTCTGTCAGCTCCTGTGTCACATCTGTGCACTTAACTGAAGTGCTCCAAGAGAATAAGATAATGTTTAGAGTCCAAATATTATTAAGAGCTAATAATATTCGACATATCTATTTTTAGACTGGAAATCTAAAAATAGATTCCGCCTAATATGTCTAAAAATAGAAGTCCATCTATTTTTCCAACTTGACCAACCATCCACAAATAGCATCCTGCAACTCATAGAATATGATCGACATGTCTAAAAATAGACATAGTCTAAAAATAGACCGTGCGCCAAAAATAGCCTGCGGGCCCACTTAGTGAAGGCGACTTCTTTCCACTAAGCTCATCATATTGTTGCAATCTCAACATAAATGTTCATGATAAAATTTTACACATTGCTATGTTACATCTCATAACTTAATGCCTAAAGCAGTCATGGAAAAATTGAACTTAGATATCACCAGACCATACAAAGACCTATTCTCTTTTGATTCTATTCAAGTTAAATGCCTTGGCCTGATAAAAAAAATTCTGTTTAACTCTAGTCCAATGCTCATCAAAGAGTATTGTGATGGAAATTGTAGTTGCTGATATCCCTCCAAAGTATGGTATGTTATTATCTCACTCATGGGGATCAAAATTACAACGATCTTTGCAATTAGACATGTATTATGCTACCATTTCTGTGTTCTGTCAGCAAAGAAATCTTTACAGAGAAACTTTGATGAAATTCATGGTCAGTAGTGCAGAAAAACCATAGAATTATACTATCTATTTTATGCATTTGGACACGGATTCATTTATCTTATGTAATTCAGATACTGGCCGAGACAAAATCATAGTTGTAGAAGGGAAACACAAAGAAATTGATAGTGACAACATAACTCATGAGTCTATATGGGATTTAGATTTTGATGGCTCTGTAAATAGATTAGGAGCAGGAGCTGGAGTATGGATCTATAATTTAGAGAATGATCATTCTGAAGGACATGCATTCAGGTTGAATTTCAAGTGCACTAATAACATGGCAGAGTATGAAGCATTAGTGTTAGGATTGAAAATTGTAAGAAAACTTGGAGCCAAAAGAGTTTCTGTCATGGGAGACTCAGAATTTATCATAAAAAAAATCAAGGGAGAGTATCTTGTGAATAATCCTAGACTTAGCCAATATAGAGAAACCATTTAAGACTTGATAAATTGTTTTCTTGAAACTGACTTTACTGTTATTCCAAGAAATCAGAATATGCAAGCTCATAGTTTGGCCACTTTTACCAGCACATGCAGGTTACCATTTCAGCCAAATCATTAGTACACTGTCGAGGTAAGACACAGGTCAACCATAATTGATAATTTGAAGTATTGGCAAATCTTTTCACAAGACTCACACATTTATGATTTTATGAACTATGAAGGAGAATTTCAAAAATGTAATATAGACGCTGACTGTACAGTAGATTATACCATGAATAATGAATTATATGTAAATGATGTAAATAAAATAGAACCAACTAGATTTACTAAAGTAGAAATAGACAAATTAGAAACAATCATTTAAAACCAATGGGGGGGGGTGCGAAATGGGTGGTTCGCACCCTCGTTCCTTTTCCATGCGACACTTCCACAACTTATCACACCCCCCATCCCAAAAACTGCCAAACAACGTTTCATGATGTGATAAACTGATAAACCGCCCCCGCGCAGTGCGATGAAACTAGCTACTGTTTGACATCAAACCCCCATGCCTTGTGATTAACTGCCTCTGGTTAAAAGTAATAAAATCCGCATGAAAGAATTTTCCCACTATTTCTGTTAGTTAGGAAAGAAAAGCCAAAGAAGCCTTTGCCGACTAGAATTAAAGCTTGCTGCCGCCTGAAACTTCTGCAGATGGAATTCAACCGTTTCCAGGTAATCCTAAGTGCCCAACACCATCAAGTAAAATTATTAACTAATAATTGATAAATTAAACAAATTGATGGCCTCATAGAGCATCATATCTGTAAACCCTCTGCAACCACCTGTATTAGATTTTGACTACATCCCTCTGGCTGATAAGGACTTCAATATCAGTGATACAGTGTCTGATTTCAACCTTTTAGAGCTCCACTGCTGGAGCCATGACAAATTATTTGACCAAGCAGATGATATCCATCTATGGGATTCAAACCTACCTAAATACATATTCCCACGGACCTTTCAATTTCCAGAACTCATTAGATTCTGCCACACAAGCTATTTACCCAATGAAAGGCCCAAACCAAGAAATCCTTTTCACTATCACTGCTCAATCCATCAACGAGATGTTACAAATTCAACCATAGCCTGATGAAGTTCCATTATCCATTGAAACCCTTATTGAATTCTACTTAAAGCTGGACTTTCCCAAAATATTCCAAATATTTCAGACTTTCCTCCCTCCATCAGAAGAAACCCCTAAAAGTAATCCTCCATATTCAACTTCCATATTTTTAGAGAGAACTAGACAGATTGTTACAATGATGTCATGTATTTTAGGGTATTTCACTGATGAACATGTATATGAATCTATCCTTGGTTTCCTATCCATATTTTTCCCAGGTCAGCCTCCAACTTCAACCTTCAATTTTTCCCAACACCTAGCAGACGCAATCCATGATCAACTAGTAAAGCTACCAGAAGAAGGAGTATTTAAATACTCCTCATTTTTGTTCCATATGTTCATATATTTCCAATCAGAAAGGTTTGCAGTTGGCCTCCGAAAACTGGACACAGAGGGTAATACCAAATCTATTGTCTTTTGGACATCCTTGATCAGAAAGGATTCCACTGAATTTAGCTATAAAGACTTCATTGATTCTTTTTTTTATCGAATTGTTAATATGCTAAGCAGTAGCATTCAGCCTAGAATTAGTGAAGATATAAACAAACTGTTACAATTTTCAGATCAAAGTAAAACAAGAGACTGGTATTTATACCAGAATCATATAGAACTTAGGGTGTATGGAAGCCAATTAATTCCATACAAGCTTCGCAAATACCTCCCAATGAGGATATTTGCATTAGAATACATCAGACAAATTTTAAATTCACTTGAAGTCAATTTCCTTTCAACAAAGAAGAAAACTCAAATCAAGATCAAGAATCAGTTAGGACCTTTTATTTGCAATAGTAGGAATCTTGGTCAGCAAGCAGACAAATATTTACAAGATTTCAAATTCAGTAGCAGTTTCAAATGGCAATATGACCCCTTGGGAGTCATAAGTAAGTTAAGAGTCAAATTCAAATTAATCCCTTTTATTCATGAGTCCAAGCTTGAGGTTGAAAAGTATTCCAACCAGTCAGAGTGGTTGGAAAATACTTTACAGGAGATGGAGAAGCAGGTTGATACTAGTTCCATCCTGCTTACTCCAGCCCCACAAGATAAAAATTCAAAGAGGGCAAGAGAAGAAGGCTCATATTCTGCAGAAACCACTTCTAATACTATGTTCAAGCTTATGTATAGGAAGAAATCCAAACTGAATACAATGATAGAGACAATTGAGATAGTTGATACAGTTGAAGTCATTGATACATATATAGTTGTTAGAGATGATGCACCTGCAACCATTTTAGAAGAAACACAGCTACCATCAACCTCCAATGCACAAATCATTCATAAAATACATAGTGCAGAGGTTTCATAATATAGAAAACCAATGGAGAAAGAGAAAGATATAATGGAGAAATACAAAGAAATGAAAATAAGAAATGAAGCATTAAAAGCTATAACATATGCCCAATATTAGAAACAAACTCCTAGTGATCAGAGAAGGTTTCTTTCAGCCTATGATCTCAAGACAGGAAAGATGCAGGTGACATTTCTAAAACCAAAGGTGTAGGCTCCTAAAACTTCAGAAGATTATACTAAAAAATCCTTTGAAGTTCCTGCCAAGGATGTACATCCCATAGACCAGATTGAGTTTCATAAAAAATGCAGGAGAAATGATCTATTCCACCATGACACACAAAGCTTTAAGTGTCCAGAAGTTACAAAATTCTCTAGAAAATATAAGGACACAGTTAAAACTAGAGAAGGCTTCTTCCCAAGCAAAGGATAACAGGATAAAGTCACTTGAAGATTTGGTTATGGAAGTTGGTTATGATCCAAAGAATATTAAAGCAGTAGAAGAATTAATAAAAAGAAGAATGCAGACATAGTTGCATTTAGGAAACAACTGAAGTTACCAAATACAGAACATTCACAAGCTAAAGAGGTTTTAGAAAAATAAAATCAAAAGGATGAAATGATGAATCTCATCATTCAGTTGACAACTCAACTGAAAGAAATTGAAACAACAATGGGCAAACTAGTACAGGAAAAGAAAGCTAGCATGGAAGCAGTTCCCATTACTACTATTCCTATAGCTTCCACATCAGCCCCATTGCCTACAACAGTTCTAGTGTTTACAGAAGTTCCAACTACTACATTAGCAACTACACCAGCTACTACACCAACAACATCATCAACCCATCTCACTGATGAGGCCAACAAACTGATTAAGGCAATGCAAGAGATGTCAATTCAAACTACTGAAATCAATAAACTCAAAGAACAAGTGAAGAGTGTAGAAGATAAAGAAATTGGCAGAAGTAATGTATAAAGCATAATCATAGAAAGCAAACAGATTGATTGATAGAATCCATAAGTTAGAAAAAAAGCTATCACTAAAAGATCCTTCAGCCCAAGTAAAACAACAGTTGTGGGCCAAATATCATTAATTGAGTTAATTATATTTGGCCTTCTATACATGTTATATTTGAATAGAAGGAATTGATAAAGGAGGCTAGTGATGCAATCCAAAAGGTTAAAGAAGAGCTTGGAAAGAAACCAGAGGAAGCCACTGAGATAATAAAATTCCTAAATTCTAAAAACAAGCAGGAATTAGAAGAAATTGGGATAACAGACAGAACAGAGAACATCTTAGAGTTGAAGAAAGTGATTTACAAGAGAAATCTAATGATACAACTTGAAGACAAATGCCAAATAATGGAACTGGCAGTGAACAGATTCATGAACAATTTGATGTTTTGAGGAAGAAAGGTTTGCCTAATCCATTAGTAATCAATGATAAACTGATGAGGCTTGAAGATTATGATAAGAAGATCAGGGAAGTAGCCAAAGAGACTTCCAACATTTCAGCAATGAAAGGAGTTCCCACATGCAAAGTACTCCTTCTTTAGAGAAATTTTTTCTCCAGCATGAGGTAAATCACCTTTATGTGAATCAACCCACATTTTCCAAATACACAGAGGCAGATGATATTTACCGAAGGATGGTAAAGATCAAAATTCCAAATGAAGGGACATGGGAAAAATGGTGTGATTTACTGCAACAGGTAAAAGAAAAGACAGGCTAAATATTAAACAGATGAAAAAAATACATGTAAAATAATTCACAGGTTAAGAGCAGACATATATAATCAGATGACAAGCCAACGTAAAAGTGTAGATAGCGTGAAAGAAAATCCAGCATAAGAGAAACAAACAATGAAACAAAAAATCAAAGAAAACAGGGACAACTTGCAGTTAGTTAATAGATGTCTCTATCTTCTTGCATGAAGATATTTTATTTTCCTTAAATAAATCCTAAATCAGTTGATAGGATATTTTGTAAAGTTTGTATAAATACTTCATCAATTCGAAGTATTGAGTGTGGATTCTTGAATATTTCTATAGTTGAATTGATCTACTACCTGAGGGTTTATTGTACCTTTTTCCAAGTTGACAGACATGATAAGTAATAAAGAAATTTCTTTAGAGGATTCATGCGTTGATCTATTTCAGTGAAGTATATTTCAATTGTTCATGTTATTTTCTTAATTATTCCATAAACTTGCATGTTTTCTAAATTTAAATGTTATAATTGAAATTTTACTGCAGAATTTGTTTAATTACACTCTGCTTTGAACTATTATACATTTTAATGTTTTCTTCTGATATCTGGTTTAGAGAATCTTTGACTGCTCTCTGATCTCGATTGACCTCCTTCACCTTCCTTCATTATATGTTTTAAGGAATCCTTGATTTCTCCTTGATCCCGATTGAAAACCACTTCACCATTCAGCCTTTAAGATCTGATTTTGCTCAGATACCTTGCCCTGTAACACTTCCTTTAGAACTTGATTCTGTTATGTTTTCTTGATATATTGACTCCATAGCTCAATGGAAAAACCAAATCAAGCATTCATAACTAGCCTAAAATCAATTAAAACAACAAAGTTAAATCATTAAGTGAGAGCCCTCTCTGAGCATTAGGAAGGCTAGATCCTAATCTCCAAAAGTGGTTGATAGTTACCTCTGATATTTCTTTTAACACAACATAACAACCCTAGGGAAATTTTGGAGAGATAACACCTGCTCAGTATATTGTTTTCGCATTATTTTTATGTTGTGAAGGTTGCAGTAGAATTTATTTCAATGTTTATTGTATAACACCGTAAATAAGTTGATTCAGAATTACCAAGTGGAAGAATTAATATCAGTTTCTGCAATAGGGATTCCGATTTAGGAATTCTCACACCACCTAGGAGACAACAATGAGTAAAACCCTACAATAAGGATCTATTTTTGCAGGTCTCAGGTTTTTTATCGTCAGAGTGTGGACATGGGCTAGGTGAGAGTTCTGTCACTTATGTCCAAGCATTTCTAATTTTCTGTCGCAAGAAGAAAGAAGGTACACACTGCAAGAAGTGAGAGAAAAGATTGCTTCTACCACCTGTCACAAGCAAGTCGCCTCTACATATCTAAATGTATCTTGTAGGCAAAGCTCAACGAAGATTGAGCAAACATTTACGGAACTAAGAGGTGAAGATGATATTCCGCAGAGCATTGATATTGATTAGATTGTTTCCGTACACCATCAATCAAGCACATTCTCTAGTGTCACTTATGCTAGTACTAGACCAACATAGATCCATATTAAATACGAATCTAACTTGAGCGAAGAGGTATCAAATTGCTTCACGTGCAAACTTATTTAGAGTGCAAAATATAATGTGTAATTTTTCATTGTTTAAATTGTATTTTTGAATGTTATATAAACTATATATAGAACCAAATAAAAATTTGAACCATAAAACTTTTTTTTTCATGATATATACATAATTTTCTTAAAATAATACATAATTGATATTAAAATATTTTACATAACATGTACTATGAGACATTTTATCAAGGAAAATTAGTTAACATATATCTTAAATAGTTTATTCAAATCTCTTATTGAAATAGTTTTGAAAAGTATAAGGTTTAAACATACTCACATTTTTTTTTACTTCTAATTACTTCACAACATATTCATTTTTTTTCATCATAGAAGACATTATTTTTCTATTTAGAGCACATGTCAACTCAAGGGACGAATGGACAAATGGACACATTCCCTCATACTCTGCTGTAGAATGAGCCTCTCCGCTCAAAAACAATAATATTTTATGGGAACTTGTGTGCATGTTTCAAGCAATCCGATACAAGGTGAACACAATTATATTTTCCGTCCTTGTATGCAGGCAACTCACTGTGAAGAAGCAACAATACATTTATGGAAGATGAAAAAGGTAGAAGGCACGAGAATGAATCTGAATGAAGTTGATATTATCGATAGTGGAGTTGATTGGTTGAGATGCTTTCCAAAAACAACTACTACTTTAGAATGTCTTAGTTTTGAATGTTTGGAGGACCCAATAAATATTTTTGCACTTGAAAAATGCGTGGCATGTTGCTCGTCTCTTAAAGAACTAACATTGAATAGGACTTTTTCTATAGTACAGTTGCATCAACTCATGATGAGGGCTCTACAACTTACACCTTTAGGAACAAGCTGTTTCTCCTATGATTTTACACTAGAGCATGTAACAACTCTTCAGGGTGCCTGCAGCAATTGCAAGTCACTTCAGTATTTGTCAAGGTTTCGGGAAGTTGTTCCTGAGTATGTGCCAACAACCTATTATGTTTGAAATAACTTAATTGAGCTGAAATTCAACAATGCTGTTATGGATAGCAAGGAGTTGGAGAAGATTGTCTTCCATTTCCAAAAATTACAATGTCTTTGGGTTTTAGACACAGTGGAAGATGCTTTTATTGACAAAAGGGCTTCCCACGCTGTAAAAGGCACTAAAGATATGGTAGATAGAGAAGACAGTGTTGGTACGTTATTGAGGTTGGTTATTGGTCTTGAAGATTGTAATGGAAGTATTGGAATGCATTGTGCCAGCAGTCATCACCCTGGAGCTGCTTGAAGGAAGGATGCCTTAGTGTTTTTTTTTTTGCAATGATTGGTGTGGGAATTATAAAAGATTTGCGCTGGATGTTCGTGAAGTACACTTCTTTGAAAGCTGTAGAAATTCAATATATGTTGGGGAAAAATCTACAGTTGATATCTCCAATGATAAATTGACTAAGGGTGATCATTTGAAGTATGAACTAACTAACATATTTTCTTCAGTTTTCCAGATAGATTGTACCCTGAATGATTGCCGTTCACTCTTGAAATTTTTGAAATCAGAAGCAAAAGGAACTAATTCTAGCATCACTACTATTTCCAGCTGGAAAGAAAAATGATCCTATTGTTTATGAAGGGGACATCCCAGTAAAAAATGTAATTTAATTTTCAGTGTCATATGGAAGTATTTATAATCATCATTTTCATTGCCTAAGAGGTGTTTTTTCGAACAAGATGCAACAGGGCAGAGGAGACCTTAATGCATCCCAATACAAATTGAGGCTCCTCTTCATATGCAAAGAATGAGTCTTGAATGATTGTTGCGCATCTATGAACAATATAATGTTGAAATTTGGTTACCGGAGGGCAGGTGGTTCCCTAAGGCTTTGATCTTTGGCCTAGGGAAAAGTGTTCAAAAGAATTTAATTTTTCTCCTAAAGTGACTTTATAAATTTATAAAGTCAAATCTAATTTAAAAGTGACTTTAAGTGATAAAGTTACTAAACTCTAATTTTAAAGTAACTTTAATAAAGTCAATGTGAAATTATAAAGGAAAAGTGACTTTGGAAATAAATGACTAAGTGGGTCTTTATTAAAGTGGGATGAATTAAAAAATAGAAAGTGAGATTTAAATGAGCATTTAATCTCAGCTCCAGATCTAAAGCTATCTCAGCTATTGGATTTAGGGATTTCCCAAAAGTCACTTAGGGTTAGATTAAAGGAGGAAAATGAGGAAAAATGTCATTTATTCTTTCATGAGCAGATTGAGAGAAGGAGAGGAAGAGAGCAAAGGATATTTATGAGCATAGAAGAAGGAGGAAGAACATCACCTTGGCATGCATACCGAGGCAACAAGATTTCAACAAATCCGTAAAGCAAGCAGCAGCACGAAGTTCAAGGCAAGTGGCACAAAGTCCGAGGAGAGAAAACAACATTTAATGCATCAAAAATTTCGAGGTCCGTACAACAGTGAAGGAGGCACAAAAATCGAGGTCTGTACAACAGAAAAACATATATGTTTTCTGACATCCGTACCACAGTTTTCAGCACTCAAATCGAGGTCTATACAACAGCCGTACAACAAATTTTTCGAGGTAGCAAGTGGCACATTTTTTAAGGAGGCCATACAACTATTCCGACACTATTTTCGGTGCTGTCCGTATAGCATTTAATGTTGTAATTTATGCTGTAAATTTCTGTTTTTGTTTGGCACGAAATCGAGGTGGAGGATGTGCACGATTTTCGAGATAAGTAAAAATACTGGTTGTTCTAATTTTCTGTGTTTTTCTATTTCTCTGTAAAATATATTTATCAGAAATAGAAGAGAGCTTTCAAATTGGTTTTCCAAAAGAGTTGTAGGGGGTTTTTCCAGGGTCAAATTGACCAAAAATCAGCATGTCAAAATTCTGTGTGTGGCTGATTTATTTTCTGAGTTTTTATTTCTGCATTTGAGCATTGTGAAATTTTCAGAATTAGTGTTTTTAGAAAATATTTATTTTTCTAGCTTGTTGAATGTATGGCTATGGGAATGGGAATTTAACTATATGGGAGAAATCAGGAGAAACTGAAAACCAGGGTTGGGTTATCAAATTTCTACATGGTATCAAAGCTATTTTGTTGAAAGTGCAGTTTGGGACAGCAAGATGAAAAATCATAGCAAGCTGATGTTTCACACAGAAAACAATACCTTTACTACAACAGTGTTATTTTCAGTTTATTTAGGACAACAAGCATGCCTTTGGGCTTGAAGGTGGCAGATAGGTTGGATGGGCATAGTAACTACAGTGTATGGAAGGAGATAATGCATAACATCTTTGAGGAGGCAGACGTCTGGGATATCATGGTGCATACCGCACATAACCCTGTTAATGTGCTTACTGATGCTGTTCAGTTGACAACTGTTAATAAAAAGAATAACAAGGGTAAAAGACTGATTCTAGATGGAATCAAAGACCATTGCATTCCTCATGTGAGAGGAAAGGGATATGCTCATGAGATGTGGACAACATTGACCAATCTCTACCAGAGTACCAATGAGAACAGGAAAATGGTCCTAAGGGAGAAGGTGAAGACCATTAAGATGGGTAAGACTGATAGTGGAGCTGGATATCACACAAAGATTACTAATGTGAGAGATGCATTGGCAGCAGTTGGAGAGGTCATTCCACCCACTGAGTTGGTGCGGATTGCAGTGAATGGCCTTCCCAGTTCACGACTGAACTTTGTTGATGGAGTTTGTGCACGTGAGACCCTTCCCTCTTTGGAGAGGTTCCAGGATGATTGCATACAGATAGAAATCAGAAAGAGCCAACTTGGGGCAGCCAAACTAGTTGAGTAGGATGAGGATGTAACACTTTTGGAAGGAGACAAGAAAGGCAAGGGAAAGAAGCAAGCTTCCACAAGTGTTGGTGGGGGAAAAGGAAAAGGTAAAGGTAAACAGGGAAACACGCAGAAGGACTATTCCAAGGTGAAGTTTTGGAATTGTCAGAAGATGGGACACTATGCATTTGTGTGTCTGGAGAAGAAGAAGAAAGGGAAGAACCAGAGCATGGTAGCATCAACAAAGATAGAGGGCTTTACAGATAACTTTGATCGGGATTTTGGGTTCATTGCTTGTGAGTCCACTAGTGAAGGATGACCTGCCACAAAGGTTGAGAGGGAGTGTGCATTTCCCTCCACTAGCAGAGAATCTTCAGGTATATGGTATGTTGACAGTGGGGCTTCACGTCATATGACAGGAGTTCGTGAGTACTTCTCATAGCTTTCAGAGAGTGGCATTGGTATAGTGGTAGTACTCGGAGATGACATCATTGTTAGAGCTTTTGGTGTGGGGACATTGACATTTGATAGGGAACCCAAACCTCCTTTGAAGGTGTCAGGTGTTCTATGTGTGCCAGGGATGAGGAAGAACCTCATATCCATTTCAACATTGGAGGACAGAGGATATAAGATATTGTTCAGGAGAGCACAGGTGCTGATATATCCCAGGGGCGCTCCAACTGATTTAGCTAGAGTGATAGGTGTACGCCATGCAAAGGTGTACAAGTTTGCATTTCAGCTCCTTTTGGCATTGAGTAGTAGTACCAACAGCAGAGCTAGCAGTTCAGAGCTGTGTGAGATTTGGCACCGCAGGATGGGGCACATGTATCATGGAGCCTTGAGGACATTGCAGGAGATCACTACAGGTGTGCCAAATTTCAGTACTGATCACTTTGATACATGCAAAGGATGTGCTATGGGCAAGTTTTCCAAATCCCCTTTTCCCAGCAGTGACAACAGATCGAATAGGATACTTGATTTGATTATGAGTATTATGTTTTATTCATTGATGATCACACCAGGAGGACCTGGATTTGTTTCTTGAAGACTAAGAGTGAGGTCTTCAAGCGGTTTCAGGAGTTCAGAGCTCTTGTGGAGACTCAGACAAGTTGGAAGATCAAGTCCATGAGGTCAGAAAATGGAGGGGAGTACACCCTTGGTGAGTTTGTTTATTATTGTGTGGAGGCAAGCATTAGGAGGGAGTTCATAGTTCCTTACAACCCCCAACAGAACGGGGTTGCGAAGAGGAAGAACATTTCCATCGGAGGGGCTGCCAAAGCCATGTTACATGATCAAGGGTTACCATTGTTTTTGTGGGCAGAGGCCTGCAATATTGCTGTATATTTGCAGAACATGAGTCCGTATCGTGCCTTGGGGCATGTGACTCCGAAGGAGGATTTTTCTGGGAAGAAGCCTGATGTTGGTCATCTTCATATATTTGGGTGTATTGCATAATCCTACGTACCCAAGGAGAAGAGGACCAAACTAGAGCCCACCGCAGAAAAAGGTGTCTTTGTGGGCTACAGTGAGACCTCGAAGGCTTTTCGGATTTATATTCCTGCACAGAGTAGAGTTGTTGTCAAGCGAGATGTGAAGTTCGAGGAGGACAGGGCTTTCAGGAGGTCACGAGAGTTAGAGTATCTGGATCATCCAGACCCTCAGGAGCAGCTAAGTCAGTCACAGGGATCTAGTGGGCAGGGATCAGGAGGATACAAAGGTACATCAATTACGGTGTCAGGTCCATCAGTGAGCAGTGGCTTACAGATTCAGAGGGGTGGTGCTTCGGGCAGCATGCAGAGCAGTCCGCAAAGCAGTTCACTAGGGAGTCTACTGATGGACAGTTCACATGGTACTTCAACGTCTACAGGTTCAGGTTCAGGCAGGAGGACAACATACAAACAGTCAGGAGTTCAGGCTCTTGATGATGATGAGGAGGAGTTTCATTCTCCAGTGGGAGAAGTGTGCTCAGGGAAGAGGAAGCCCAAGTGGCTTCAGGATACCTTGAGAGAGGCCACATTTGTTGTTGGGCCTAAGAGGACAGTCAGAGAGAGCAGACCACCTGATAGGTTTTGTAGCTATATGGAAATGGTTGCCAACATCGTTAACTCTGAGCCTTCTAGCTATAAGGAGGCAGCTAGCCAGCAGGTCTGGAGAGAGGCCATGCAAGAGGAGTATTCTTCTATCATGAAGAATGATGTTTGGGAGTTGGTGCCGAGGCCTGAGGGAAAATCCGTGGTTACTTCCAAATGGCTTTACAAGGTAAAGCATGTTGCAAATGGCAACATTGAGAAATTCAAAGCAAGGTTTGTGGCTAGAGGGTTCTCCCAGGTAGAGGGAGTTGATTATGAGGAGACCTTTGCTCCCGTGGCTCGATATACTTCGATTCGCTCCATCATATTGATAGCGGCAGAGATGGGTTGGAAGATCCACCAGATGGATGTGAAGACCACATTTCTCAATGGCTTCAAACAGGAGGAGGCGTACTTTGAGCAGCCACAGGGCTTTGAGGTGCATGGGAAGGAGTCCCATGTGTGCATACTGAAGAAGGCCCTTTAATGCCTGAAGCAAGCTCCCAGAGCTTAGTACTCCAGGATAGATACATACTTGCAGGAGATGGGTTTCACAAAGAGTGATGCAGATCTGAGCCTATACTTCATTGTGATAGGTGAAGAGCCTCTCATTCTGGTGCTGTACGTGGATGACTTGGTCATTACGGGTGCAGAGAGACTCATAGAGCACTGCAAGAGAAATCTTGCGTCGGAGTTTGAGATGAAGGAAATTGGCTTGATGCATTACTTTTTGGATTTGGAGGTGTGGCAGGAGGAAGGGAATTTCTTCCTGGGGCAGGGGAAGTATATTGTGGACATCCTTGGCAGATTCCACATGGAGGATTGTAGACCCATGTCGACACCGATGATCACCAACTGGAAGAAGCTTCACGCTTCAGATTCTGAGTTGGTGGAACCCACATTGTATAGACAGCTGATTGGTTCCTTGATGTATTTGGTCAACACCAGACCAGATATATGTTTTGCAGTCAACACGATGAGACAGTTCATGTGTGAGCCCAGGAGGGTGCACTGGGTTGCTGCAAAACACATTTTGTGGTACTTGCAGGGGATAGTGGATTATGGTCTGGATTATAGGCAGGGGGATGGAGTGAGATTCGCAGGTTACACTGATTCTGATTGGGATGGTTGTGCTTCTGATAGGAAGAGCACTTCAGGGTGTTGTTTTGAGTTGGGTTCGACGGTGGTGTCGTAGTTCAGCCGGAAGCAGTAATCAGTAGCATTGAGTTCAGCGGAAGCATAGTACATGGAAGCTAGTCTAGCTGGTTGTGAGGCCATCTGGCTTCGCAAGATGTTGTTTGGCTTATTTGGTCAGTTGTTGAGACCTTCAGTGATTTACTGTGATAATTAGAGTTGCATTAAACTCACGGAGAATCCAGTATTTCATGACAGGTCAAAGCATATCGAGATCAAATATCATTTCATCAGAGACTATGTTCAGAAGGGAGCTGTGAAGCTTGAGTATATTCCCACTGATGAGCAGGTTGCAAATATTCTTACCAAAGCCTTACCATGGGGCAAGCATGTCTACTTCAAAGAAAAGATGGGTGTGGTGAGGAACACCTTCCTCGGTAAGAGGGAGTGTTGAAATTTGGTTACCGGAGGACAGGTGGTTCCCTAAGGCTTTGATCTTTGTCCTAGGGAAAAGTGTCCAAAAGAATTCAATTTTTCTCCTAAAGTGACTTTATAAAGTTATAAAGTCAAATCTAATTTAAAAACAACTTTAAGTGATACACTCTAATTTTAAAGTGAATTTAATAAAGTCAACGTGAAATTAAAAAAGAAAAGTGACTTTGGAAATAAATGACTAAGTGAGTCTTTATTAAAGTGGGATGAATTAAGAAATAGAAAGTGAGATTTAAATGAGCATTTAATCTCAGCCCTAGATCTAAAGCTATCTCAACCATTGGATTTAGGGATTCCCCAAAAGTCACTTAGGGTTAGGTTAAAGGAGGAAAAAGAGGGAAAATGTCATTTATTCTTTCATGAGCAGATTGAGAGAAGGAGAGGAAGAGAACAAAGGATATTTCTAAGGAGAGAAGAAGGTGAAAGAACAACACCTTGGCACACATACCGAGGCAGCAAGATTTCAGCAAATCCGTACAACAAGCAACAACACGAAGTTCAAGACAAGTGGCACGAATTTCGAGGAGGGAAAATAACATTTAATGCAACACGAATTTTGAGGTTCGTACATCAGTTAAGGGGGAACAAAAACTGAGGTTTGGAAATCAACAAAACTGATATGTTTTCTAAAATCTGTACAACAGTTTTCAGCACGCAAATCGAGGTCCGTACAACAGCCGTACAACACGTTTTTTGAGGCATAAAGTGGCACAGTTTTCGAGGAGGACATACAGTGGTTTCGGCACTATTTTCGGTGCTGTTCGTATAGCATTTAATGCTGTACTTTATGCTGTAAATTTTTGTTTCTGTTTGGCACGAAAATAAAGGCAGAGGATGTGCACGATTTTCGAGATAAGTAAAAATATTGGTTGCTGGAATTTTCTGTGTTTTTCTATTTCTTTGTAAAAGATATTTATGAGAAATAAAAGAGAGCTTTCGAACTAGTTTTCCCCAAGAGTTGTAGGGTGTTTTTCCAGGGTCAAATTGACCAAAAATCAGCGTGTCAAAATTCTGTGTATGGTTGATTTATGTTCTGAGTTTTTATTTCTGCATTTCAACATTGTGAAATTTCCAAAATTAGTGTTTTCGGAAAATATTTATTTTTCCAGCTTGTTGAATGTGTGGCTATGGGAATGGGAATTTAACTATATGGGAGAAATAAGGAGAAACTGAAAACCGGGGTTGGGTTATCAAATTTCTACATATAAAAGTAGTCGATTTCAAGAGGAAAGTAACACGAGGCACAAAAATCTGGGTGGTCTCATTTACAGTACTTATCTATGTGCTAAATATGGAGTTAAAATCGCTGGTATTAAACTTGCAAAAGAGCTGGTAGAACAAGATAAGATGCACCAAAAAATCCTCGAGTTGTGGGTTCCATTTGAAATTGATACTCTGGATGGTGGAAATTTAGAGAAATTGATGTTAAGGACCTGGTTCCTAGCCAAAATTTCGGGTATGTCATTGATGTTGACCTTGTTTCATTTGAGAGAGTTGAGGTTAAACAAGCAAGGAACTCAACTAAGAGAATATTTTTTAAGGCTGTGATGGGACTCATGCCACATTCTTGGCAAGGTGCAAACAAAATGGATGGGATCATTGATAAAAATCGTTTTGCTCAAAAACTCTTTGAAGATGGTGATACCCTTCAGAGTCTTTAAAGCCTTCATCCAATCCTGTATGATGCTGCATTGAACAATATCAAACATTCTTTATTTACAGGCGATGGCACTGTTTCAAATGTTATGGAAGACGAAGAAAATGGGCAACAACAGGGATTGTCATTGCTCGAGGACAAGAAATCTCGGGAAGGGGGGAATGTAATATTCCCGAATAATTAATTTCTTTAGGGACGAACTAGCCTATAAATCCTTGTAGGTTATAGTCTTCAATAAAGGGAAAACCCAAAAATACCTAATATTTGAGCAAGTTTTGGGGCAGCTAGGAAAAAAAATCGAGAACTGGGGTTTTGAGGAAAATTTGCCCAATCAATTAAGAGACCCCTAGGAAATCTATAAATATATGAAGATTGATTTCATTTTTCATCATTAGATTGGATAGTTTAATCTTTGTTTTTCTTGAGCATAAGACTTTGAGGGTTTTAAGACCCTTTTCCTTTTATCAATTTCGGTGGTGAAAGATTCTACCCTAGTGAATCAAATTCTTTATCTTTATTGTCTTGTTCTGGCACAAGAAGTTAATTGTTTGAAGGAGCAACAAAGAAATTGAGGAAATTCTGAGACCAAACTACCTTCTATTTTTGGCACAGCTGAGAGACTTTCTTCTGAAGGATTGAATTATGTTATTGAATTCTATGTTATCTTTCTTGTCTTTGTTCTGGCCACAGGGATTTTAATGTCCAAAGTAACAACGATGCTTTTTGTGGGTGAGTCTGGAAAATTCAAGAAAAACCCTATCTGTTTTGGGCATAATTAAAGTGCTTTTGTCGAGTGCATAATTTTTTGTTTTGTTTACACATGGTGAATCGGTAATTCTTTGGAGTAATCTAGGGGAGACCCAGGATCAATCCTCATGGTCGCCAATATAACACCAGGATATATCCAACAACGTGCAAGTCAAATATACCAGATCTTATGATTCAGCAAGAGTCAAGACCCCTCGGGAAAGGGGGAGCCTACTCCTTGAGACAAGATCATAGCAAGCCACATACTTAATGAGATTTGAACTGCGGTCTCTTGAGTTTCACCCAAGGAAACTTTCCATCAAACCACACATCACTGTATTTTTGTCGAGTGCATAATTGAGATGCTTCTGTCTAGAAAAGGGAAACCAACAAGAATTTGTTTGTGGGACAAGGACTATAAATAGATAACAAAAACATATTGAAGTAGTTCTAGACATAGACCGTGGGAAAAAGGTTTTGAGAATACACCCGAGAGTCTATTTTGAACGCAACGTAGGGTAGTCAACCCCATTTAGGGTTTTGGACATCACGGAAGAATTGCCAGCGTGAGTACCCAACGTTTTCTAAACTGACAACGACATTTAGGAATTTGTTTGCAGTTAACCTTGTTAACATTTGTAGTGGCACAAATTTTGGCCTACTATCTGAGAGTGCTATCTGGGAGAGCACTCCAATCATTGAGAATCGAGACTTGACTTCTTTGTGGCAGCAGACCTTGACCTAACGAGATCTGATTTTAGCGTAAGCTAGTCCAAGCCGAGTTGAAGCAGAAGCAATATCTCGAGGTAACCAAGGCTGTGGAAACTAACACTGAGCATGATTAGGGAGGCTAAGGACGAACAAGAACGAGGATCTGAGACCAACAAAACCTGTAGCAGAAGAAGGATTTAAATATCGATTTTGATCATATCAGGTTGTATGTAGAAGTTTAAGGATTGAATTGATTTTTTTTGAACATCTAATTTGGGTATGCCAATTTTCAAGTGTCAAACATGATCTCTTCCTGGACGCAACATTATATGAACCATTATGGCATAGTTTAATTAAAGTTGCATTGTGTTGGTGACTTTATTATTGAGTGAAGTTGGTTTAATTGGAATAATTCGTTCTTCTCAATTGTGTATCTTAATTACTGGTGCTATTCATCGGAATAGTACATTGCTTGAATTAGATGTAATTGTTATTTGACAAGGGAAACTTCTTCCCAAACCCTAATCCTCCAAGGAAACCTAGTGCAGAAATTAACCTAGCTAACTACAAGGAGCGTTTGGTCTAGTTCAAAAGAAAATAGATTCATATTCGGAGAGGGTATTCTGTAGAGATTCTAAGTTGCCTCATACTTGTTGGGATACTATTTTCTTGGGAGAGTAAAAATTAAAGGGATTCTTTCATTTAATGTTTAATTACTGCCACTAGTTACATGCATCCTAGATGTGAGGGAAAATTATATATAATAAATGGGAAGAACTTCCTTATACATCGGAAAATTTGAAAACTATTTTATCAATAAATAATTTTATGGTTAATCTTTTACTCAATTATAAAACCTTGTAAATTTTTGGCTTTTGGCAAATCTTTTACTAAATTATGAAATATTGTGAAATATTAGTAACAAGTGTAAAACCATATTTATAATATTAGGACTTTTTTTTGAAACTGTAATATAATGATTTTCCGTGTTTTAAAAAGAAACATAATTTTCTCTTCATATAGGCAACACGACAAATGTCAAGTGTTGTGCTTTATGCATGCACCTTTGGGAATCCAACGACTTTAGGAAGCTAACTGAAGCAAATCACTGGGCACTTCCCACATCCATTTCGGGAGGGGACAATACCCAGTGAGTGAAGACTTTCCTAATTCTTTGTAATCTGCTTTGTTTTGTCCTCCGTTGTATGGGTGAAGCTGTGTTATGTTAAGTCAAAACAAATAACTGTTTATGTTAAGAAAAAAGTCCTAAGTAGATACTAATTTGGATAGGTATGTTGATGTATTTTAAGTTTGCATCATTTGAACCATAATTGAAATTATTAGACTAAAAAAGTTTTTCAATAATTGACGATTTGAAGTTTAGTTATAAATCCTGTTTAGCATAAGATATATTATGTGCATCCGTGGGTGGTAGCACAATTGGCAAAAAACATGTTGGCAAGCCCTTGTGTATCCAAGTGATCAGAAGTTCAATCCCCCATACATGTCTCACCAGGAAAACTTAAAATAAAAGAAAGATATATTATTTGCCTAAAGACTAAGGCATGATCACAATTTCTTATGTAGTCACACCATTACAAATTTTCTATTTCTGGATTGTTTGATCAATGACAATCAATATAGTGGCACTTAAATAAGCACACATTAAATGTTATTCTAATTATAAGTGGATTTGAAGTATGTAAGCATTTTGTGCTATGGGTTAAGGTTTGCATTCGCTAGTGTAAGAATCACAACATAGGTGAGCCTTCACATTTGACTATAAGCTTTCAAACCCCATAATATTGTGTTATTGATTTCTAGAAAAAGTGACTAGAATTGACCTAGTCAAGTTCCATTACAAGTTTCTCTCAATAGTAACATTCTAAGAAACAATAATATCTCATAGTGCTAGTAAATAAAAGAACCAAGACAAATTTATTGATCTTTTTGTATGCAAGGAAGCATTACATCAGTTGGCTTATAAGAACTAGCTGTCTTTCCATTACTATAACCAATGCTTCCTAACGGACCCAAAATAACAATCCAATCTTATTACGATTATACAATCATGTTATCTCATAGATGAGATAAGATAACATAACATTATTAATGCACATAAGAAACCAAAAGAATAGGCCAGTGGGACTAGAAAAACAATCAGTTACAAACATAATGTTGAAGTGTGAAGGTCACAATTGAAAGTAGAAAAAAAGAGATGCAAATGAAAATAGTAGATGGAATGAAAGAAAGGGTGACATAGTTGACATTGCTAATAGTCATGGGAGCACATAAAAAATGGGTGGTCTAAGCAGGTGAACCCTCGAAAAGAGAGCCACTAAGCATTTGGTATAGAGGTGGAAGGACATGAGGGAACATAAACATCTTTTCCCACACCAATCATTATATCATGCTAAAGCCCTTATAAAATATCTAACACCTTAGATCAAAAGCTTAAATCATGTACATAAAAATTTGAACTTTTGTTACAACCATATAACTTAGACAAAAAAGTTAAATAGGCTAACAACTACATAATAACAAGTGACTTCATTCTCAAGCAAGGCACATTACTTCCACCTTAGATGAATGGTTGTTTCTCGTGAAAACCACCTTACCAATTTAATGGCACGATGCTTATAATAGGACTATAACATGTTAACTTCCAGTTGATGTAACCAGTTAAATACTAACAAATTGGTTTTTGCAGTACCTTATAGTCATTAAGCTGTTTTTGAGGCAGATAACATAAACATATTTTCCCTCATCAATCATTATATTACTCTAGCATTCTTATAAAATTTCTAACACCCTTAGACCAAAAGCCTAAATCATGTACACAAAAATTTAGACTTTTGCTACAACCATAATAGACATACAAATACATAATAACAAGTAACTTCCAGCTTAACTGAATGATTGTTTGTCCCGAAAATCACCTTACCAATTTAATGTCACGATGCTTGTAATAGAACTATAACATGCTAACTTCTTGTTGATGTAACCAATTAAATACCAACTTATTGGTTTTTGCAGTATCTTATAGACATTAATCTGTTTTTGAGGCAAAGATAAAGGCTTTTACTATCAAGCAAACCCTCATTAGGCAACCCAAGTTGCTCCTAAGCCAAATGAATCATGGCTATGTTATTCATTGTCCCTTTAGTTATCATTGAAAATATTATATGCTTAATATAATGTCAGTAATAAAATATCGTGAGAGATTGGACAAATCTTATGCCAAGATATGCACTTCATTTCAACATGAGCTGAACAAGGTTGATCACAACCAAATTTAATTGACTTGTTTCCAACATAAGGAGACTTACTAAGATCCACACATTTCAGATTTATTGGAATTTTAACCAATCCTCTGACATACACTTAGCATTCTAAGGGTTGTGAACAATAAATGAAAGGTAATTATGTGGGATTCTTTAGTGACTTGAGTTCTATCTTGGTTAGTTTAGCCAATTTCAACCTTCCATCCCAACTTGTACCATTAATAAATGGAAAAACATAAATAGGGTTAGGTGGTCATATCTTGGGTCCTCCCTTGCTTACATTTGGCCTTCTCACATCGTTTGTAACATTAGTTGATTAGGGTGTAGTGCGGAAGGAACTTTGTGTGATTAGGTAAACCTAGTGTTTCGACTATATTGCAAATTAATTGTAATTTCCCATATCATTGAAATCATAAGGGTTTGCATATTTTTTTTTAGAAGACCTTATGAGTCGCGAGGATATGTATAATTGAACTGACACACTAGGTTGCAAATTAATTGTAATTCCCCATATCATTGAAACCAAAAGGGTTTGCATATGTTGGACACCTAATCCTCTAAGGATTGGTGTGGAATGTGAAGACCAAGAGTTACAAAGAATTGTATTTATATGTGAATATTGTTAATAGAAAGTAACTCAGGATTATCCTTCATATTCTTTATTCTTTCTTCGCCATGGTTGAGTTTAACATGGTATCCGAGGCATACTCCTGCCCTGCCCAAATTTGAGCCACTTGTGTTGTGGCCTTTCTTGCCTACTAGTTCGACTGCCTATTTCATTATTGCGCCTCTGAAATATAAAAACTCCTTCCATCAACGCTATCTAAGCTGCTGTCCACATTGCCATCTCTGTATTTTCTACATTACTTGACTTCCTGGCATTGCATTTGCTGCCCTGGATATATACGTTGTTGTTGGATGTTTCCTTGTGTAAATGACAGACCCATTTATTTGATTGAGCGTTTCTCTGTATTTTGAAATCACAGGTCGGAAAATCTGCCAGTTACGCTAGTCTTGTGGTCTTTCTAGACTTCTTGTCTTTCTGAGCGCTTGTTGAATGTATCCCGCGCATACCCAAGTCAAGCAATACAAAACGTTGAGCGATTGAAATTTCATTTGAACAGTTTGGAGATGGTGCGATAGTCATTTCAATTTAATGGATGAGAGAGTTCATACATTCTGCATTGATGAATTAATATATGATCTACATATATTTCGTTGGTCAAGAATTATATTGGTTGGTGCTTTGTTAACTGTTCTCTGCAATGAAGTGAAAACTGTGTATCATATTCTTACATCATATATGGTGCATTAAAATATTTCAGCAAACTCAATGTTGCTTATGGACCGTTTTTATGGTGCATTTTCCTATGTTGGGTGAGTGTTGTGCGTACGGTGTTGATACATTTCATTTGACATCTACGATGCGTTGGTTCATTTCTACCGCTCTACATTGAAGCTTTACTACTCTAGCGCAACAGGCAAGGTGATTTTTCAAATCTTAAGGAAATCACATCATAACGTTTGACTAAGTATGGTATGTGATGAGAGTGGTTTATGTTGAACGACCTAGGAGATTTAAGAAGGCGATTAGGGTTTGAGTGCCCAAACACTGAAGAGCGTTTCCTTCTGGCTTATCATTCAATAGCTCGCCTGTCATTACCAGGTGTGTTCCCTTAAAATAGTGAGAAGACCCTATTTGCGAAAGGAAACATATTTGGGGAGCAAGAGGATTTCCCTAGAAAAAATAATGGTTTGCATTGAAGCTACTTTGATTCAGGTAAACAAAGCTGGTTTCAATGTCAAGGAATAACAAATAAATTGTTATCTTCAAAAAGCTTTCGACAACAGGGTGTAGATGTGGCTGAAGTTGAGCAAGTTCAAGAAGGCATTGAAATATTGCAACAAGGCTGCATAGTGTCATGCAAGTTGGAAGGTCCCACGCTCGAGGGATATCAAACATAAAGTTGAAAGAGCCCTTGTGGAGCACCATTGTTTAGCTTCACGTCATTAAAAAAAACACAAGATGATATTTTGGAGTAGATAGATCATAGAATAAGGAGAGTGTATAAAGAGTGAACCTGAGCCCCAAATCGACTCCGAGTAGATGTTCAGTAATTGCTTTATAAAGCAAAGTAAAACAGAGCAATGCAAGTACAACAATATATTAAGTAGAAACTGGGAAAAAAGAGCAATTCTTTGAATCTAACTATTCCTGTGATTTGAGGGTTTTATATGCAATCAACTTAAACTTGAATTTGGCTCCACCCATCCCTAATTTTTCTTTCTTTCTTTCTGATTAAAACGTTTTGCATGGTCGCTGAAACATGATGAGCTTATATTTTTGGTCATATTGGTGCAAGTAAAAAGTGCTAATTGTCATTTATATTGTAAATGTCATTTTCAAATCCTTCTTCACAACAAATTTTGATTTGGTGACTTATAATAGGTGTTATTTTTTCCCTCTCAGCTCTGTGATATATAGCTAAAATCTCCTTGTCGGTGTTATTTTCTGTTTGAGACCAAGGCCTTTTACTAGCACTTATTAATACCTTTCATAGCCTTTTTTGGTACCTGGAGTCTTCTCTTATTTTTAATGCGCTGAGAGTACAAGTGGGTATTTTCCCCTCATCATTTTATCATTTGTTGAGTTTAACAATGACTAGACTCGATGAGTTGTTAGAATTTTTAAGCACTCTAATGCTATCTACTGTTGAAGACACAGTAAGATTCATCAAAGCTTCTATTGCTGACATTAGAACATGTTTACAATATGCACAAGAAAATATTGATTTTTTGCAGCTTGAGACAAAGCTACAAGAAGAATTACAATAATGGAGTCATCATTCTGAACCTGTTTCTATTTAGAACATTGAAACAGACTCCCATAAGCAACAAATCAATAATGTTGATCTAGTATCCTATGAAGGAGTGGATTTGCAGAAAGATGCAAAAATTCATCTTGTGCTTTCCAAGCCCATCATCAAAACTTAGGAAGAGCTTGTCCATAACAAGCACAAAAATGGTCTTGGATATGACAAGGATGTGTCCTTTCATATTCCAAATCACTCAAATCCCATTCAGTTCCATAGTGCTGAATTTCTTCATGACAGTTCAACTTCAAATAGTCCATATTCTGCTCCTCTTCCACAACAACAACAACATAATGTTATATTCCAACATTGGGACCGAGTTGGCCATATGAAAGATCACTGTTTTGATCCTCATCCATGTGAGCACTATAATAAAGCCACTCATTCTTCAAACAAATGCTTCAAAAACAAGCCTCTTGCAAGAGCAAGATTCATATTGAATGGATCACTTCTTGGCAATGGGTTTCAATAACCAAGATAATATTCCAGTCATATGTCAGAACTTGTTATAGGGTATTGAATAGCCTTGCAGTTGAGTTTTCTCCATCTTCTCACCTTGTATCTGGGCGGAGGGGAAGTGATGGTCATATACAAGCTTCAAAGCCACATCAAGCGAGCCTGAGCCATAACTTGCTATACCAGATTCAGAGTTGTATCCAGAGACACAAAAGTTCAAGCAAGCTTGAGCCACAACCTGCCATATCAAATTCAGAGTTGTAGTCAAAGACAAAGATTCCTCTGAGCATGCCTTTGGTTGGTGGTCAGCCTTAAACCATCTATGCAGGGTTGAGACCTCCCTTTTCAGGTTGAGCTTCTCCCTCTTCAAAGAATTGTGGAAACTTCCTATAAAAAGAGACTTCAACTTATGTCCAGTTTTGGAAGAGTTCCAGGAATTGCATTAAGCATTCAAAAGTTGGTGGTCATCCTAAAATACCACAGGTTGCATACCTCTCTTTTCCATAATGAAGGTCTCCCTCTTCAAAGCATTAGGAGCACTTCCTCTAGTAGAAGACTTCAACTTATTGCCAAATTTGGAAGAGTTATGGGAATTGCACTAAGTGTTCTGGTGTTTGTGGTCATCCTTAAACCATCATCGGTTGAGACCTTGAGTTAGCCCATCTTATGCCATCCGAGAGCACATTCAGCCTATTGTTGTCATGCATTATTGTATTTTGTATTATATCTCTCTTATTGGACTCATACATACCCTTAGGATTAAGGGGAGGAATGTTGGACACCTAATCCGCTAAGGGTTGGTGTGCAATGTAAACAGTCACCGGAGTCCAAGAGACCACTTGGTATAAGAAGACCAAGGGTCACAAGGAATTGTATTTATATGTGAATATTGTTAATAGAAGGTAACTCATGATTATCCTTCATATTTTGTCTTCGCCATGGTTGAGTTTAAAAACATATTTTGTTTAGAATACCTTATGAGTCACAAGGATAGGTATAATTGAACACACGCACTGCTACATGTAGGACTCATAAATGGAGATTAGATGAAACAAACATATTATTTTATGATATATGTGTATATCTGCATGAACAAAGGAAAAACGAAATTACTTTTCAATTAAATTTAAACTGCAATAGTTTCAAAGTATATCATTGAGGTGTGTGCATGTTCCCATCCCATTATTTCACTCATGGACATGTTCTCTCTCTCTCTCTCTCTCTCTATATATATATATATATATATTTTTTTTTTTGTGTGGAATGTATCTCTTGAAACCTCCTTTCTGTAATCTCATGGTCTGAAAGTTTTGAGTTATTTTAGAACAATTTGACACTCTAAAGTATTTCTATTCTCAAAACGATTTTTATCTTCTACTTTTTTGTCATTTTACATTTATGGACAAATATAGTGTCAATTTCACTGGCCTTTAAGAAAGTTTCCCAACTACCATCTAAAATAATAAGAAGAAGAAGTTGAAAGTTTATATGTACACAACAATCTCAAGAAAGAGATTCAATGTGAAAAGAGGAGAAACTTGCTAGTGGCGAAAAAAGGAAGAGAAATAGTCCATAATTAAATGATTAGAATGCCATTACAAACTGTAATAATAACAAATGACATATTGGAAATGTTGATAATTTCCATTGAAAACATTATAGGAAATCAGTGAAACAGAGAAACGAAGAATAACCTTAGTAATGGGAGTATTTGTCATGTTTGTTACATAGATAACATCAAAGGTAAATAGCATTTGCAACTAGAATCCACATCATATAAAGATATCTGAGTAGTGTCTACTAGTGCCCTCAAACAAAAACATATTATGCTTGATTGGGTATCATCTCCACAAACTCAGTTATTGTGGTAAACTTGCATATTTTCAAAACCAAGTATTCAAAAAATCTGACTTGATTTTTACAAATGTTTCAAGTAATGTTCTATAAAATTTTAAATCTTTATGGATCCAACACTTTCAAGAATCACTACAAGTGCATTCCATGTGTTTTATTTATTCCATTTTCCAGTGCCAATATGATATAATATTAAGCACCATGCACTAACCCTAACCCAATCATTGAATCGGTTCCTTTTCATATTGTCTTCTGGATGAAAATAAAATAATATTCAACGTACAATATGAAAACGAACTAAGCCAATAATTGGCTTATGCCACCAATATGTTTTTTCACAATAATGGTTAGTTTAAAAGAGACACTACCACTGAACCATTTAACATTGAAATTAGCAAAATTTACATATGTTTGGCCTTGCCATAAGTGCTGGCTATAATAGCTTATCATGAAACAAGGTACATAGAGAATTATATGCGAGAAGCCCATGAAGGGGAAATTATCTTAAATAAACTGTTGACAGGGAAAAATGTACCTCCAAAAGTAAGGGGATCTCTCCAATGGGAAGTCCCATCAGACTTCACATCATTTGGGATAGGAGTCCCATTTGGTATGTGTGCCTGATTTCCACCATGTTTGTTGTTTCGCTTGGGTTATGAGTGAAGAGATGTTAACGTTAGGTGAGTGTGAAATACCCAGAGAGTGAGGATGATTCAGCCCATGATTGTTAAGCTTAAACTACAAGATACAAGAATATAACAACACAATAGTAAGAAGTATGCCTAAAGAGGAGTCATAGTAACTAAAACCATTTGAAACACACAATAGTAAAAGAGTAATGAAAATTAATTGTAAATTAGTTTACAACAAATAACCAACATAATGTGTGGAATGAAAGAGCAGGGATTCAACAAACATAAGAGTAATAAACCATGAATTATCTCACCAACATGCAACTCATATGAAATCAAACATGCAGAAAGTATAGAAGTATAGGATAGCCATTACAACCACTATGAAAGTGCACACAAATCTATGCCAAAAGTAGAGAGATTCTCATTAATAATGTTACCATTTCAAGGACATGCACCACAAGCTCATAAAAATCCAATAGTGGGAGGTGGACTGTGTTGAAGAATGTAACTAGGTTCAGTCTTCGTAATTGTATTTGAGTCATAATGAAATGTATTTATAAAAAAAAAGAAAAATAATTTATTATTATTATTATTATGACTTATTAAATCATGGGTTTCATGCCTGGGTCATCATGTTATAAGTCAAAGTCCCCATTGCAGACTTCTAGGTGTTATATTGAGTCATTAGATTCATTTTCCATTTTATGAGACCCTTCTTGGGCTTTTGAATCATATAAATGTTGGTAAATAATTGTCATTGATGAAATATAAGCTCTCTTGATGGAAATTAATGGATGCTTCTCTATGGCATATGACATGGTTGGAGGACCATTTGATGACGTGGACAATGTATGGGGATATGACATGAAGAACACTTGATGACATGATGACATGGATGACATCATGAGCCTATGATGAATAATCCTAACAAGAGGAAGCCCATCCATGCAGAAGTCTACATTGCATACCTCGAATTCTGCACCATTAAATGACCAGTCACATTAAAAAATATTTTCTACTACCTTAGAGGCAGAATTTCACTATGACACCTACACCAACTTTTAGAGTATAATTTTTCCTTTCTAATGAGCCCTTACATGCCCCAAAACTCCAAACGGTGAGGGAGAACGATAATTTATAAGTTTAAAATAATTTCTGGACAGTGAGCCGACCTGAACTTCTTCTCATGTCGGCCTACCCTAAGGAGACATGTCTTTTCGTTTAAGCACAAAAATAACAATATAAATTTAGTGTTCAATATTTATTCTTCATCATTAGCTCGGTCATATATATATACATCAGATCATCTCGGTGATACATATATAGGAAGAAGGAAACATGTTCACATCTCGTGAACAATCAAGGAAAACATATCTCGGTGGAGTCGTTGCTTCTTGAACCTGCGACATTTCTTGTCTCAGACCTAATACAGGTCTTAACTCCAGTTCAATGAACTAGAGTTCGGACCTGTGGTGTCTCTGAAATTTTCGGAGCAGTGGTTAAATTTTAGACCTGTTACTGTTGTTGGTGCAAGTTTCGGTCCTGTGGAGGACAACACTTTAAGAGCCCGGATCTGGTACATGTGTTGTGGCTCAGACTATTGGTTAAAAGAATTCGGACTGTGCTAAAAAACAATGGTTCGGATTGTTGGTTAAAAGAGCTCAGAATATGCTAAAAACATTGGCTCAAACCCAATGTTTCTCCCCTGCTTGGATTGTGGTTTATCTACTATTATAGACCAGCAAAGCTACATACTTCAGACCTATGTGTAGACCTGTGGAGTTGAGGTATCAAACCATCTCATCTTGCTTCAAAAAGTCCAAGTGGAAGGCTGGTTGAAGGCTCAATCTGCAAGTGTGTAGATAGTATAATAGAAGATCGAACCTGTGGCCGTATCTCACCTAGATTTGATGATGAAGAATGATGCATAATAAATAATGCTTATTGCTAGATGAATAGTGCAGAAGTATTAGTGCAGTGTAGTGGAGAACTCTTGGTGCAAACTTTGGTGCAGAATAGATGGTGCAGTATTGTGCAGTTTGATTCATTGGAGCATCTTTGAATCAATAATATAATTAAGAAGCGAAGAAGGATTGGTGTCCTTGGGGTAGGAGATCCTAAAAACAAGTTTGGTGCCTTGAGAAGATAGGGTCGAAGCCCTAGAGGTCAGAGCCTAATCAAAGTCCAAGTTGGTGCTTGCCAACAGGTTGGTGCCTGGATTATTGAAGGGTTGGTACCCTCACATCTTATTGTACTTATTCATTTGAAAAATGATTATAATCCTTCTTGTTTTGTAATAAAATTATCATTATACATTTCTTTGATTATAATTGTGAAGTATCTAACTGGTTAAAATAAAAATTGAAAAGAAATACCAATTCACCCCCCTCTCAGCATTTCCAACAATTGGTATCAGATCCAACCTCTTCATTACCAACCTAATAGTTGGAAGAAGGATTCTCAGACACAATGAAGAATCAATAAGTGACAAGAAAGCTTCCTATGTTCGATGGAACAAAATTTGGTTTTTGGAAGAAGAGGATGTCCTACTATTTAATGTCCCTTGGACCTGAAGTTTGGCATTCTATTTTGAATGGGTACAAAGCTTCTTCCACTCTTCCAACTAATCCAGAGGAAAGGAAAACTTACATTTCTAATGCCAAAGGTCTAAATTCCATTACTAGTGGAATTTCTGATTCTGAATTCACAAAAGTCATGAATTGTGACTCGACCAAAGAAGTATGGGATAAGCTGGTTGCCTTATATGATGGGGACTGCAAAGTTAAGAAGGAAAAGCTTCAAACTCATAGAAGAAAATTCAAAAGTTTGAAAATGGTTGACGAAGAAGATATTGCATCATACTTTCTCCGAGTAGCTGAAGTTGTCAACTCTCTTAAAGGATTAGGAACAAATGTTGAAGAAAGCACTGTTGTTCAAAAAATCACGAGATCTCTTCCTGACAGATTTGACTCCAAAGTAAGTGCTATAGAACAAATGAAGGACCTAGATACCCTCAAGATGGATGAAATTCATGGAATTCTCATTTCCTATGAGATGAGGAAAGGAATCACAAATTCCAAAGAAGCAACACTGAAAGCCTCAAAATCAACAAAAAGGGGTAATGAATGGAACAACAACAATGATGACTCTGACGCTGAAAGAAAATTAGCACAATTTGTACGAAGACTAAAGAAGGGATCCAAGATAAAAGGTAAGTACCCTCTTATTTGTTTCAAATGTGGAAAAATAAGTCATTATGCTGCAAAATTTCCTCATAAACATGATAATGATGACGAGGAGGATTCTAAAAGGATGGGGTAAAAAAAGAAAGGGTTTAATAAGAAGAACTTCTTCTCCAAACAAGATGAGTCTGATGAAGATGAATTTGTAGTCATCAAGAAGAAATCAACTAGAAATATCCCTCATCACAAAGGAGGTGATGATGATTTAGATGAAGAAAATGACTATGTTGTAAGCAAAGAAGTATTATTCATGGCATTCACAAATGAATATGATTCGGGATTAGAAGGTGAAGGAAATATGGATGAATTGCTAATAAGTTCCATTGAAGAAAATGAGAAATTAAGAAAGAAGAACATTTCTCTCAAAGTAGAATAGTAGGAAGCAAAAAGAAGGGAAGACTTATTGAACAATAAGCTAAAAGAAAAAGAAGAAATCTGTGAAACACGTGAAGCTGAAATAATATCTCTAAGGAAGGAGTTGGAGCAAGTCAAAAGGAGTTGGAAAATCTTTCAAGCACTTGATAACATACTTAATACTCAAAAACCTCATTATGACAAATCTGGGATTGGTTTCAAAGGAGAATCATCAAGTATTAAGGAAATTGCAAGAAGCTATGCTGACATACTTTCTAGCCATCCAAAAGAAGAGAAGTCATCTCGCCAAGAACAAAGGCCCGTCTCAAATCCAAGAAATGAAGGAAGAGCAACTCCAAGGAATAATGTTGATTGAAGTTATGGATATTACAACAGGTACCAAACTATCTTTCTTGAGTATTTTTACTATTGTAAAAACTTTGGTCATCAAGCTAACATTGCAAGGGTCATAAGAATGAAGGACCAAGATTGAAAGATCAAACAAACAAACAACATGGTCCCAAAGAGCAAGGAAAAATCAAGACTTACAATTCTTTTGATCCTTTGGCTAAGTTTGATCTCACTTTCTCATTATGTAATAATTATGATCATAATGAACAAAATTGCCCACTCAAAAGAGAGGAAGTTAAAAGGGTGAATCTCAATACGGATAATTGTGGCCTAGCTCTATGTGCTCATAGTGATGAGAATCATTGGTTTGTGGATAGTGAATGCTAAAGACATATGACAGGTGACCAAAAGAAGTTTGTCTCATTGAACAAAAAGAATGTAAATGTATCCTTTGGAAGTGGATCTGCTAAATCACTGGAAAATGAACTGCTACCCTTGTTAATGGACAAGGAAAGGCTCAAAATACTTTGCTGGTAGAAGGGCTCAAACACAATCTCTTAAGTGTTAGCCAAATTTGTGACCAAGGACATATGTTTTATTTATTACTAAAAATTGTGAAATAAGAGACTCATCCTCAGGAGAACTTGTGGCAAAAGGAGTAAGAACACCAGATAACGTTTACGTTCTAAGAAAAAATCCAGGAAGATAAATGTTACTTAAGTCAAACAGATGAAACTTGGTTATGGCACAAGCGTTTGGGGCATACAAGTTTTGATAACTTGATTAATATAAACAAAATTAATGTAGTAAGGGACACTCCAAATATGTTCAAGCCAAATCAAGTTGTATGTGGCCCATGCCAACATGGAAATAAAACTAGAACTAGTTTCAAGACTAAAGAGTTCTCAACATCAAAACCTCTGGAGATTATTCATACAGATTTATGTGGTCCAACTAGAACTCCAGCACTTCAAGGTGAAAGATACTTTGCTTTATTTGTTGATGAATATACTAGAATTATGTGGGTATATCTCATAAAATATAAATCCGAAGCATTTGAATGTTTTAAGAATATTAAAGGTCTTGTTGAAAATGAGAAAGATTCTAAGATTAAATGTCTTAGAACGAATAGAGGAGGAGAATTCACTTCAAAATAATTTGATGAATTCTGTCAAGTGGATGGAATTGAAAGAAAAATCTCCGCTGCTAGAACACCCAAGAAAAATGGATTCGTTGAAAGAAGGAACCAAACAGTTCAAGAAATGGCAAGGAAAATGCTACTAGCAGCTGACTTGTAGCCAAAATTTTGGAAAGAAGCAGCCGATACATTGCTTTATACCTTGAATCAAACTCAACTAAGACCAAATAATGATAAGCCTTCTTATGAATTATGGAAAGGAAGACCTGCTTCGGTAAAGTACTTCAAGATTTTTGGAAGCAAATGTTTCATAAAAATCAATGATGACTCACCGGAAAAATTTGATTCTTGGGTTGATGAAGGAATATTTCTTGGATATTCTACTAGGAGCAAAGCTTACAAATGCTACAACAATCGATTACGAAAAATAGTAGAAAGCATTGATGTAAATATCGACGAAGCTCTTCCAGAAAAGAAAATTGAAGGTCATGAAGTAGAACCATTTCTTGAAGAAATCAAGAAGAACCTGAAAAGGAAGAAAAATATCAAGAACCTTAGAATGAACCTTCACAAACTCCTTCTAAGATAAAATTCCTTCAAAAACATCATCCATAAAAACAGATTATTGGGAATATAGATGAAGGAATTCAAACTCGAAGAAGAATTACAAGCACACAAAGAAAAGATAATTTTTCTCTCTTATCTATGATAGAACCCATAAAATTTTCTCAAGCAAGTAAAGATCCTCATTGGAAAAAGGCCATGGAAGAAGAAATGTCCCAAGTTGAAGAGAATGAAACATGGGAGCTGGTACCTCGTCCAGAAGATAAAAATATAATTGAAACAAAATGGGTATTCAAAAACAAGATGCATGAGAATGGAAAAATAATCAGAAATAAATCAAGGCTTGTTTGCAAAGGATACTCACAAACTGAAAGAATTGACTTTGAAGAAAGCTTTGCACCGATGGCACGATTGGAAGCTATAAGAATGTTTTTGGCATTTACTTGCTCGAAAGGATTCAAGGTCTATCAAATGGATGTGAAATCAACATTTCTGAATGGAGAACTCAAGGAATAAGTCTACATGGAGCAATCAAAAGGGTTTGATCTAACTGAAGGGAAATAATTTGTATGCAAGTTGAAAAAGGCCTTGTATGGACTAAAACAAGCTCCTATAGCTTGGTATGCAAAGTTAGATCACTATCTGCAACAAGAAGGTTTCAAAAAGCGAGTGGCTGGAAGCAATCTCTACATGAAGATAGACAAGGATAAATGATTGATCACTCTTATATACGTTGATGATCTAATATTTTCTAGCAATGATGATGGGATGAGCCATGAATTTTCTATAAATATGTCAAAAAGGTTCGAAATGCCAATGACTGGTGATTTATCTTACTTTCTTGGGATACAAATATCTCAAACCATTACAAACATGTTTATATCTCAAGCAAACTATCTTAAAGACATGCTCAAAATATATGGGATGGAAGACTGTGCACTTATGAGCACACCGATGACCACAGGTTGTAAATTAAGTAAAGATGATGATTCCCCTCTCATAGATGCAACTCTTTACATATCAATAATTGGAGCTCTCCTATAACTAACTGCTACAAGGCCAAATATTATGCAAGTAGTGGGAATGGTAGCAAGATTTCAGTCAAGTCCTAAATAATCTCATCTAGCAGCTGTGAAGAGAATATTTGGATATTTGAAAGGACTTGTTGATTTTAGTCTTTGGTATCCTAAGAGCTCAACTCTTATTGTGACAAATTACTCTGATGCTGATTGGGCTGGAAGCGTGGATGATCAAAAAAGTACCAGTGGAAATGCATTCTTTATGGGAGATTGTTTTGTATCTTGGCTCAACAAAAAGAAATCATTTATATCTCTTTCTACAACTGAAGCCGAATATATAGTTGCTGCTAATTGTTGTACACAAATACTATGGATGAATGAAGCTTTGAAGGATATCAACATAGAAACTAAAAAACCAATCACCATCTATTGTGACAACACTAGTGCCATCAGTCTCAGCAAGAATCCAGTGATGCACTAAAAAATAACATATTCCAACTAAATATCACTATATTTGTGAACATGTTGCTGAACAAAACATCAAGTTGGAATACATCAATACAAAGGATCAAAGTGTAGATATATTTACCAAACCCCTTCCACGAGAAGCATTTGAACATCTTCACCAAAAGATGGGGGTCATTACTCTTGCATCACATTAAAATAACACATCAACGAGAGAATAAGCAACATGACAAGGGGAGAAAATTGATAGGAGAGTACTTGGGCACCCCATTTTCCATTAATGTCAAAGGGGGAGAGAGTGTTGAAATATTTTCATCAATAACAAAGGGGGAGATTTTTGGTCCATAATTTTCATTGATGAAATATAAGCTCTCTTGATGGAAATTAATGGATGCTTCTCTATGACATATGGAAAGGTTGGAGGACCATTTGATGAAGTTGAAAATGTCTGGGGACATGACATGAAGAACACTTGATGGCATGATGACATGGATGACATCATGAGCCTATGATGAAGAATCCTAACAAGAGGAAGCCTATCCATGAAGAAGTCTACATTTCCTACCTCCAATTCTACACCAATAAATGACCAGCCACATTAAAAAATAATTTTTACTACCTTAGAGGAAAAAATTCACTATGAAATCTACACCAAATTTTGGAGTATAATTTTTCCTTTCTAATGAGCCCTTACACGCCCCGAAACTCCAAATGGTTAGGGAGAATGAGAATTTACAAGTTTAAAATCATTTATGGATAGCGTTATCACTCCGCCGGATAGCTAGCCCTACCAAGTCGGAGAGGGATCTCTCCACAAGGTCACAACCAAGAGGGTTGGAGAAATTAGGGTTTTTAGGCTAGATATGGAGTGCAGGGGTTGTTTTGGTTGGGTTTCACTGGATGAAGAAATTAGGTAAAGGGAGCTAGGTCAGGGAAAATGAGATAGGGTTGCAGGTATTCAATGGGGCAAGATAGGAATAAGGGTTACCACTTTAAATATTATTGTGATGAATGAGAAGCTAGGAAGAGCATGGGAGATGTATTCTTCCTAAACAGTGGAAAATGGACAAATTATGATCACTTTCCCAAAACAGAGCATGAGCAAGCATGTGTTCTGCCTATCAAATTGAAAGAGATCATATCATAGAGACGTAATGAAAATGAATACAACACATTCTAACATATGAAACAGAAGAAAAAATAATGATAAACATCATATCACATGTATCCCAAAAAATAGCTGCAACTTTTCTTTATTAACTGGCCAAACTAAGTACAATAGTTTCCTTGATCAACAAGCTAACATCCAAATAGATTCCAACCCTTGCCGAGAGTGAAGAAAGAGACTAACTAGACATGAAAACAACCTTCACTCATCCTTAGAGATTGAATCCATGAGGTGGGGAAGAGATCCGCAAAGTACTTAACTAAAAGCTGAAGTGTAGGATGGTCCAAGTGACTCATTCCTAATTACACTCAAACTGATTCATTTTGACTCAATGATAACTTTTACCTAATGAATCTACCTCTAGGTAAATAATCACAAACATAATTAAATTTACCATCATTAATTACATAGGTAGAAAGATGATTTTCTGAAGAAGAGTCAAAATTTCAGAGAATTCCAAAAAAATCAGATAAATGGTCATTTGCGTCGTCGATGTTTAGGGCCACTTTTGAATGACCTACAGGTGTCCAAATCAGGCCCATGATGGCTTGTTGGAAAGCCCTTATAGTCCTCTTTCTGAATATGGATCCAGTTTTGAAAATGAAGGTCATTTCCCCCTCAAAAAGTCATTCTCCCAAGACTAGTATTTGCGCAGCGCCTAGGTTAAAACAAGGGCAGAAAGGTCATTTTTAGGTGGTTTTTGGCCTTTTCACCTATCAAAACTGCAAACCAAGGCTTGAAACATGGTTTTCTAGAATAAATTGGTATTTAGGAATCCAATGGTATCTTTATTTTCCTTAAAAAGTGCCCGAAACATTTGCGTAGCACCTAAGGCGCTACACAAATGACCAAATTTCTGCTATATGTCTGTCCAAAAAAACTTAGAAAATTCCATATTTTGCAAAAAAGTTTGAAAATGCATCAAAATTGGTAGAATAGCTGATGATCATGTGGCTAGGCTTGGAGGGAAGCTTCAACAAGTATGTCCAATTTCTTCTTCTCCTCCATGGTCAAATGCTCAATTTTTGCATTGGCTCTTTTGAGCTTGGCCATTGCAATTTTCTCCTTTAGGGCATGATGTTTGAATTTCCTCCTCAATAGGTCATTGTATTTGTTAGCCTTTGCTAGCAAACTCTCCAAGTTATGATTATATTTATCAAGCCATGGCTCCCTGTTTTCATTGATCACTATAGCAGCTGCTCATTTAGGGTCAGCTAATCAACAAGCTCATCCTCCCTTTGTCTTTCTAGAGCTAGATCTCTTTTCAGCCCTCTAGTTCTAGGTCTCTTCCTTGGTACTTGTTCCTATTCATCATGAATCAAGAAATACTTTTCAAGTGTTTCATCTAGCATGACTTTGGCCTTTTCTACCTCCCTTTGAGCAGTGATATACTTGACCTCATCAATTACCTGCTTAGTCTTCAATTTCTCATTCTCCTGCTCAAGGAAGTTTATGACATATATGGCCCCGTCAAGATTAGTTTGGAGCTCCTTAATCTTTACATCCTTAACTTTGATGGCTGCATTAGTGATTTTGTAATTTTCATCCTCATCTAGGTCAACAAGTTGAATTCCTGTTCTGTTTCATGAAGGTCCTCCTCATCATGAATGACTGCCTCAATTACCTTTTCTTTGCCCTTGTCCACCTGCTTTGTTGTTGTAGAAGGCATGGCTCCTTCCACTCTATGTGGAGAAAACACATGTCTGTGGCCTCTCTGGTAGGTTTTTGGCAATGGCTAAACCGCAACCATACTAGCCCACTTAGGCTCAATGTCCTCAATCCTACTAGGTGACCCAATGTCATGATGAGATGGAGATGAAGGAGGTGAAGGGGACTGATTTGATGATGGTGAATGTGCTATGGGCTGAGATGGAGGGATGAAAGTGGATGGCTAGGATGATGAAGGGAAATTTTGTGCATGTTGAGTGGATGGCTGGGATGATGAAGGGAAATTTTGTGCATGCTGAGTGGATGGCTCATTGAAAATATCATTAGCTATGAAGGTACTCCATGCAATGTTTAGTTGATTAAGATGGTGGAGGACTAAGATTTTTATGAGGGAATGATAGAATACACTTCTCATTTTCTGTTCATACTCCTTCTTCTGGGAAATTTATACCATCTTCTCTATACTCCGGAAAATACGATAGGGTATGTTAAGCATCCTTACCCTAGTGAAATGCATTAAGAGCTAGATGTGATAAGAATAAAGCCTTGAAAATATACCTTCACATGAAAAGTATTTCATGATTATCTTCATCATTGGTAGATATCTGTCGAGGAGGTGAGAAAAAGGAAAGAATCTCTTTGTCTAATTTTGGAGTCTTGGTTTTAAGAAGAAGTCAAATTCCTGTTTCTCCAAATTACCTTTCTTGAACCACTTCTCCCCAACATTTGGGATCTCGGTGGCAGCTGAAATAATAGAAGTGGATAAAGTAAAAGTGACACTAGCTAATGTAACTTGGTTGTCATGGAGTCCATATATGAAAATTCTAGTCAACATGGGATGGCGTTGGACCTCTAAATTTTTTCACAAAAATCATAACAACCAACATGTTTGAAACATGTCACAGTCAATGGAGAAGCCAAGAGTTCCCTAGTGTTGGTAGGTTCGAGTCTGAGTACTCTTCCCCCTTTATGTGGCCTCCTCACCTCTGTTTCCTCTCCTTCACTGAATGATGTGTTTTCTTCCTCTGCTGCCATGGTGTTTTTATCAAAACCCTAGGGATTAGGAATGGGAAATGGGAAAGGGAAAATGAGGGAGATGTTTGCTAGTTATGTGTGAAATGGGGGAGGGGATAGGCAGTAGTAATATGATGAGATTTAGGATAGGGATTTGGGGATTGGGAGCCTAGGTAGATGTAGCACCTAGGACTTAGGGTTTTGGGAGAAAGGTTTAGGAAAAGGGGATTTTGCAAATAAGGGGTTTGGGAATAATTTTTTTGTAAGTGTGGGAAGGATGCAAAGGGTAGGGGAGTGAAATTTGGGAGTTTTCACAAGTGTAATGGGATACTAGGGTTTTTTACCAATTCAAACACCAAATTTAAACCTCAATTTTGACAACACTTCAAAACATAAACTTTGTGAAAATGGTTTTAAATGGCATAAGCTCTTACTGATTTAGTTGGAGGTTGATGAGTAGACTGAGGGAGCTTTGAAGATGATGTTTTTTCCACTGAAACACGTTTCTAGGGCTTTCTTTTCATTTGTGTCATCTGTCAAGGATTTGCGCCCAAACCTGAGTGTTTGCGCCCTCAATTGAACATTTGTGCCCTTGACTATGCATTTGCGCCCTCGCTTCAGCGTTTGTGCCCTCAACTGTGTATTTGCGCCCTCGCTTCAGCGTTTGCGCCCTCTGCTAAGTTTTCTTCACCAATTTCGCCCAGAAACTCAAAATTCTGCTGTGTTAGAGTGCTTGCTTGGTGTTTGGACTAGGAAAATTAATTTAAAAAAATGTCAACGAGTCAGAAATACTTAAGTGAATTTGAATTTGGTTTGAAAAACCCACTTTTCTAGTGTTCATTTCACCTTTTTGAAAAAAATTGCTGATTAGCCTTTTCCTTTGATTTTTCTTCTTTGCAGGATGATGTTGCTGGAGTTTGGCGCTTTTCTCTTTCAATTTGGCATGTTTGATTTGAGTTGGAAGCTAGGGACAAAACTTATTACATATTATGAGCATAAAATTACATAAAAATTTAAAATAAATTGCTTGTCTGTTTTGAATAAAATTACATTTTAGTATGAAAATGATACTCTAAAAGAAAAATTACAACTTTAAAAATGATATTTACATGTTGATAAATCCTCTGCAGATGATTGAGAAAGTTTTATTTGAGTCACTCTCACATCTTTTCTCACCTTATTGAGATGAAATGGCATATTTACGAACCTTGAAAAATGAAACCTAATTGACCTAATTGGAACTTGGATGACTTGACTCCATGGTTGACTTTGATTGACATGATGACATAGTGAAATGAGCTTTTAATATTGTTCTGTGCTCAACAAGACATGAAAGTGGGTCAGAAAATGTGAAATTTTGAGGGAGAGTGAGGTTTTTTGACTAAGGCTACCATCAATGAATCAATTTTTTGCATGACCTAATGGAATGATAAAAAATTTCTGAATGGGACCCCTAAAATGAATACAAAAAGTGTAATTTTTATCACTGATGGCAGAATGAAAATTCTGAACAGACAGTGAGCCGATTTGAACTTTTTCTCACGTCAGCCTTCCCTAAAGAGACATGTCGTTTCATTTAAGCATGGAAAGAACAATATAAATATAGTGCTCAATATTTATTCTTCATCATCAGCTTGGTCATATATATATATACATAAGATCAACTCCGAGATACATATACAAGAATAAGGACACATGTTCACATATTGTGAAAAATCAAGGAAAATATATCACGGTGGAATGGCTGCTTCTTGAACCTACATAATTTCTTGTATCAAGACTAATCTAGATCTTATCTCCAGTTCAATGAACCAGAGTTCAGATTTGTGGTGCCTTTGAAATTTTCGGAGCAGTGGTTAAATTTCAAACCTGTTTATGTTGTTAGTGAAAGTTTTGGTCCTGTGGAGGACAACACTCTAAGAGATCGGATCTGGTGCATATACTGTGGCTCATAATGTTGGTTAAAAGAGCTCGAACTGTGCTAAAAAACAATGGGTCAGACTGTTGGTTAAAAGAGTTCTTACTCTGTTCAAAACAGTGGATCGGACCCAGTGTTTCTCCCCTGCTCGGATTGTGGTTTATCTACTATTACAGAGCAATAGAACTACATACTTCAGAGCTGTGTGTAGATCTATGTAGTTGAGGCATCAAATCATCTCATCTTGCTTCAAAAATTCCAAGAGGAAGGTTGGTTGAAGGCTCAATCTGCAAGTGTGTAGATAGTATAATAGAAGATCGAACATGTGGCAGTAACTCACCCAGATTTGGTGATGAAGAATGATGCAAAATAAATAATGCTTATTTATAGATGAATAGTGCATAAGTATTAGTGCAGTGCGTTGGAGAACTCTTGGTGCATAATTGATAAAGAAGCGTGAAGCAGAATAGATGGTGCAATATTGTGTAGATTAATGCATTGGAGCACCTTTAAATCAATATTCCAATTAAGAAGCGAAGAAGGATTGGTGTCCTTGGGGTAGGATCTCCTAAACACAAGGTTGGTGCCTTGAGAAGATAGGGTCGAAGCCCTAGGGGTCAGAGCCTCATCAAACTCAAAGTTGGTGCTTGGCAACAGATTGGTGCCTGGATTATTGAAGGGTTGGTACTCTCACATCTTATTGTACTCATTCATTTGAAAAAGGATTATAATTATTCTTGTTTCGTAAAAAAATTATCATTATACATTTATTGGATTATACTTGTGAATAATCTAATTGGTTAAAATAAAAATTGAAAAGAAACACTGATTCACCCCTCTCTCAGTATTTCCAACAGTAAAAATAATTATTATTTATCTCGGTCCGTCAACTACCAGATTTACCCATGATCTTTTACTTATGTGATGTGGTTAGAATTTCACTGAAAAGAGCATTAAAAGAACACATATGCATGCTTTAAGCAAGAGGAAACAAGAAGATAGTCAACAACACAAGAACATGAGACGTTTGATAACGGAGTTCACCAAATGTGGGCTACGTCTCCGGGCCCGGTGTCAAGATGGGGTAGGCCGCTTCATATAGTGCTAGAAATGGTGATGATGTACATGGACTATGTTTTCTATCAAACAAGGATAGATTCCCTCAATATGAGTGGCTTGTCTCACCACGAGACGTTCCGCTACATGAACTCTCACTCACAATAGGCCTCCTATCAACATGACATAATCTCACACAAGGTGACGATGAGGACCCCTTCATCAAGGTTACATAGGGATCTCAATCAAACATAAGAATCCATGGTGAATACATCTCGCATGAAGTAAAAACATAGATCCTGCAACATACATCAAGCGGGGATCTAAAAAACACATTACATCTCACAACAAATGATAAAATAAGCACATGACATCAATATTGCATATACCTTGTTGTGGCTCATTTTCATTTTTCTTTATTCTATTTTCGAAAATACAAAAAAAGCATATATTTAGAAAATATGACAAAATGTAAATCCTTCATATGCCGGAAAATAATTTCATTTTTGTATATTGGTCGATTAATATGTTTTTCGAAAGCATGTGAAGGTGGGACCGACTGTTCCAATTAACACCCGTGCTAATCGTCGGGAAGGATTAAAAGAAGTTTGATTTAATGAAGATCAGCGGAAACCCGTGGGCACAAATATCCCGCAGGTTAGTAGAGGAGGTGCCTCTGCAGTTGACTCCGCTGACCGCCTACTGATCAAGATCGATGGTTCACAATCACTGCGGGGGCAGAACCCCAATGGATGCTCCATACCCTAGAGCACCCCCATAGTGACGTATACATCTAGCTGGGAGACAACTCATCTGTTGCGTCATGGTACCGTTACCTGTCTGATCAAGCATTAAATTGGCATTAATGTTTGAAAATCCACGCCATCTATATAAGGGTTGAAGTTTTCCTTTTCCTTATCAGTTTTCATTCCCAGTTGTCCAAGAAGTCATCCCAATCACTCTATTTGCTTATCTATGTGTTTAATTGTCCGCCACCTTGAACTATTTCATGGCTAAGCAGTGTTATTTGTCTGGCTCTTCTAGCCATATCCCTCTCATGGAAACTGAGCAAGATATTAGAGATACTACATGCACCGTTGAACATTTTCCTTTATACTAGCGAGTTCTTCTAAATGAGAGAAGTTGCCCCATATATTTAGCCATGGCCAATTCTGATGTTTTTTCTGCATGTGTTCCAAAAACCTATATTTTTCCTGAATTTGTGCATTGGTTAGTGTCTGCATTGTATCCTGGAAAATGTTTTGTGATGAATTGTTTAGGGGAGAATGTTCTTTAGGTCATAGCTCAATTAGTCCATCAAGCCCTTTGTTATCCCGAGTCTGAATCTTATATCCAGTTCACTAACAAATAATTGGAAACATTTTATGATAATCTTGCAGGACATGAGTTTACACATGTTATCTTCTTTCTGAAGCTGGACACAAAACGTTTTTCAACAGATGATAAAGAGTTCTCATTGGAGATTTTTGATGCAGAAGTCCAGCCAATACTACAATCTATGTCAAAGATACTTGGAAAGGAAGATGCTTCTGAAATTGACATGTCAGTTTTGGGGTTATTTTCCTTGATGATGAAGCCTAAAGTGGTGTTGGATATTCCCTCCTACTGGCAAGAGAACGTTAACACTCAACTTATGAGTCTGTCACTTACCGAGTGTTTCAAGTTTCCTTCACTGATCACTTATTTATTTTTTTATCAAAATGTAGAAGAATTTTTTACATTTGGGGCTAAATATTATGGATGAAAATAAGAAAATACAGTCAGTAGTATTTTTGACAGATACAATAAGAAATGAACCAGATGAGGGAGGGTTGTTTGATTTTCTGCTTATTTCATGCCAATTTCCTATAAGGTTTTGAATGGAGTTCCTCCTGCATGTTTTCTGCCAAAATCCTAGGAGTTTCTTCAGTTAAGTGCTAATTGTAAATTTGGGGATTGGTTTGTATATGATGATCATTCAGAAATTATATTATATGGAGTTGGGATTGATGCTTATAGATTACCAATCTTTGTTCCCATGAGATTGTTTGCCTTAGAGTTCATTATACAGAGTTTGAATGTCGAAGTACATTTTGTTCCAATGAAGAAGGGTCATTTATTTAAGTTGCCTATGTCTGTGGGACCATTCATATTGAACATGAGGAAAGCAGCAGGTGAAGCTAACAGGATGTTAGAAAACATGCACTTGTTACTAGGTGAGAAATGGGCCTATGATACTCACAACGTAATCCCTAACAAAAGGGTTGAAAATAGTTAGTCTGCTTTTTTTCATGACAGTAGGCCTAAAGTAGAGAAGTTGGATAACAAAGGTTTTTCAGACTCTGTTAGTTCCAACATTTAGAATCCAATCATTTCTGAAAAATTAAGAAAAAGAAGCAAAGATAAAGTTGTTGATTTTGAAGATGAAGAACAAAGAGCTGAGAAGAGGGCTAGATTTACTGATTAAATAACAAGCACCCAACTTGGTTTCCTTATTCAATTAGGAGATTCTCACAATGCACCAGCTTCATCTTCAAGACATGGAGATGTTCAGAATCAAGTTCCTTTGATCAATCAATTTTTTTCTCAAATTGCAGAAAAAAATCAGAAGATGAAAGCTAGTATGGAGGCTCAAGCTGAGTATCAGATTACTCTTGACCAAACTATATTTTTGACTACTATAGAATTAGAAAGGAACCAATTTAAGATTGATTTTTATCACCCATATGAAATGACAGTAGGTTCATCCAACAATTTTAAGAATATTAATTTAATTGTTGATGTGAAGAAAATCCCTTTACTTGACAAAGTTAATTTGCATATGCAGACATGCCAATTGATTGTTAATGACCTAAACAAAACTAGTGCAGCTGCTCAAAAAGCAGAAAATATGTTAGGAAAAGTGATTAAACAACTAAAATTGGAGAAAGCTAATTCCAGGGCTCTTTCAACTCAGAATGAAGAGTTGAAGAAGATAATTGTAGAAATTGGAGTGGATCCCAATGATAAATCAACTGTACAGAAGTTGTTATAAAGTGCTGAGTCAGAGATCAATGTGTTGAAGAAGAAGTTAAAGTTTCCTACTAGAGAACACCCAATGGAAACAGAGGTAGTAGAGGTAGAGAATGAAAAAGAGAGTCTTTTACAACAGCTGTTGCAGAAAGAGGAGGATATTTCTAAGTTAAAGGAGTCTATACTTAACTTGCAAAGTCAAATTGAATCTCATTCTTGCACCATATTCATGTCATCTGGAACTGATGATGCAATAACAAGATTGTCCCAGTTGAGCACAAAGTTGAAAATGAAAGAAATTGATCTTAAGAAGACTTAGAGAGAGCTTGAGACAGTGATGAAGATAATGTAGGCCAAAGAAAGAGAAGTCAATAAGTATAAATCATAATGCCAGACAACTTATGATGAAATCAAGAGTCTTAAATAAAAGCTGAAAGGAAACATAACTATGGTTCAAGCGAAGGATATTGTATGGAATGAAATCATTGAAGTGATGAAAACAACTTGGGAGTCCTTGACAATAGTGTCAGAGGAAAATAACATAGTCAAATATTTACAGGGACTAGTTATGGTTGACAAACAAAAGACTCTTAGCAAAGCTTTATGGGCAAAGAAATTCATTGATTTCATCAATTCAAAGACAGATCAGGAGCTTGAGGAAAATTAAATTAAAGATAGGACATTGCGTGTTCTAGAGATAAATAAGTTGATTGTGAAAAATGCTTGGAGGAAGTTAGCATAGAAGAAGTTGACAAAAATTAAACAAGCTGTAAACAGATTTGATAACATATATGACAAAAGGGCGAGAGCAGGGCTGCCATCATGTTGGGATCTCAAAGGCAGTCTTATATCATGGGATTCCTATGAGCCACTGTTACTGCTAGCAAAAAGTAAGTTTGATAATACCCATGAGAAAGCTGCAATCTTGAAAGGAGCTACAATTGTTAATTTCTTACATAAGCATTTTCAATTACTATGGATGGTAAAGACTTTGTTCATAGAACGACCTACTTTCAACAAGATCACCACCTTCAGATTAGAATATCACAAGTTGATCAATTCTCCCAAAACCAACATTGAAATCTAGAAGAAGTGCAGAGCATGGATGATTGATTCACCGAGTGACACCTCAGCATCTCAGAAGGGCACAAAAGCAAATCCGGAGAACACAGTGACAACCAATAAAATACAGATTCAACAAATAGATTGATGCTTTAGTTTTATTTATCTTTTTGTTGAAAGATCAATGTTGTAATGAAGTTTTTAATTTCCATGTAATAGGTAGTTTACATAGTTTTAGGTAGTTTGAACAATTACAAGTAGTTCCAGCAGTTACAAACTGCTTTTGTATTGTATTTAAACAAATGAGAAAGAAAGAGGAGGGTTCCGAGTTTTGTACCCTTGGATGACTGCAAATTTTGTATTTAATTTTATGAGAAATTAATGAAAGAAGATCAAGTTTCTTGCACCTGTTGATGTTGATGTGCCTTTCCAGTTTCATTCTGTGTTTATTATTATTTGAATGAAGTGAAGTAATGTAGCTGCAGGTCTCTTTATTACATCTGTAAGTAAGAGTTAAATAACCTTAATGAGTGCTCCTTCACTCCAACTATTCTGTCTACATAAATTCTTCTGAGACTTAAATTGATAGATTCTGTTTCTCAACATATCATTTTGGGTTTCCCTTCTAGTTATTCTTTTCATTCAATATCAACAGTTAATGGCATTGTGAAGTCTTTCATTATATCAGATTATTGAGGGTATTAAAGAATTAATTTCCAAAGTTATTAAACAAAAATCATCTGATATTATAATTTTGTGACATACATTTGTAAAATGTCTTAAGCAATGATTCCTTACCACATCCAAGGGATTGTCTCTTGAGATACAAAATTTTTTGGTGCCGTTGTCGGGGACGAAGAAGAAAAGTTAATTTTCCCTGGGTTTTCTTTATATTTCCTTTGGTTGTTCAGTGAGGAGGAAATATTCGGTTGTGTTTGTTATTTTCAGAATTATGGCTTTCAAAAGTCCTCAAACGAGGTTAGATACCTCGCAACAGAAATTTCCTGCTTTGTCAAATCCAGAAAAATGGTTTCTAAAAAGGCTCAGAAACCAAAAACCCCTTCAATACCTGATCCTACATTGTCTGCTCTTGGAAACAGTTCTCATAACCCTTTGTTTGAAGATATTTCCAAGGAACTCCCTTTCTTGGAACAAGATTCACCTTTCACACCCATTCATTTTCAAGAACCTAAGTTGGAAGAAAATTCTTTCGAGTCTATTTCTTTTACCTTTACACAAGCTCAGCAAAATATAGTTGTTGGTTCCTCTTCCATTGTTCATCAACCCACTCCCATATCAGTATTTTCACCACCTTCATTCACTTTCACAGCAGTTTCATCAACCTCATCCACCCAAGGAGTCATTAATGAAGGTGTAAATATGGTATCACTAGCCTTCTTTATGAATAGATACGCACCACTGAATCGTCTGCAACCAATGAATGCCATGCCTCAAGTATACCTTAAATTACTTCCTCATTTCACTGGAGAAGATGAAGTAACTGCAGAACAACATTTACCCTTGTTTTTCACTTTTGCTGAAAATTTAAATGTAGAACTTCTTGATGTTGTAATGAGACTTTTTGTGCAGTCTCTAAATGGATAGGCCAAAAAATGGTTCAAAGGTTTACCAAATGGTTCAATTAATAACTGGGAAGAGTTAGAAAATCAATTCACTCAGAGATGGGGAGAAAAGAGATATCATGGTTACTCACTGACAAAGTTTAATGCAATTAAATGAAAGCCTAATGAAAATATTTATGAGTTTGTTAAGAGATTTAACAAATTGTACAATAGTTTACCTATAGAGATGAAGCCCCCTCATGTTGGAGCAAAGGTATTTTTTTCCGTGCTTTTGAATTTGATTTTAGTTTTACACTGAGAGAGAGGAGAGCCCCTACTCTTGAGAAAATACAGATAGATGCATTGGAAATTGAAGCTAATATGATTGCAGCGGGAAAAATTAAATAAAATCAGTTAGTTCAAGGGAAGGGAAAAGAAAAAGAAGAATCACCACAGGATCAAAGAATTGATGATATGAAAAAGGTGATTAATTTTTTTTCAAACAAGCTAGTGAAGATGGAGTTGGAAAGTAAAAAATACCAAAGACCGGTACAACAGAACGGAGGAGGATTTAATCCTCAATTCAGAAAACAACCCCTACAAATTTTGCAGAGGGAGAGAAGAGATCAAGACCAAGTTCAAGCACCGCTGTATATAGAAGCAACACTTGCACAGTCAGCATAAGATGATAAAAAAGAAAACGAAGATCAAATATCTGTTATGTACACGAGAGAAGATGAAGAAGGGGAATATTGTGAGGGAGAATATGCTGAAGCTAAAGTTTCCTTTGATCAAGATGAGATGGATGAATATTGTAGGAAATTTATAGATTTCATGCAAGCTAAGTTGCATAAGAAGTATGATTTAAGATCCAGAAAGAGATCAAGGGTGCAGGATGATGAAGGTGAACAAAAAGATTCTGTTCCTTCTCCAAAGGTGACTCCACAACAAAAGAACTCAGTAAAACAAGAAGATAAAGGGAAAAAACCTGTGAATCTAGTAGATAGAATAAAAGTGCAACATGCTGAACCTTCCCAAAACGAGTCTGTTGATAGTAATATTTTGGAGAAGGTCGTTCCTGTGCCTGAATGGACTTCAAATCCTAGAAGGAATGAAGAAGAACCTGAGAAGAATGTTAAGAAAATTCAAGTTTTCAGTTTATCAAAGGAGTTGGAGAAGATCAAGATTCAGAATCTTGTACCTCTCCTTGGATTATCTAAGACACTAGGTTACAAAGAAGAAATTTTAGAATTCATTAATCTCTCACAGATTGAAGATATAGCTGATACTATGAACTTGCAAGAAGAAAAACCAGTAGTTACTTTTGGTCCTCACGTAGAAGAAGTAGATTCTTCTGTTCCTACATAGAAGAAGTAGATTGAATCAAGGTCTATGCACAACCTCTAATGGCTAAGTTATGCCTTGGCCATTAACACCAAGTCCTCCTCCTTTGTACCCCATTTTGGTAAGGAGTCTCATGTCAGTTCCTTTAATGGGTATCTTCACATTTCCAATAGAAATAATAGCACATGAAGATGAAACTAAAGAGCATTCAACATTGTTTACCTCAACTGTTGATTTGGAAAGAAGTGATGATGGCTTCTTTAAGACTTCGTTGTGCTTCAATTCCTCCAAAGCCTCTTCCGCGACTCGCAATTGGAGTTGCAATCTCTGCTTCTTGCCTTTCTCTTCTCGTAGTAGCCTCAATTCAAATTCTCTTCCCGAAGACTCTGGTTGATCTTCTCATTTGAATGATGAGAAGACGATGAAGGTGTCAAAGAATATGCATAAGCACTAGAAGATGTGGATGAAGCATCGTTCTTTGATCTTTCTTTCTCCTCTTCCTCTATTCTCTTCTCATAAGTGTCATACATTATGTTCACCATTTTGGACATCCCAGCATGGCCTCAGATATGTCTTTGTCATCCTTCATTGCTGCACGTTCAATTATTTTTTACGCTCGCAATTCACATCAACGAGAAGGCTGCTTTGATACCATCTTGATCCGGGTTCGTCAGCTACGGTATTTACCCATGATATTTTACTTCTATGATGTGGTTAGAATTGCACTGAAAAGAGCATTAAAAGAACACATATGCATGCTTTAAGCAAGATAAAACAAGATGATAGTCAACAACACAAGAATATGAGACATTTGATAATGAAGTTCACCCAATGTGGGCTACGTCTCCGGGCCCGGTGTTAAGATGGGGTAGGCCACTTCATATAGTGCTGGAAATGGTGATGATGTGCATGGACTATGTTTTCTGTCATACAAGGATAGATGCCCTCAACATGCGTGGCTTGTCTCACCGCAAGAAGTTTTGCTACAAGAACTCTCACTCACAATAGGCCTCCTATCAGCATGACATAATCTCACACAAGGTGACGATGAGGACCCCTTCATCAAGGTTACATTAGTATCTTAATCAAACATAACAATCTATGGCGAATACATTTCGCATGAAGTAGAAAAAAAGATACTGCAACATACATCAAGAAGGGATCTAAACAACATATTACATATCACAACAAATGATAAAAGAAGCACATAACATCAATACTGCATATACCTAAACCCCTGAAGTTGGTTGAAGAAGTGGATGCCCAGCTGCTGAATCTGGTTGCACCATCAAATTCATGGCGTCAAGAGGCATACGATCGATTTTCCGCACATGGGAATTTGAGACTGTCACTCCAATATGGAAAATGGACAAAAAATGGGAAGCTTTGCTGCTAAAACAAACATTTCCATTGAGTTCCTGTCACCGCGGGGGTGTAAAATTGATATATAATTTTTCAAATTTTGACTCTGGCAAGTTCTGCACCTCAGGGAATATTTCTGATGCGCCTCAAGTTTCCTTGTGCATGGTTCCACCCCTCTGGCCGCTCATGGTTCCGTGCTCCTGCAAATAAAAAATATTAAACTCTAAATCCACGTTGGTCTCCCCTCATCGCACTGTGGAATGAGTTTTTATATAAGGTGGTGGCGGAGTTTACAAAGAACAGGCTGGTGATGCATTGGTAGCACCCAGCCGCGGAGATCGTGGAGGATGGCGAAGGGCACGGGTTTGAAACATGACCTGAACTGTTTGACACACTCTGCATTCATTTTTTTGGTTGGACGAATAATTTTTTATAGACTTGGTGATATATGCATTGTATTGGGCCGCAATAACATTGTATTGGTAGGTTCTGCTGCAAGTGTCGGTGGACCGACCAACGGGTCCGTCGGGCGGGTTCGATTACCGTCGTCGACCCTTCTATATGTGCTGCGGTGGCCATTGGGGTCTGGTTTTCTGGGTCTGACCTCCGGTCAACCCACCCATAACAATTTTTTCTCATATGTGATGTCGTGGGGTTTGGATGGGGTCACAAGTCGCCAACCCCTTTAAATATTTATTATTTTATTTATTAAAAACAAAACAGTCTTTTTGAAATTTTCTGAAAATAAGGGTTATTGGGCGAATTAAAGAGGCAAAAATTTTGCTCGCTCGCGGGAGCTAGGTTTCATGCCTCGGTGTCGGTCAAATTGTAGGACCCTTGAACTTGGCCCACTACCCACTTTGACCAAAACTTTGACATGCTCTAACTCCTTCATACTAGCTCAGATTGGAGATCAGTTTGCACCATTGGAATCAGGGTGACAGGCACTTCAATATGAACCTATTTCGAGAGAAATCTGACCACTTTGATTTTTGACCATTTCTGAGCCCTCTTGGTCTTCTGAGGGTGTCTGGAGCCACCCAGATCAATTATTGAGTGAAATAAGTCATTTTTCACCTCCACACCAAGTCGACCCTCACTTGACGAAGTTGGCCTACATTAGGGAAATTCAACCCACATACTGCTAGAAGGTCGAAGTTCTATTGCTGGGAGGTCGAAGTGCTGCTACTTCAAGTTTTGCTGCTACTAGGTTGAAGTGTTGCTTCTTCTAGGTCGAAGTTCTGCTGCTGCTTCTAGGTCTAAATACTGCTATTGCAAGGTCGAAGTTGCTGGAAGGTTATCATCTGCAGAAGAAGGGGGATCTGGATTAGTGATTGGAGGAAGTCTGTGTCTAGGTCAAAGAGTCTTGGATTATCTTGTGAAAATAATGAATGAAGAGTTGTTGACTAGGTTTTCCCCTAGATAAGGGTTTTTCCCTGACTATCTACCTACATTTGGTGTCTTTGATATTTGTGTTATGGTTTTGGTAATTTCTTGATGAACTAAGATAAAATAACACAAGAAAGTTAATAAGAACATAATAATATCACAAGTAATTATCATCATAAAGAAAATCTTTGTTGTGAAACCAGCTCCAAAAATAGAAGAAAAGAGATATCAAGGACTTAGAAATAAGCCACTTCGAGGGGGAAACCTCCAATACATTACATGAATAAACAATTCTTGGATGATACAAATTAAAAAACCTCCTTTCTATGTATAGGAGTCCATGGGGCCACAATGTAATCCTAGCTGACCTAAAAATAATAATTTAAGGGCACAATAATAACAATAAGGGGGTTACACTAACAACAATAAGGGACTATACTAGTAATATAGGGACCTAACATGCTCCTTTCCTTCAAAAAAGTGTTGTCCTCAACGCTTGAGTAGCTCTGGGTACTTCTATATAAAATTCTCATCCTCCCATGTAGAATCTTCAATGGGTAAGTTCTTCCACTTGATGAGATACTCTGAAATTGATTGATTCCGTAGCTGTCAAGTTCTTGTTTTCGTGACCGCTTCAGGTTCCAATATGATTTTTCCTTCCTCATCAAGTTCTGGAAATATTTTTTGAACTGGAATATTTTCACCTATAACCTTCTTTAAGCATGAAACATGGAAAACTGGATGCACTCGTGAAGAAGCAGGAAGCTCCAATTTGTATGCCATAGTACCAATCTTTTGCAACACCTTGTAAGGACCATAGTAATTTGGAGATAATTTATTATCCTTCTTAGCTTGCTTGAGGGACATTTGTTTGTATGGTTATAACTGTAAAATTACCCAGTCTCCTATATCAAAAATTCTCTCATTGCGATGTTGATCTGCCTGTTGTTTCATTTGATTTTGTGCCAAATTCAGTTTATCCTTTAAGAGTTGGAGAACTTCTTGTTGATGCTTGATGTGATATTCCACTGCTTGAACCTTCAAATTTTCTCTTAAATATGATGTGATGGATGGTGGATGATATCCATAAAGTGCCATAAATGGGGTCATTTTTACTGCAGTATGGAAGGAAGTGTTATACCACCATTCAGTGAGAGGTAACCACTTGAACCATTGTGTTTGTTTATCAGATACAAAACAACAAAGATATCCTTCCAAAAATTTATTTACTATCTCAGTTTGACCATCAGATTGAGGATGATAAGATGAACTATGAGCTAATTGAGTACCCAAACAAGAAAATAAATCCGTCCAAAAATTTCCAATAAAAATGGGATCTCTGTCGCTGACAATAATCCTTGGGTTTCCATGTAGCTTTTGAATTGTGTCCATAAATGTAGTAGCAACTGTACTTGCTTTAAATGGATGAGATAATGCACAAAAGTGTGCATACTTGGTAAGTCTATCAACTACCACCACAATGACACTCTTTCTTTCGGACTTAGGTAAACCTGTGATAAAATCCATTGAAATCTCCTCCCAACGTTGACTTGGAATGGATAAAGGTTGTAGAAGTCCCGAGGTCTTAATTGTCTCAACTTTATTCTGTTGGCAAACCAAACATTCTGCCACAAAATTTTGAATATCAGATTTAAGGCCATCCCAAAAAAATTCTTTCTTCACCCTGTGGTAAGTTTTTAAAAATCCTGAGTGCCCTCCTAAAGGAGAAGTGTGCAATTCCAAAAGAATCTTTTGTTTTAGTTGGGAATTATTACAAAGATACAAGCGATCTTTGTACCATAAGGAATCATTTTTCCAACTAAATGTATCAGATGTACTAGGATCTTGCTGCAACTTTTGAATGAGTGTCCATACTTCTTTATCCTTCTTCCATTCATCTCTTGCTTCGGTTATCCAATCTGGTTGGATAATAGAAATGGCACAAAGCAATGCTTCCACCTCTTCATTCTTTCTTGAGAGTGCATCTGCAACAACATTAAGCTTCCCTTTTTTGTAGATTATTTCAAAGTCATAACCCACCATTTTTGTGACCCATTTTTGCTGCTCTTCTGAAGATATTCTTTGTTCCAAAAAGTGTTTAAGACTATCATGATTATTTTTTACCTTGAAGTGTCTTCCCATTAGGTAAGTTCGCCATTTCTTTAGTGCATGCAGTATTGCTAACATTTCCTTCTCATAAATAGGTTTTTGTAAATACTTTCCTTTGATTGGACGACTTTCAAAATCAATGGGTCTTCCTTCCCGCATTAAAACAGCACCAATTCCATTTCCTGAGGCATCACATTCCACAATAAAGGTTTTTGTGAAGTCTGGCGTAGCTAAGACCGGTGCTAGGCACATTGCCTCTTTAAAATGTTCAAAGGCCTTAGTTGCTTTAGGAGTCCATGAAAATGCATCTTTCTTCAATAATGTTGTTAGAGGTGCTGCTATTCTCCCATAATTCTTAACAAACTTGCGATAATACCCCGTTAACCCGAGAAATCCTCGCAACTGCTTTATGGTTGTGGGGAATTTCCATTCCTTAATGGCTTTAATTTTGTTAGGGTCTACTTTAACACCCTCGTGAGATACAATATGACCCAGATATTCCACCTCTTGTACTCCAAAGAAACATTTGGATGTTTTTGCATATAATTATTTCTCCCGCAATAGTTTGAGCACCCTGTCAACATGTTCAACATGATCCTTCCAAGACCTGCTGTAGATTAGTATATCATCAAAAAATACTAGCACAAATTTTCTAAGGAAGGGTTTGAAAATGGAATTCATCAACCCTTGAAATGTAGAAGGTGCATTGGTAAGGCCAAAAGGCATGACCAAAAATTCATAATGACCCTCATGAGTTCGAAATGTCGTTTTTGGAATATCTTCAGTCTTCATTCTAATTTGATGATATCCTGAACGAAGATCCAACTTGGTAAAATAAATTGCTCCATGTAATTCATCCAATAATTCATCAATCACAGAATGGGAAATTTATCTTTAATGGTGAGCTTATTGAGCTCCCTATAATCCGGACACATGCGCCATGATCCATCCTTCTTGTGTACCAATACTACAGGAGCAGAGAAAGAACTTTGACTAGGTTGAATTATACCCGCCTCTAACATTTCTGCAATCAGACGTTCAATTTCGCTCTTTTGGAAGTAAGGATATCTATAAGGCCCGATGTTTGGAGGAACACTTCCTGGAATCAAATGAATAGCATGATCATGATCATGAATAGGTGGGAGTCCTTTGGGAGTTTCAAACACCTTGGAATGATTGTCCAAGACTTGTTGGAGATCTGCAGAAATAGATGATTTTGATGTCGGAACTTCTAGAGAGCATAATTGTGCAATTACGCCTCATTGTTATTTCTTTAGAAGCTTTGTCACTGATATTTCAATATATATTCCCCCATGGTTAGCTTGATATTATGGCATTTTCCAGAGCAATTTATATTTCCTCCATTTGCAACCATCACTTGACATTCTGGTGCTGGGTATAGGAAACAATTCAATTCCTTGGATACCTTACAATGAATAAAATTATGGGTGCTACCTGAATCAATCAACACTATTACCTTTTTCTTCTTGATATGTCCTTCTATCTTGAGAGTTTGAAGAGTGGTAATTCCTGCCAATGCATTACATGATATGGTCGGACTCATTTCTTCCTCTTATAGGGCTGGTTCCTGGTGTATATCCTCTTCTTGTTCATTTTCTTCTTCCTCTTCACAATCTATGTAAAATAATTTCTTCTCAGCACACTTATGACCTTTAGTGTATTTGCTATCACAATCGTAGCAAAGCCCTTCTGCTCTTTTTTCTTCCAACTGTTGTGGTGTCAACCTTGTAGGTTGTTGAAATCTAGGAGTAGCAACACTTCCCTCTTTATAGAAGTGAGTGGTAGGCTTCCTTGTCGCCATAATTTTACATTCAATTTTTCTTGCCAACCTGAACGCCTTCTCCAATGAATCAGGTTCCAAAACGCGAACTTCATGTTGGATGTTATCCTTTAAAGTGCCTATGAAGAGATCAATCCCGTGTTCCTCTGGAATATCAGTTACCCTTATATTCAATTTTTGGAAGTCCTCAATGTGCTGCCCCACTAAACCCTTTTGTTTGAGATTTATCAATTGGCTAAAGAAGGTGTTGCTCTTTGTATCCTCATAATGTGCTATCATTTCCTTCGTAAAAATTGACAAAGTGACAATTTTTTTACGGGAGCAAAGCCATCGATACCATACAAATGTATTTTGTTCTAAATGTAAAGTTGTAATGCGTACCTTTTGTGTGTTTTTCACATTATGGAGATCATAATATTGCTCCATCTATAGTATCCATGTTACAGGATCCTTTCCATCAAACTTCCTCATATCCATTTTTGGAATATGGTGATTCTTCCCGCCAACATTAGAGTTTATGAAGTCACGATTAACATTTATTTTGTTCTCATCATGAGTTTCCTCTACTATATTTTCACCATTAGGAAACATTTCTTGTATCAAATTTGTCAAACCTTCCATGTCATCCATCTTAGCTTCCATGCCAGCTTCCATGCCATGCATCTTCGCTTCCATGCCTTTCTTCAAAACTTCCATTTCATTTTTTGTTGCTCTTTGCGAGAACGAAATTTGGTGTACTTGCTCTTGTAATTTTGATAGATCATGTTGCAATTCTTCATCTTCATGAGTCATAGTAGAGCCTTCTGAAGGCTTAATGGGTGTTGAATTATTTTTATGGGCCATTTTTTAGAACCCAATACTGATATATATTTTACAATATGCCCTTGGAATCAATTCAAATTGATTCTTCAAACAAGACTTATGCAATTCGGAAAAAATTACACACCTTTTTCTTGCTTTTGAAGAGCTTGATATTTAAATTGGATTTTGTCTATGGTTACAACTCTTTAATATCTGAAATTTCTCACTGAGGTAGCCTTCTGAATCCTCTTTTGAATGCCATAGGTCTGAGCTGATTTGGATTCTTCAAGGTAAATTTATGTCCAATCTCCCACAATGACCTAATTATGGACTGTTTCAGTAGATCAAACTTGTACGACTTTCCACGTGTCACTATTTCATCTTTTGGCTCTGAAATTGATAGTAAAGAAACTAAAGTCCGTGTACTTATGGACACTTTTTACGGCACTCCAATCCGATGCTCAGAGAGTGAGTTATGAAGCTTTTCCCACGATCACCTCTTTGAGATGAAATTCAGAAGCCTGAAAAAGCACTACCTTCCACAGATCATATCTCATAAAATATTGCGGACCAAGCTCTGAAATTTTGTGACGAGTTTCCTCAGGATTTCAGCTTCGCACCCTAAAAATTTCAGATTCTAAATCTTCTTTGAAAAATAATTATAACACAAATTCCATGATGACCTGTTTAGATTAAATTGAGGAGCCTGCAAAAAGACCTAACTTCCACAGATCATATCTCCGAGAATGTTGCGAACCAAGATCTTAAATTTTGGGACAATGTTCCTTAGATATTCGGCTGCCCACCCTAAAAATTTCAGCTTCTGAAACTTTGTAGAAAAAAAGTTAAAGCGAAAATGCCACGATGACCTGTTTAGAGCAGCGAAACCTTAGAATCCAAAGCTCCGATACCAAATGTTGTGAATCTAGCTCCAAAAATAAAAGAAAAGAGATATAAACAACTTAGAAATAAGCCACTTCGAGGGGAAAACCTCCAATACATTACATGAATGAACAATTCTTATATGATACAAATTACGAAACCTCCTTTCTATATATAGGAGTCCATGGGGCCACAATGTAATCCTAGCCGACCTAACAATAATAATTTAAGGGCACAATAATAACAATAAGGGGGTTACACTAACAACAATAAGGGACTATAATAGTAATATAGGGACCTAAAAATCTTTCTGCCTTTCTGATTTTCCAACATGCTGCTCATATAATCTCTAAAATAAATCCCTATCCTTACCACAACTCAATCTAAAATTTCCAAGAGAAATAACACTCAGCTATGTAAGTGCCCAAAATACTTAAGTGCCAAAAAACCCTTGGTTAGAGGCATGAGAGTACATTAATACAAGTGGGTAGGTGACCGTTCACCTTCCCCATGAATCTTCAACTACCTCATGACCTATTCAACTTCGTAGAACTTTTGATCTTCTTATGAATTTTACATGACTTTTGATATTTCTCCTTTTCCATAATTATGACAATAATTTTTACAACATGAGAGAAAGAGAAATCAAGAGGTTTCCAAGTATGATTTGATCCAAATTTCTATTGTTATTAGAGAAATAGGAAAGGCTGTAAGAAATTATGAGATGAGCACTATTAATGTTGATGTTGCTGGTAATAAATTCTTTAAAAGACGCTCTCTCTAGCTGCAAAATCATCACAAGACAACTTTGAAGATGGCTGTGAGGATAGTTTTGACAATGAAATATTCTTGAGGTCTAAAAAATATGAATATACTCAAAGCATGCCTAGAATAACTCTCACAACTGCATGAATTTTGTTTGGGAGTGTGAATTATCCACTGGTCTCATTCTTCTTTAGTGTAGAAATGGTATCTACTAATAAAAATTTATAGAACTCCCACTAGGAATAAGTTGTCTGCCTTCAAAAACCAAGTGTCGCTGAAAATTCCTTCTTAAAAACTTTCAAATGGATCTCTAAAACGTCATGGACCAATCCCTTTATAAGACATATGGGTCTTTGCCACATCATTATGATTAGAAATAATAGCTCCCAATTGTCTGGAACCAAAACTAGATGCAACTTCTGAGACCAAGACCTTCTTAAGAGCCAAAATAGCAGGAGATTTTGTTTCCGGATCTATCACACAATTTTTTTATATTATTGGAATTTCAAACATACTTATGAGGTTCATCGTCATAATAAAAATGTTGAAAAAATTGATCATGCCAAGTAGTCTCCATTTGAACTTTTGTGGATGAATATTGATTGCAGGCTGATGGCATCATAAATTTCATTCTCTCAATAAGAAAACATTTATCTCCAGCTTCCTTGCATTTTCTACTATTTCAAAAATTATCAACAAAATAATGGACTATATCAAATGCTGTAATATATTGAAATTTAGTTACATGAGCTCATGCATTCTTTGAAAAAGTTACAAAAATACTGAACCATCCATTTATATATTTCTATACAATCTTATTTCTCCTTGAAATAGGTCTAGATACAAAAAAGTGGTGCCATAAAAAGAGAAAGAAACAGTTTAAGAGTTTAATATTCATAAAAACTCAGTAGCAAATGTAGCTTCTACAATACAACAACATATTTGACTTTGGCGTTGAGAAGTGTACGTTGGGAGGTCTAAAATGGGCCTCCTAAGGAAATAATAAAATAATAGCTAAATCAATAAAATAATATTTATGAATTTTCAATTCACTTTTTGCACCACAATCCATGTAACCATAGTTAAATTCAATTCAAAAGTTGTACCAAAGTAAAATTAATAAAAAAATTGTATTGATGTGACTATAAATAAGAATGAGCTTTTCAAGAAAAAGTCATTATTATTGAACAACTAATGCATTTGTCCTTTGTACTTAAATAACTTAAAATAAAATATAAATATAAATTTATAAATTCTTAATTATATTATATGCTATTAATTAAAATTATATTATTTAAATTGTATAATAACATGTAATTAATATATTATATAAAAAATATAATATAATATAATAAATGTATAGGTATATGCATTGTTTCTTTCAAGAAATATGAAATGACAATAATATTTTTTTATTCAAAAAGTGTGAAATGACATTTATTATGAGTACTTTACTTTGACTTTAAAAGTACTTAGAGCACTACCATGGTTAACCATGAGTTTTTATCTACCATTGAGAATGTGACAAGTAAGTACCTTTAACACAAGCAATGCCACCTCAACCATTAGGGATGATGTCATCTCCTAAAATGTGATTGGTTCTCATAAAGTGAATTTTGATTGTACATTTTCCTTAGGAGGTCCATTTTAGACCTCAAAATTTCCCTAATGATTATGATAAAAATGTTGAAAAAATTGATCATGCCAAGTAGTCTCCATTTGAACTTTTATGGATGAAGATTGATTTCAGGTTGATGGCATCATAAATTCCGTTCTCTTAATAAGAAAACATTTATCTCCAACTTCCTTGCATTTGCTACTATTTCAAAAATTCTCAACAAAATCATGGACTATATCAAATATGAATACTCTATAATATAGTGAAATTCAGTTACATGAGCTCCTGCATTCTTTGAAAAATTTACAAAAATACTGAACCATAAATTTATATATTTCTATACAATCTTATTTCTCCTTGAAATAGGCCTAGATACAAAAAAGTGGTGCCATAAAAAGAGAAAGAAACAGTTTAAGAGTTTAAAATTCATAAAAACTCAGTAGAAAATGTAGCTTCTACAATACAACAACTTATTTAGCTTGGGTGTTGAGAAGTGTACCTTGGGAGGTACTCCCACAACCATTGGGGTACTGGGTTTGTGAGGACTTGACCACGAAAAATGTGTTTTGTGGGCAATGTAACCAAATGGTGGGATTTGTACCGAAAGATGTGGGTGAAAGGCCTAAGAGGAAAATCATTGTATATTTTATTGGATGCCCGAGGGGCACCTTTTATGGGCTAAAGTGCACCTAAGGCTACAATGGAGTGGGTAAATGTTAATGAAAGAAATTTTATTTCTTATGTTAGTGGTGTTTGAGCATGTGGGATCAATTCAGCTTGGGATAGAAGACGTGAACCGTAGTGGCAAATAACTCCATCTAGAACACTATAAGAAGAAACAAGATTGAGCTCATTCAACATCCAAGGAAAATCATCTAATGGGAAGACAAGAGCCTCAGTGATCACATATCCTCAAGGACCTGAGTTGGAGTGAAAGAAGAAGGACAAATTTATCTTTTCTCTTATGTTCTAGTACAAGTCAAGTTGAGAATGGTTGGTCGAGTTGTTTTGGCATGGTTCTATTGTTCAAGTTATTTGTTTATGGGCGAGTACGAGGCCGATTTATGTAAGTGTTTTGGAGAGGGTCGTAGCCATAATATCCAGTGAAAACGAGGGGCTGAAAGGTTTGAAACAAGGCTGGAAAGAAGGATGATCTACTTTAGAACTAAGTGTAGAATTCTAGAAGGACCGAGGTTGAGTTAGGGCACCCACTGAATTTTTTATGTCTGAATAGAAGGTGGTCGTAGGATGAGGATGAGCAGAACTTGAGGTGTTTGCAGAATGATGAATTAGGGCCAAGAATCTTGACAAAATTTTGCTACAAACCGAGTTTCCAAAGGCAGAGGCTTTGAATAAGTACGTGGAAATGTCTCTTATGTTGATGATTACAGAGGTTTATGCATGGAAGTTTGTCCTTGAATGATGGAATGTATATAGTGTAAGGAAGACTGATATATAATGGTTTGAGGGCAGTCAAACACTGTGAGAATTCAAGGGTTTAGGGCTGTCTTGAAAGTTGATTTCTAGGTATGCAAAGCTTGTTTGGTAGCCTATGCTCACTCACTTTAATGGTGTAAAGGGACTGTGTGAAGGAAGTTTGTTGAAGCCAAATGTATAGTGATTTGAGGAGAAAAATCCATTGTTAGAGGGAAGACTTGTTGGGCCTAAGTTCAGTGAATTTGGATCAAATTAGATCACTGAAAGAAGGTAGTTGAGCTAGTATGTGCAGTAAAATATGAAGCACCAGAGGACCTTGTGTGTAGCTAGGGAAGAGGTATTGGAGTAAAAAATTCTCTGCAAGTATAGGTGGAAAAGTGCCTACTTGTTAATTTTTGATAGCTTAGTAACAAATTCCAATCACGGGACTAGATTCCTCTTTTTGCGAGGACCAATTTTGTCTATTGAAGCACTCAATTTGGAGAAGGGAAAGTGTATTTTTGAAGAAAATCCCACATGTGCACAAAAGGATAGGCAACCCAAAAGAGAAATTGGACACCCATGGATTGTTGAAGTTTGCAACAAGAAACAGTGAAATTGGCACTCGGAAACAACATCCATGATCCTAGTGAAAATTAAGCACCTACACTAGGGTGAGGCCCAAACAGGTTATTTTTAGGTGTATGCCTATTTATAGATGTATGTGCATATCTATTTATATATGCATGTATATTTTTATTATCCCTTAATTTAGATGGACATTAAACTATAATCTATTCTCAATGAGAACTTGAAAATAGTTAAATGAAGTGGAAAATAAGTTAGCTCAGTGAATTTCGAGTTAAGAGGTTGGTTGTGTTGGAAATACTGAGAGGGGGGAGGGGGGGGGGGTGGGTGAATCAATATTCCTTTCAATTAGAGCATTAGTTAATCTTCAATTATTATCAATGTTTGTACAATGATAGCAACAAACAAGAGGAACACAAATGCACACAGTTTTTAAGGTGGAAACCCACTCCGGGACAAAAACCACCTAATGCTTTTCTAATAATTCTTTAATATTCAACTCCAATTGAAAATAAAGCTCCAACTTCCTAGAATCTAGAAACGCATTCTTCTCCAGCTCCCACTGGATGGATGCTCCAACGCCTACTATTCTTTAGTAGTCAACTGAATGGATGCCCCAACACCCAATGAGATACAACTCACCCTAGCACCACCCTACCACCCTATAGAAGAATAAAAGAAGAATGGACTCTCGTACTAGGGAAAATGGTCCACTTTACAATGATATAGAATGATGTAGAAGAAGAAGATATACTAGACCATAACCCAAACTTTGACACAACCACCTAATGATGATCCTAGACCTCCCAACACTGCCTCTTCAACCCTTGGTAGATAGACACTAGTACAATTTTTACAATAATGTATTTACAATGACTTAGTACAAAGATACCTTTACAATGATTGTATGCAGTGCTGCCCACTTGAAGAATTCATATGATGAACTTCTTGTTGCTATTATGCACCTTGGTTGCTGCTCTTGTCATGCTACCCTCTGCTACACCTTTCTTTTCTTTTTTGCCATAGGAAGTCTGGTCCTTTGCAACCCTTGACAACGCATGATCTAGCTTTTTCTTGCCTTCTAGGAGCTCGATATTGAATCTGGTGTATCTCTGTTATTTCAGATCCTCAATATCTAATTTTCAGTCTTATAGTATTCCTCTGAGTCGTATTTCCAATGCCACAGGTCTGACCCAATTTGGATTCTTCAAGAGAGAGTTATACCCAATCTCTCACAATTCCCTAATTATGGATAGTTTCATCAGAGCGCACTTGTACGACGTGCCATGTGTCACAGTTTCTTCATTTGGCTCTAAAATTGATAGAACGAAAAGTAAAGACTGTGCACTATCTGATAATTTTTACGGAATTCCAATCCGATACTCAGAGAGGGAGTTATAACGATTTTACCAAGGTCACTTTTTTGAGATGAATTTCAGGAGCCTGCAAAAACCTTGACTTCCACAGATCATATCTCCAAACATATTGCGTACCTTTATCTGAAAGTTTTACAACAGCTTCCTCCAGATTTCGGCTTCGCCTCATAAAAATTTCAGCTTTTGAACCTTCGTAGAAAAAAATTTAGAGCGCAAATGCCACGATGACCTGTTTCAGATGGCCGAATGCCTTGCCTAAGGAGGAAATGAAGATCACAATTTATATAAATGCTTGAGTTGAGAGGGGCTTCAACAAGTGAACATGGAAGGGATTTTAGGAGCTCAAAAAATATTAATTAATACTTTTCAATGTGCCATGCCCCAACCCCATGGGGTTTTATCCCACTAACTAGGGGTACAAACTTCAAACATGAATATCTCTCAAACCGTGAAGAATTACATGGTGTGCCATATATCAACGGAAACATATCGACAAGTAGAAACCATCAAAAGCATTATTGACCCAAAATATATTAATTTTGTAGGTCAAAAATCCCATGCAATATTGGGTTAGCCCCTGGTGCTGCTTGGGTTGACATCCATGACAACCGTTGATCAATAGGTTGGTGGGACATGCAGGGTGAATTTAGTTGTAACTGAGTGATTCAAGTTGCAATAGAGTTGGAAGTGCAGTGGTGTATGAGTTGTGCAAGTTGTAAATCAATTTAACTCAGTTAAGTGAGTTGAAGTCTGTTGTGCTAGTTGTAACTGCAGATACACTAGTGAGAGATCAAGTGAATTAAATATTTATTAATTCACATGTAGTGATCTCACATGCAACTGATGTTTTTACTATTATTAACTGCATGCATGTCAGTTCCAGTGGAGATCCAGTTCATATCTAGGTGAAAGGGAAGTGTAACTATCAGTTGTGATATTAGCAAGCTACCCAAGTGTAGTTATAACACCACAGGATTCCCATTATACCCAGTGCAGTTGAGGAAGGCTGAAATTATTTGTGATTAAGGATTTCATTCATCAGGAACTGCGTGAGCAAGGTAGGCTATCTGGAGACAGTAAATCGAGCAATTGATTTTCCAATTTTTGTATGACAGTGTGAGACCATTAGCTGATGTACTGAGGGCTCTTCTGAGAATATTTTTTCATGTAATTGTTTCATGATTCCTTGTGGAATATACAATATATGATAGAGGGGTTTTGAGTAGTAAGCTTTCGTCGGGAATATCTGGTGTTGTGGTTTTGATCTATTCTTATTTGCTTCATGTGATTAGCAATTGTGTTGTTTTTAATTTTGCAAAATATTTGTAGAAGTGATTTAGTATTTAACTTTAGTACATTATTAGTTCGGGTGAATCCAAGATATACATGCTTGTTGTATAATTTATACATGGTATCAGAGCTGTGTTATAAATTTTGTAAATGGTATGAGAGCAAGAATTATTTGGGTGCGCGATTTTGCAGATAATATATGAAAATTTTGATGCAAAAATTTCTAGAAAAAAAAGAATATTTGGATTCCTTGCAAAAAAATACCCAAATTGAAAAAAAAATCGGTCGAATCGGAGCTCGGATGAGGGAGATATCGTCGATTTAAAATCATCTCTTTTGTTAGAAAATTTCCAATGGTGGGAAATTACAATGTGCGCGAGTTGGAAAGGGAAAGGTGTTCCTTAAACACATAGCCATGGGACAAGACAAGAATATTGGGATTCATGTGAAGAATCTCTATAGACTTGATGTAGATGAAATTTCTACAGAGCTTCCAACCATTGGGAAGTGTGAGAAAGTCATGCAATTGACCCTTGAGAGGGAGCTAGATTTGCATGTAGGTAAGAGTGAACCTCAAGATGTGGAGCAGCCAGATGCGAAGGATCATGGAGTGGGAGCAACCACTCATGCAGAGAAATTTCGAGCCAGATGGGCAGAGGGAGTGCATGTAGCTATACCACCAGGTGAGAGGTGGGGTGACATGCATGATTAATCCCAAGAATAAATTTTGGGTAGGAATAATTGAGATGGTGTGGATCTTATGAATCAAACCTGGCTACTAGGAGCCCACAGAGCAGCAGTAGCAAGATCAGTTGGATTGATGCAGTTAGATGTCGTGAGGATATGAAATCAAAGTGACAGTGTTAGATGCTGGAGCGCAGATCAGAGTTGGCAGCAAGTACAGAGTGCATGGATGCAGGTGTCAATAGCGCAGAGGATCTAGTAGACATGTGCAGTAGCTAGCATCAAGTCAGAGGACTTTGATGATATATGCATTATAATGATTCAGTTGTTTGGACGCTATTTAGTTTCGAAAGTGTTGCATGCAATGGTTGCATGTGCGATAAACACTAGCAAAGTGTTGCATGCAAGAGTTGCATGTGCGAGAAACACTAGAGAAGTGTTGCATGCATGATTTGCATGTCACGTGCATGGAGTTGCATGTCGCATGCAAGGGTTGCATGTCACATGGATGGAGTTGCATGTCGCATGCAAGGAAATTCCTTTATTGTTGAGAGGGAGTGTTGAAGTTTGCAACAAGAAACACTGAAATTGACATCTGGAAACAACATCCATGATCCTAGTGAATATTAAGCACCTACACTAGGGTGGGGCCTACCCAGGCTATTTTTAGGTGTATGTATATTTATAGATGTATGTGCATATCTATTTATAGATGCATGTTGATTTTTATTATCCCTTAATTTCAAACTGAGCATTAATTCAGATGCAGTAAGAACACTGGCCAGCACATAAGACAACACTTCAACCAGTGCAACATAGGATTAGGCCCATTCAGCAACTGACTCCTCCAAAGTAGAGCCACCTCTCCATGCATTTGAACTCCTTGCCTATTACTCTGCAAAAGATCGATTTTATTGTTTAGAATAATGCAAATAATATACTGTTGGTTGAGACAACGATTTTGAAACTTATTGTATAAATACTTCATAGTTTGAAGTATTATGGGTTGATTTTTGAGTATAATTTTCTCTAATTCATTGTAATTTTCTGGTTGCTGGACGCATCAATAATACAAGGAAATCCTTCACAGGATTCATGTGGTGTACGAATCAGTGATGTTTTTATTTTTTTAATGTGTTTATTCATTGTTTCCTTTCTCTGTCATTTCTTAAAAGCTTAATTACATAACAGAAACTGTGACGAATAGGATTTGTTATAAAGAACACCCTATTATGGTTGTTTGTAATTTATATGTTTGATGCTGAAGTCAAATTAAGGAATTATTCATTACTCCTTAGTTTTTACTGAACCTTACATTTCTTCTATTTCATAATTAATTTAAAATTCTAAAATATCCAACTAGTGAAACCTAGCTTGCCCTGTGAAACCCCTTCAAAGTTTGATGCAGATCCAGTTAAGTTTTAGACTCCATATCCCAATGGAATTATGAAAATTTAATCAACCAAACAATCCAATCAAATCATAAAAAAACAAACAATTTGCACTGTAATAACTAGCCTAAAATTCACATAAAACATACCTAAACTTTAAAGAGAGATCTCTCTCTGAAGCTGGCAGGGCTAGATCCCACCTTCCAAAGTGGTTTTGATGTTGTCCTCTGTTTTTACTCTCACAATCTCATAATTACAGAACGATAACATAGCGGCGACCATACTGGGGAACAACTGAAAATATTGTAATTTTATTTGAATTCATTACCATGGTTAAGAAAAGTGTATGACAGGAATATTTTGAGAGATTGTTTCCTTTTCATTTTTGTAAATAATAAGTGTGTGTTTTCCTTAGAATTTAATTCTAGCTCCCAAAAGAGCTTACACTAGATCTCATCATGACCCAAAACCTGCAGCTATTGTTGATGATCCTGAACAATTGTTGAGAAGAAAAAGTATAGTTGAGATCCAAGGAAGTAGCAGTCCTCCCCATAGGGCAGATTATCTTCCAAAATATTTTTTTTACCCTGCAAGATATTGAATTTGATTTAACTTTTGAACATAGTTTGTTTAGAAATAAGTCAGCAATCTGGGTAGATCAAACTGTGGTAGATCAATCTACCTTAAGAAATCATTCTATTGAAGTACAATCTTCCCAACCTGATCTCGACCTTGAAATCCTTCAATATTTTGATAAATTGCAAGGTTTAGCTTCAGGTCTTGACCTTTCTGCTCATGAGACATACATCCAACAATGCGTTGAATTCTCTGCCTTAACTTCTTTTGTAGTTTCATCTACTTTATCACAATTTATTCATCGAAGATCTTCCAGTCCCACTTCTTCTATAGTTTCCACTACTACTCCTGTAATTTCTCATAAATAAAATCACACTCCATCTTCTCCCCAATCTTCACCTACAATCCAACCTACATCTTCACCACAACCTCAAACTTTATTTCAACCTCCACTTCTAATTCAACCCCCACCTTTCATCCAACAACCAACTTTAATCAATCCAAATATTGTCCATCCCCATATAGCTATAATGGCAGCCAGATATGCTCAACTTGTTCTTCAAGGTACTTTGGAAAACATACCACAGGACTATCAAACTAGGATTCCTCAATTTTATGGAATTGTACCTATCACTGCTCAACAACATGTAGATAGTATGAATGATAGTTTTGACCTTCAGGAAGTAGATGAAGAGAATGTAAAAATGAGGTTGTTTGCATGAAGTCGTACTGGAGAAGTTAGGAAATTATTTAAAGCCTTGCCACTTGCTAGCATCAATGATCTCCCTACATTCCATCAGTCATTCCATAATAGAAGGGAAGTAAAAAAGAACAATCTTCAGATTCTATCAGAATATGAAAGCATTAGGAGGGCACCTGGGGAATTTGTCCATAATTATTGCACTAGATTCAATAGTGTTTACAATGCAATTCCTGCAAACATTAAACCACCACAAGGTCTAGCCTTAATAAAATTCCCAGATGGATTTGAGGCAGACATGTCTTATCAGCTGAGAGAGAGAAACTCTGCAACATTAGAAGAAATTCAAAGAGATGTAGTGAGTGTAGAAGCCAATTTTTTAGCGAAAAGAGTTAGGATAAGAACTGAAAGAAGAGTGACCATGAAAGAAGAACCATCAACATCTTCTGCTGATGTAAAAATAGATTCTTGAGTCATAACAGTAGAAATAATGATGGAAAGGATTAATCTAATAGATAGAGTTTTCCTAAGAGAAAACCAACTTGCCCCTCAAAACTGTAATCAAAATCTTAGAAGAAATCCTCCCCAAATCAAATAGAGGGGAAAAAGGGGACCAAATCAGCAAATTAGACCTCCTTTTCAAGAAAAATATGTTGATGATGAAGGGGAAATTGTAGAAGAGGTAGAAGATAACCAAATAAATTTGATGGGTATTAATGATGATGAAACTGTTTTTCTTACTCAAGAAGAAGAGGAGATTTTGTAGCTTTCCCAAAATAAGCTTGATTCAGAGGAATTAGATGATTACAAATAGGGATTTGAGAATGCTATTATGGAATTCCATAGGAAATATAACCTTAGGAGTAAGAAGGCTTCAGATACCCTAAAAAAAAATAATTATGATGTTTATGCCAAGAAAAATGCTAATTTTTTTGGCAAAATGACAGTAGAAACTCCAGCCAAAACGATAGTTTATAGTGCTTCTAAAACTACTCAAACTGATATCCCGACCACTAGTCAGCAGAAAGAACCTATCTCCAAAGAAGTTACTGGAAAATATGATTTCCTAAACCTGAGTAAGGTTTAAACATCATTCAAAATTGAGAATGAATTAGCAAAATTAAAAATTCCTATTCATCTAACAGAGTTAATGAACAAAAATCTATACATATCTCAAGTAATGATAGCTCTAAACATAGGGGAAAACACAAATAATATTAATTTGAATGATGACCAACTTGAAATATTATTCGGACCAGAAGTTGATGGAAAACCTCCAGAGGCAGGTGTTCCTCCATTATATTTTAGCCTAAACGTTCATGATAAGATTCTCCATAATTCCATGTTAGATTCAGGTTCTTCGCACAATTTAATGCCTAAAGCTGTTATGGAAAAAACTAGGACTTGACATTACAAGACCATATAAAGATTTATATTCTTTTGATTCCAGTAAAGTAAGATGTTTAGGTCTCATCAAAGATTTGTGTGTTACTTTATCTCAAATCCCTGCCAAAATTTTGGTAATGGATATAGTGGTTGCAGATATACCCCCTAAGTATGGCATGCTGTTGTCATGGTCGTGGGGAGAAAATTTAAAAGGGACCCTACAAATGGATATGACTTTTGCTACCATACCAGTGTTTGGACAACAAAGAAGATTATATAGGGAAACTTTGATGAAATTTATGGTGAGTAGTTAGGATAAACCACACAAATATCCTCTTTATTTTTTCCATCCAGATTTAGATTCCTTCATTCTTTATAATGATGGAGATATCGACACTTAGGTTACCAATGCAAAAATTGATATTTGTGAAATAGATGAAAACCAAACAAAAATAGTGGAACAAAACACTCAGATTGAACCTCTTTGGAACATGGACTTTGATGGGTCTTGTAGCAAAGAGGGTTTTGGAGCAGGAGTATGGGTTTCAAACACAGGAAATAATCATGCCGAAGACCATTTGTACAAGCTTAATTTTTAATGTACTAATAATATGGCTGAGTATGAAGCACTTATACTAGGATTTCAATTGTCAAAAAAATTGGGTGCCAAAATAATTTCCATTCACGGGGACTCTGAGTTAATCATAAAACAAATTAAAGGAGAATACTCTGCAAAAAACCCTAGATTAAGAGCATACGGAAATGTTGTGCTTGATTTTCTAGAGAATTTTGTGGAATATGACCTTTCTGCAAGTCCTAGAAACCAAAATATCCTTGCAAATAGTCTGGATTTTTCAGCCATCACCTGTAAAATATGTAAAATTTTTAATATAATTATGTATTGCCTGGATTCTCCTGATCTAACAATTATAATCCACTGTTAAATACATAATCACTTCTACAAAAATTCTTGCGGAATTTAAAACAACAATATCCAATTGCAATATAAAGAAGAAAGATCAGTCACACATAACACAAATGTTTTTACTAGGAAAGCACAAAACTAAAAACCCCACTATCATATATTATGTATATATCATGGATCATGAAACAATATCATATAAAACACTAATCCAAGAGCTCTCAATAAAATATAAAATCGTCTCACACTGTCATACAAAAATTGACAAATACATGCGCCAATTTACTGCCTCCAGACAGCCTGCCTCCATTGCGCAATCCCTGCTGATAGCAATTCCTGAATGAATGGAATCATGCTTGCCTTGACTGCACAGTCCTCATGGGCACATCCAATATGTGTGTGGTTGCATGTGTGCACCCACTAGTGTCACAAATAATAGTCAAACTGTCCCTTTCACCTACATCTCAACTGGGTCTCCACTGGATCTGACATGCATGTAGTTAACAGTAGTAAATCTTCAGTTGCATGTGAGACCACTGATTGTGAATTAATTAAATAATTAATTCAGTGATCTCTCACTAGTGTATGTTCAGTTACAACTATCACAACTGAGTTTAACTCACTTAACTGAGTTAAACTACTTTACAGCTCACCTAACTACACATCCAACTCTGTTACAACTTCAAATCACTCAGTTACAACTAATTCCACTTGCATTTCCCACCAACCAACCTTTGAACTCGAATTCCCTATAGCTAACTGATTTTCCACTTCAGTTAACTATTTTAAAGTGCTCATTGAGGATAGATTAATGTTTATTTTCCAACTATTATTAAGGGATACTAATAGTCGACATGCATCTATAAATAGACATGCGATCTATAAATAGAACTCACACATACATCTAAAAATAGAACATCATCTATAAAAATAATTTTCTCACCATCTATAAATAGATATCATCTATAAATAGAATTTTCTCATGCATTCTAAAAATAGATTCCCACCTAAAAAATATCCCAAGGCTCCATCCTAGTGTAGGTGTATAATTTTCACTAGGATCTTCTTGTTGAATCTCAACACTCCCTCTCAACAAGAAAGGGATTATCCTTCACCCTGATCCTGTCTCTATGGTATTCGAATTTGCTCCTGGTGAGCACCTTCGTCAGAAAATATGCATCCTGATCTTCCGTAGGAATGTATTGAAGCAACATGATCTTTCGCTGCACACAATCTCTGATATGATGATACCAGATATCTATATGCTTAGATCTATCATGAAACACAGGATTAATCAAGAGTTTAATGCAACTCTGATTATCACAATGAGTCACTGTCGGATCTAGATGAGAACCAAAAAAACCAACCAAGATCTTTCTCATCCAGATAGCCTCACCTGCAGCTTGAATTGATGCCATGTATTCCGATTCCACTGAACTAAGTGCCACAGATCTTTGTTTCCTACTGTACCAAGAAACAACTGTAGATACGATACTAAAGATCCCGCTTGGTGAGCTCTTTCTGTCCGCTAGGCTGCCTGCCCAATCTGCATCCGTGAAGCAATTAAAATTCACCTCATCCGTTTGTCTATACCATAAGCCATACTCAGATGTTCCCCTCAGGTATCTTAGGACATGATTGCCCGCCTTCCAAAAGAGCTTGGTAGGTTTAACCCTCGCTTGACTTAGCTGGTTAACTGCATAACATATGTCCAGTCTTGTATTCACTAAATACATTAACGAACCCACTAACTGTCGATAGACAATAGCATCCACTACCTCTCCAGATGTAGCATCCTCTTTCCCCCAGTTTCCTGGAAGAGGAGTATCCATGGGTTTGCAACCCTCCATGTGAAACTTACCCAATATCTACCTTGCATACTTTTCTTGAGACACAAAAATTTCACCATCTCATTGCCATATTTCCAATCCAAGGAAATAATGAAGGAAGCCCATATCCTTCATCTCGAACTCATTTGCAAGGTCCTCCTTGCATGAGTGTGTCAGCTGTTCATAACCAGTCAATATTAAATCATCAACATAAAGAACAATGAATAAAATCTTACCCTCCACCACAATTTGGTATAGGTTTGCATCTGCCTCACTCTTGGTGAAGCCAAGTCTGGTGAAATAACTGTCTATCCGAGTGTACCAAGCATGGGGTGCTTGCTTCAGCCCATACATCTCTCTTTTGAGTCGACACACATGCGAATCGCTGCTAAAGATCTCAAATCCTTCCGACTACTCTATGTACACCTATTCCTCAATGATCCCATTGAGAAACGAAGTCTTCAAATCCATCTGATGAATGTGCCAACCCATCTGTGCTGAGAGAGCAAGGATGGTCCTTATGGAAGAATACCGTACGACAAGTGCAAAGGTTTCTTCATAATCTATCCCCTTGATATGTGAGAAGCCCTGGGCCACAAATCTGGCCTTGTATTTCTCAACACTCCCATCAGCAGCTTGCTTTACCTTGTAGATCCATCTCAAACCTACCACTGATTTATCAACCGGCCTTGGAACAATTTACCAAGCACTATTTTTGACAATGGAGTCATACTCCTCCACCATTGCATCTACCCATGTGGGCTCCTGCACTGCTTCCTAAAAGGAATATGGCTCAGTCACAATACATTTTCTCATGAGAGCCATGTATCTAGTAAATTGGTCAGGAGACTGTATTTGTCTGCGCTATGAAGTAGGTGCTCCTACATTCTATGCAACATCAAGTCTCAACCTATCAGCTTCTATGGTATGCCTTCTGCCAGTTCTGATGTTTGGCTATGCGTGAGGGGAATCCTACACTCCATGAGCCTCCTCTTGTGGCTGATCCACATCTAGAGAATCATATTTGGGAACCAACAATTCCTCCTCTGCATGCAAGGCTAACTCCCTCTAAAGCGACAACCGCATGGCTTTGCCCTCATCAAATTTTATATCCCGTCACATAACAGTCATATTACTGTTAGGAAAATACACACGATAATTATGGGGTGTTTCTGTGTACCCCACAAATATCCCAACTTCAGCATTCTGCTCCAGCTTCTTCCTAGTGTTCTTGGTCACATGCACATAAACATATGAGCCAAAAATCTTAAAGTGAGAAAAATCCGATTTCTTACCAGTGACAACTTCTTCAGGTGTACTCATGCCAAGTACTCTATGAGGACAACGGTTTTGCACATAAACCGCAGTGTTGCATGCTTCCTCCCATAAATGCATTGGTAGGCCCTAATCATGCAACATCGCTCGTGCTGCACCCATGATCGTTCTGTTCTTCCTCTCTGCGACCCCATTTTGCTGTGGGTTATGAGGCACTATGAGTTCTCTTTGAATTCATTCTTTGCTGCAGAAGTCTTTGAATTCGTTAGAGATGTATTCTCCACCATTATCGATCCTCAGAGCCTTCACTTACTTCCCCGAATCTTTCTCCACCAATGCCTTAAACTCACAGAAATTTGAGTATGTTTGATCCTTCTTCTGCATGAAGAATATCCAAAATTTACAAGAAAAGTCATCAACACAAATAACATAATCTTATTTTTTGTTGTTGAAGCAATCGAGAATGGTCCACACACGTCTATGTGAACTCTCTCCAGGATCACCAAAGCATGGTTCGCCTTTTCATGAAATGTGGACTTTACATATTTCCCCATGGTGCAACCTTTGCACTGATCTAACTGAGAAAGTGTTCCCATTGGAAGTCCAGTAGATATTTGCTGCATTAATTTCAAGGTTCCATGATGAAGATGTCCCAATCACCTGTGCCATAATTTTCTCTCATCCCGGCTCACCACTTTTTCTGCATTTCCCATCATGGCAGCGAAACCATCTACCTCCAGCTTGTAGATATTCTTAACTCGAATCCCTATCCTCTTGGCTTGACCTATTGTTTAATGTCGCAGGAAAGATTTTCCATCGTTGAAAACAACGTTATAGCCTCTGTCCTCCAACATTGCGATTGAGACCAATTTTTTCTTCAGACCTAAAACATGCATAACATCTTTCAGTTGAAATGGTTTACCTGACTCCCTCTCAAAGGTAATGGTACCAATGCTGGTTGCACTGTATAGTCCATTTTCGCCCATCTCTACATGCATTTGGAGATATTTCTCCTCCAAGTCACTGAAAAGATCCTTATCTCCCATCATGTGGAAGGAAGCACCACTATCTAGACACCACACCGATCCCAATGCACTTGATGCCATGCATGCGATAAAAGAGAAATCAAGTTCAAATTACGAGGCAAGGGCCTCACCAGTTACAACTCCAACAACCTTCTTGTTCTTCTTCTTCTGCAGATAGTTAGTAGCGAGATACCCATGTTCATGACAATGAAAACACTTCACCTTGGACAAATCCAGCTTTTTGCCTTCGAATTTTGAATGGAATTTCTTCCCCTTCCCTTTCCTTGCCTTGGAAGCCAAAGAAAAATATTCTTCATCATCATGCTTTGATGAAGAGCCATCTATGGTGTTCCTCTTGAACTCCTCCTACACTAGATCCGACCACAGTCGTTCCCAATCCGGAAATTTTTCCCGTCCGTTGACAGAGTCCTCATAACTGTGCCAACTCTTAGGAAGTCCCAAGAGAGCTAAGCTCACCAAATAATCATCAGAAACAATGGTTCCCACACTCCCTAGTTCATCCCGACATTGGACAAACTTTGTGAGATGCTTTGGAATATTGTCAGCCTTTTCCATCTTGATCTTCCCGAGTTTATATTTCAATGCCAATTTCCTATGGTCGCTGCGACTTTGGAAAAGATTCGTCAAAGCCTTCCACATAGAATATGGTGTGGCTTTCCCATGAAGGCTTGAGACAATGTGGTCTTGTACACCTTTCAAAAAAATCCTCCTCGCCTTTGCCACTTTCTTTTTCCATGCATCAAATAATGCAACATCCGTTGAAGTGGGCTTAGCGACATCACTGTCGATGAATTCCTTCAAGCCATTAACTTCGAGCATCGCCTCCATCCTGTCCTTCCATAAAATTTAGTTCGAGCTTCCCTCGAGTGCATTCTATAGACGCAATCCACTGAAAGCCATTTCGATGTTTACTCAACTGTAGCACCAAGAAAATATTTCTGCAAATTCAAATTGTTTCCACCAACAAACTCAGCTCCTGCTTCAAAATTGCAATCTTCTATGCTCTGATACCATATAGAAATTTTAATAAAATTATGTATTGCCTAGATTTTCCTGATCTAACAATTATAAACCACTGTTAAATACATAACCAATTCTACAAAATTCTTGTGGAATTTAAAACAACAAGCTCCAATTGCAATATCAAGAAGAAAGACCAATCACACATAACACATATGTTTTTACCGGGAAAGCATAAAGCTTAAAACCCCACTATCATATATTATGTATATATCATGTATCATGAAACAATCTCATAAAAAACTCTAATCTAAGATCTCTCAGTACAATATACAATCATCTTACACTGTCATACAAAAATTGGCAAATACATGCGCCAATTTACTGCCTCCAGACAACTTGCCTCCACTGCGCAATCCCTGATGATAGAAATCCCTTAATGAATGGAATCCTGCTTGCCTTGAATGCACAATCCTCATGGGCACATCCAATGTGTGTATGGTTGCATGTGTGCACCCACTAATGTCACAACTAATAGTCAAACTGTCCCTTTAACCTACATCTCAACTGGGTCTCCACTAGATCTGACATGCATGTAGTTAACAGTTGTAAATATTCAACCACTGATTGTGAATTAATTAAATAATTAATTCAATTATCTCTCACTAGTGTATGTTCAGTTACAACTAGCACAACTGAGTTTAACTCACTTAACTGAGTTAAACTACTTTACAACTCACATAGATACACATCCAACTTTGTTACGACTTCAAATCACTCAGTTACAACTAAGTCCACTTGCATGTCCCACCAACCAACCTTTTAACTCAAATTTCCTATAGATAACTGATTTTTCACTTCAGTTAACTATTTCTAAGTGCTCATTGTGAATAGATTAATGTTTATTGTCCAACTATTATTAAGGGACAATAGTAGTCGACATGCATCTATAAATTGACATGCTATCTATAAATAGAACTCGCACATACATCTAAAATTAGAACATCATATATAAATAGAAATTTCTCACCATCTATAAATAGACATCATCTATAAATATAATTTTCTCATGCATTCTAAAAATATACTTCCACCTAAAAATAGCTTGAGGCTCCATCGTAGTGTAGGTGCATAATTTTCACTAGGATCTTCTTGTTGAATCTCAATAAAATACCTCACCCTAATTTACAATATACAGTGGAATTGAAACATCAACCAATTGTACCAGACAATATGAGGTATTGGAAATTTTTTGGCAATGATAAACAAATTGAAAACATTCTACAATCTAAGGATGAGTTTGAAGAAGATAGTATAGATTTAGAGTGTGAATTTGAAGATATAATAGTTGTACATTGTAGAAAAGAAGTTAGATAACACAGATGTAAATATACATATAGATAAAGTTGTAAATAAAGTAGGATTGCTTGAAATAGATCCAGAGAAAGAAGAATTTGAAATACTTCAGTTAAAGGATAATGTTTTACTTAGAGGTTTGGTTCCATTATAAGAATTATTTGATTTCAATGATGTAGCTAAGAAGCCTAGGATTGAGGCCATAGGGGCAGATGTAGAAGAGTGAAACATAGGTAGTGAAAAATATCCTAAAATGATAAGACCGTCGAAGTCACTGCCAATTGCTGAAAAACAGAAATACATTGCTTTAATTAAAGAATTCATTGATGTATTTGCATGGAGCTATGAAGACCTCAAAGCTTATGATACTAGTATAATACAACATAAAATTCCAATTAAAGAGGATCAGAAACCTTTTAAGAAAAAACTTCGAAGAATAAATCCAGTATTGATGCCTCTAATTTAGAAAGAAATTAAGAAGATCTATGATGCTAAAATCATAGTTCCTCTTAGGTACTCTAAATGGGTTTCCAATATAGTACCAACAAGGAAGAAAACAAGAGAAATCAGATTATGCATATATTTTAGAAACTTTAATAAGGTCTCCCTAAAAGACAAATACCCTTTGCCAAAGATGGATCACATCTTACAGAAGGTAGTTGGATCTAGTAGGATTTCTTTATTAGATGGCTTATCAGGTTACAACCAGGTTTTAGTTCACCCTGATGATCAAGATAAAACAAATTTTACTACTCCATGGGGTACCTTCATGTATGTGAAGATGCCCTTTGGGTTAATGAATGTTGGAGCCACATTTAAAAGAGCAATGGATATTGAAGTTTTTTGATGAAATTGGAAGATTTATTGTGATATATCTAGATGAAATTACTATTTATTCCAAAACTGATGAAGAACATTTGTTACATCTGAGAAGAGTTTTTGAAAAATGCAAAAGGTTTGGAATTTCACTAAATCCTAAGAAAAGACTTTTCGGCCTTCACGAAGGAAAAATTCTAGGTCATATCATCTCCAAAGAAGGTATTAGGATTGATCCTAGTAGAATTGAAGCTATCTTGAAAATCGGTCATCCTAGAAGCATTAAGTAACTTCAATCATTTATTAACAAGATAAATTTCCTATGAATATTCATTCCCAACGTAGCAGAACTTCTCAAAAACATAAAAAATATGTTGAAAAGAGATTCAAAAATAATATGGAACATTGAACCTAAAAAATCATTTGATCAAGTTAAACAAGCATTGGCAAAAGCACCAGTCCTGAGTCTAGGTTTCACTAAATATTTTATAATATTTTCGTTTTCATCTGAACACATTGTTGCATCTATTATTTTACAGAAAAAAAACGAGGGACGTGAACCACCCATTGCATTATTTAGCAAGGCTTTAAGGGATGCTGCATTGAAATATAACATAATGGAAAAAGAAGCCTTTGCCTTAATAAAAGCAATCAAATATTTCAGAGTATATATTCTTTATTCTCACACAATTGCTTATGTGCCAAATTATGTGCTTAAGGATATTTTAAATCAAAATGGACTAGATGGTAAAAGAGGAAAGTTGATTGCTATCATCCTTGAGTATGACATAGAAATCAAACCCACTAAGCTTATCAAAGGACAGGGACTAGCCAAATTTACGGTTGAGTCTAATTGGATATCAACTTTGTAGCTGCATTAGATGATCAAGAGGAGCAGATAACTCCACAAATTGATGATGCTTTTATGACCTCACCCTGGTATGCAGACCTCATTTTTGTTTATTTAATTTAAATGCTCCTCTTGTTTTAACTAGAACATAGGACAAATTTCTGAAACAATAAAATTTTTCATCATAGATAATGTTTTATATTGGAAAGATGTTGGTGGTATTTTAAAGTGTCTATTGAAGGATCATGCAGAAAGAACCATGCAGGAATTGCATGAAGGTGATTGCGGTGGACATTTGTACTAGAAAACCACTACTAACAAAATCCTTAGAGATGGTTTTTATTGGCCTACCCTTTTCCCTAATTTCCATAAGAAAGTAACCTCTTGCCACAAATGCCAAATATTTGAGGGAAAAATAAAACTATTGCCTTTGCCTTTAAAACCCATATCCGTTGAAATCCCTTTCCAACAATGGGGTTTGGATTTTATTGGATAAATCCATCCACCATCCTCTGCCCAAAATAAATGGATCGTCACAGCCACTGACTACTTCACCAAATGGATTGAAGCCATACCTTGCATATTAGCCCCTGATGTTGTTATTATTAAATTCCTGTAAACCAATATTTTTTCTAGATTCGGTTTTCCAAACAAGCTCATTACAGATAATGCTGCAGCTTTTAAATCCAAGAAAATGATAGATTTCTGCAGTAAATATCATATTACTATGGGACATTCAAATGCTTACTACCCTCAGGGTAATGGATTAGTTGAATCCTCAAATCAGAGTTTGGTCAACATTATCAAAAAAATGCTAGAAGATAACAAAAAATCATGACACAACAAGTTGATAAATGCACTTTGGGCTGATAGGCTTACTACAAAGAAATCAATTGGCATGATATCATACCAATTGGTTTATGGGATGGATGTTATTTTTCCATCCTCTTTAGGAGTTCCAATTATGAAGATAATTTAGGAATTGCAGGTTGAACCCAATGACACTTAGAATAGGATTAATCATACCATTCAATTGTAACAATCCAGGGAAGAAGTCTACAATAAAACACAGGTTATCCAGGAGAATGTGAAAAATATTTTTGACATAAGAAATAAAGCAAATGATTTCAATTTGGGTGGTAGTGTTTTAAAGTGGGATTCCGGAAGAGAGGACAAAGGCAAGCATGGGAAATTTGACAATACGTAGAAAGGACCATATATGATTTATGATTTTAGAGGACACAATGCATTCTTTCTCAAAGATCTAGATGGAACAAAAATGCCTGATGAACTTGTGAATGGCAGAATGTTGAAGAATTTGTTTCTCTTAGAAATATAAGTTTTTCTTACATGAAATAAGTATAGATATGATTGTCTTTATAATTTTGATTGGGTAACCTATTGAAAAAAATTGAAGCACACAGGGAAGGCCCTAATATTTTGATCGATATGCTACCATAATTACTCCAACACCAAAATAAATTAGGTGTAGACATTGCTGAAATGGAACACGCAAAGCTACTGATCAAATGTCTTGGCACCTCACATGGAGAGTTCCATCCCCAGCTAGAGCCACTGTTATGGTCCTATAATTTATAGGATCTCAAGGTGATTTAGTATTTATCTCAGAAATTTCATATTGTAAATAATTTTCAGTCTGAAAATGATTTCCAAAAAGAAACATATAAAAGAAAATGAAAAGAGGGTATGTTAAAAAATGAATAAAAAGAAAAAGAAAAAGGAAGAAACATTGAAAAAAGAATTAAAATGAAATCAGAACCCCACAAAATAAATACAAAATAAAATAGTACTGAAAGTGCCGCAAATTCAAATGCCACTACTAATAGATATTTTTTTTCTGTCAAATAAAGTAAGGTTGTGTGCATCTTTTTTGAAATGCCACAATGACTAGTTATTTGTTTAATCATACAACTTAAACATCGTTAAACGAGTTTAAATTTCTGTAAATTAGATTAGAGAATAAAGTTTTTCCAAACAGTTTAATCATGATAAATCAATCTTTAGGTAGAAAATCACATTGGTTCAACTGTTTAATCTGAATCAATAGGAGAAATAAGTGTTAGGATTGAATATATTTTAATTTTTCGCAATAAAAAAATGAAATGTGGGTTTGCTAGTCTAAATGCACCCCTTGAAGAAGAAATAAAAATGTTAGCTTAGAAAAATAATTTGAGTTAAAAGGGGTAGGTAGAAGAAGTTTGTTTAGAAAAATATCAAAATGTGCACTTATCCTAAGTTTTAATCAGCATTGTATAATCAAGTGCAAAAGGGATATGTATGTTTTATATATGTTTTTATCCAAAAAATTTGATAGAAATTTGCTGAATAATGATTAATTATCCACCGAGACTATCCTGATCACATATCAATTCGAATTCATATGCAACACATAATCTCTTCCACTCAGATCATCAAACATGCGGAAATAAAACAAGCGATAACACATCAAATCATCATACACATTAACACAGTATGTATGGAGAAAGCTTATAGCTGAAAACACCGCAGCTATTGTGTATATTATAATGGAGAAATCATGTAACAAACTCAGTACAATACTCCTCACAAGTACTCAGTACTATCTCATGAAGTTACACACAAACTAGCTCAGTTTTGAACAGGTTACTGGTTCAAAACTCACCGCCAATTGCCTTGCCTCTATTGCGCAATCATGGCATGTCTATATAGAGATCCAAGGTTCGAATCTCCTTGGCTTGACTGCGCAATTGTCATGGACAAATCCTCCAAGTGTGGTGCAAATCTCATGCACAACTGATGTCGCCACTGATAGCTAACTCCACCCTTTCATCTACCTCTTTCACTGGTCTCCACTGAACTGATCATGCACTGTAGTGAACCGATGTGTTCTTGAGTTGAATAATGAGTTACTAATTAATGAATTAAATAATATTTAATTCACTCCACTCATAACTAATTGATTATCTAGTTAAACTAATCTCAACTAGTTCAACTAAAATAAACAGAACACAACTCCACTAGCCGTCTCATTAACTCCACCAAACTTCTACCACTGAAGTCCTAACTGAAGTCAACCATGCACGATGCCATCAAACCCTTGGGAATAGTGTAATTCCTCTTTCAGATGCATGAGCCACTTCCAAGGCTCGAACTGAAGTGCTCCAAGAGAGTAAACTGCTGTTTATAGTCCAAATATTATTAAGGGTAAATAATATTTGACTTCCCTATTTTAAGGAGAGGCAGTCTAAAATAGACTTCGACCTATAGGTCCAAAAAATAGAGTCCCATCTATTTTTACCAACATGACCAATACTCCAAGAATAACATACTGCAATCCCCGGACCATGCTCCATATGTCTAAAAATAGACATAGTCTAAAAATAGATTTTGCGCCAGAATTTGCCTGCGGGCCCACTTAGTGAAGGCGACTTCATTTCACTAAGCTCCATAATCTTGCTGCATTTTCAACACTCCCTCTCAGCAAGATATGGATTATCTGCAACCCCTATCCTGCCTCTGTGGAATTCGAACTTGCTCCCGGTGAGCGCCTTCGTCAGGATGTCAGCATCCTGATCCTCCGTGGGAACATATGAAAGCATCATGATTCTCTGCTGAACACAATCTCTGATATGATGGTACCTGATGTCGATGTGTTTGGACCTATCATGAAATAATGGATTAGCCGAGAGTTTAATGCAACTCTGGTTATCACAGTAGATCACTGTAGGCTCCAAATGCAACCCGAACAATCCAATGAGGATCTTCCTCATCCAAATAGCCTCGCATGCAGCCAAGCTAGCTGCCATGTACTCGGCCTCTGCTGAACTGAGTGCCACGGATCTCTGCTTCCTGATGTACCAGGAAACTACTGTCGACCCAATGCTGAAAACTCCTCCAGATGTGCTCTTCCAGTCCGTTGGACTCCCTGCCCAATCTGCATCAGTGAAGCCAGAAAGCTTCGCTCCATCCTCCTGTCTGTACCATAGACCATATCCCGATGTGCCTTTAACATAGCGCAATACATGCTTGCCTACCTTCCAAAAGAGCTTGGTAGGCTTAACCATAACTTGCGAAAGCTGGTTAACAGCATAGCATATATCGGGTCGTGTATTGACCAGATACATAAGCGACCCCACCAACTGTCGATAGACAGTGGCATCCACTACCTCCGCTGAAGTAGCATCCTCCTTCCTCCAACCACCAGAAAGAGGAGTGTCAACAGGCTTGCAGCCTTGCATGTTGAACCTCTCCAGAATCTCCCGGGCATACTTGCCCTGAGAAACAAACAGTCCTCCGCTGCGCTGCCAAATCTCCAATCCCAGGAAATAATGAAGGATGCCAAAGTCCTTCATCTCAAACTCTCGTGCAAGATCCTCCTTGCATGAAAGTATCAACTGCTCATCGCCAGTCAAAATCAGATCATCTACATACAGTACGATGATCAACAGCTTCCCCTCCACCACAATCTGGTACAGGTTTGGATCCGCCTCACTCTTGGAGAATCCAAGCCCGGTGAAGTAGCTGTTTATCCGAGTGTACCAAGCACGAGGTGCTTGCTTCAGCCCATACAGTGCTCTCTTGAGTCGGCACACATGCGACTCACTGCTGAAGATCTCAAAACCTTCAGGCTGCTCTATGGACACCTCCTCCTCAATAACTCCATTGAGGAACGCAGTCTTCACATCCATCTGATGGATGTGCCATCCCATCTGCGCTGAGAGAGCAAGGATCGTCCGTATGGAAGAGTACCTTGCGACAGGTGCAAAAGTCTCCTCATAATCGATCCCCTCGATCTGTGAGAAGCCATGGGCGACAAATCTCGCCTTGTACTTCTCCACACTCCCGTCAGCCGCCTGCTTCACTTTGTAGATCCATCGCGAACCCACCACTGATTTCCCTTCCGGTCTTGGGACAATCTCCCATGCACTGTTTCTGACGATCGAATCATATTCTTCGATCATGGAATATACCCATGCGGGTTCCTCCACAGCTTCCTCAAAAGAGGATGGCTCCGTCACGACACATTGAATCATAAGAGCCATGTATCCAGTGTACCGATCCGGTGACTGTCTCTGTCTGCGCTGTGCTGTAGGTGGTCCTACAACCTTCTCTGCATCCTGAGCCAGTCGCTCAGCTTCTGTAGTGCGCATGCGCCCTCTGATGGTTGGCGCTGCATGGGTGGTTTATTCCACCTCCTGAACCTCCTCTTGTGGCTGATCCACATCCGGAAGCTCCTCCTTAGGAACTAACAGCTCCTCATCTGCATGCAAGTGTAACTCCCTCTCAAGCGAACACTGCATGGCTTTCTCCTCCTGAAATTTTATATGCCGTCGCACAACAGTCTTGCGACTGTCTGAAAAATACACCCGATAGTTGTGAGGTGTATCAGTGTACCCCATAAATATTCCAACCTCAGCGGTCGGATCCAGCTTCCTTCTCGCATCCTTCGTCACATGCATGTAGACAGGAGAACCAAAAATCCGCAAATGGGAAATATCAAGCCTCTTGCCAGAATAAGCCTCCTCCGGTGTACTCATGCCAAGAACCTTGTGAGGACAACGGTTCTGCACATACACTGCTGTATTGCATGCCTCAGCCCACAAGTGAAGGGGTAGGCCCCGATCATGCAACATCGCCCGTGCAGCACCCACGATCGTTCTGTTCTTCCGCTCAGCCACCCCGTTCTGCTGTGGGTTATGGGGTGCGATGAGCTCTCTCCGAATCCCTTCTGCGCTGCAGAACTCCTTGAATTCAGGCGAGATGAATTCACCACCGTTATCACTCCTTAGAGCAATCACCTTCTTCCCCGACTCCTTCTCGACCAGTGCTTTAAACTCACAGAACTTCGCGAATGTATCGCTCTTCTTCTGCATGAAGAAGATCCAGCACTTTCGAGAGAAGTCATCAACAAAGATCACATAATACTTGTGCTTTGCTGTCGAAGCAACTGAGAAAGGACCACACACGTCTGTGTGAACTCTCTCAAGGATCGTCGTGGCGCGAATATCCTTCTCGTGAAAGGTGGCTTTCACATACTTTCCTAAAGTACACCCCTTGCACTGATCTGACTGCGCAAGAGTGCCCTTAGGAAGTCCAGTAGAAATCTGCTGCAGGATCTTCAAAGCTCCATGGTGAAGGTGGCCCAATCTCCTGTGCCACAGTTCGCCCTCATCATCCCGGCTCACCACTTCTCCCGCCTTGCATGCCATAGCTGCGCAGCCATCTACCTGCAACTGATAAAGGTTCTTGGTTCAAACCCCTATCTTCCGGGTCTCTCCAGTAGTCTTACTACGCAGGAAGGCTTTTCCTTCGCTGAAGACCACATCATACCCCTTATCCTCCAACATCACCACAGAGATCAAGTTCTTCTTCAATCCAGGTACATGCATGACATCCCTTAATACAAAGGGTTTACCAGACTCCCTCTGAAAGGATATGGTACCGATACCAGTCGCACTGTATCTACCATCATCGCCCATCTCGATGTGCACACCCAAATCTTTGTCCTCCAGATCTGAGAACAAATCCCGATCTCCCGTCATATGAAATGACGCACCGCTGTCCAAGAACCATACCGATCCCATCACACTTTAAACCAAGCATGCGATCAGTGAAAAGTCAAGCTCGAACTGTGAAGCCAAAGCTTCTCCATCTGCAGATCTTCCCGCTTTCTTGTTCTTGTTCTTCTTTGGACAATTGGTAGCATAATGTCCGTGATCATGGCAGTGAAAACATTTCACTTTCGCCATATCCTGCTTCTTGCCCTTAGCTCCAGAATGAGAGGTTTTCTTACCCTTCCCTTTCTTAGCTTTGGACACCAAAGCGCAGTTTTCTTCATCGGCTCCCTTTGATGAAGATCCATCTCGAGTAGTCCTCCTTATCTCCTCCTGCATGAGATCCGCCCAAAGGCGCTCCCATCCCGGCAGCTTCTCCCGACCATTGACACTATCTTGATATGAGTGCCAAGCCTTCGGAAGACCAAGGAGAGCCAGGTCGACCATGTCCTCATCTTCGACGGTCACCCCCACACTTCCCAGCTCATCTCTGCATTGAGTGAACTTCGTGAGGTATTTGGCGATACTGTCGCCTTTCTCCATCTTGATGTTCCTGAGCTTATCTTTGAGCGCCAGCTTCCTTTGGTCACTCTTACTCTGGAATAGATCCGTCAAAGCTTTCCACATTAAAAATGGAGAAGCCTTTCCATGCAGGTTGGATACAATATGATCCTTGACGCCCTCCAACAGGATCCTTCGACATTTCGCCATCTTCTTTTGCCATGCTTCGACTTCAGCAGGATCAGTGGGCTTTTGGACATCCGTATCTACGAACTCCTTTAGACCATTATCTTCTAATACTGCCTCCATTAAATCCTTCCATGTAACATAATTCGAACTGCCTTCAAGAGAATATTCGAGTCGCAAACCGCTGAAAGACATTTTCAACACTGGCACCAAGAAAACAAAATTGCTGCAAAATTCGAATTCCACCTCAAAGCTCAACCGCTCTAGATCTGTGAGAACAAACTATTTCTAGCACAGAGATTGACTGCAAGGGGCATTTAATAGACCTTTCACTTTCCAAAGAAAGATGAATCCGGAGGCTACCTGGCCCGCATGCAGACTCTGTCTACCGAAATAAGTTTGTAATCACTGTGATGATCAATCTCTGCTTCAATAGCTCCGATACCATGTAGAAATTTGCTGAATAATGATTAATTATCCACCGAGACTATCCTGATCACATATCAATTCAAATTCATATGCAACACATAATCTCTTCCACTCAGATCATCAAACATGCGGAAATAAAACAAGCGATAGCACATCAATTCATCATACACATTAACACAGTATGTATGGGGAAAGCTTATAGCTGAAAACCCCGCAGCTATTGTGTATATTATAATGGAGAAATCATGTAAGAAACTCAGTACAATACTCCTCACAAGTACTCAGTACTTTCTCATAAAGTTACACACAAACTAGCTTGGTTTTGAACAGGTTACTGGTTCAAAACTCACCACTAATTGCCTTGCCTCTATTGCGCAATCCTGGCCTGTCTATATAGAGATCCAAGGTTCTAATCTCCTTGGCTTGACAGTGCAATCATCATGGGAAATTCCTCCAAGTGTGGTGCAAATCTCATGCACAACTAATGTCGCCACTGATAGCTAACTCCACCCTTTCATCTACCTCTTTCACTGGTCTCCACTGAACTGATCATGCACTGTAGTGAACTGATGTGTTCTTGGGTTGAATAATGAGTTACTAATTAATGAATTAAATAATATTTAATTCACTCCACTCATAACTAATTGATTAGCTAGTTAAACTAATCTCAACTAGTTCAACTAAAATAAACAGAACACAACTCCACTAGCTGTCTCATTAACTCCACCATACTTCTGCCACTGAAGTCCTAACTGAAGTCAACCATGCATGATGCCATCAAACCCTTGGGAATCACGTGATTCCTCTGTCAGATGCATGAGCCACTTCCAAGGCTCCGAGCGAAATTCAAATGAGAGTAAGCGAAGTTTAGAATAAAAATATTATTAAGGGTAAATAATGTTGACTTCCCTGTTACAGGAGAGGCGAGTCTAAAAATAGACTTCGGCCTATAGGTCCAAAAAATAGAGGTCCATCTATTTTTACCAACATGACCAATACTCCAAGAATAACATCTTATAATCCCTGGACCATGCTCCATATGTCTAAAAATAGACATAGTCTAAAAATAGATTTTGCGCCAGAATTTGCCTGTGGGCCCACTTAGTGAAGGCGACTTCATTTCACTAAGCTCCATCATCTTGCTGCATTTTCAACATGTATAATCAAGTTCAAAAGGGATATGTATGTTTTATATATGTTTTATCCAAAAAATTTGATCGAAATGAAAGTACACATCCCAACAAAATTGTTTGTCGCATTATGGTTAAAGGGCACTCAGTTATCAAACGTATGATCATCCTGCTCTTCAGATTGACTGCGTACATTCACTTTCATCCCCCCCTCTCCATCCTCTCTTTTCTAGGGGGGTGGTGTCTGAAAAAGTGCTATTCCCCTCCAGGCCCCATGACTACGTGGCCTCCCCTCCGTGTTTCGCACCCCCCTGCCTAAACTGCTAACCACTCCCTACCCCGTCCGAAAACCACTTCCCCCTCACTTTATTACCGTTGTCCCTACCCGATCCCTATGCCACTACCCTTCCGCTACATTTCATAATATTTTCCCAATAAAATTTTTTCCCAGGGTTTACTGTTGAGCATTTAATTTGCCTGGATAATCATTAATCCAACGGACCCGCACCAAATTGCAACGGAAACCATGAAATTACTTTAAAAACCCTGAAACTAATCCCTTTTCGACCGTTTCTGTCACAAAGTTTCTGCAAATTGATTTGATTTAGAGGTTTTCCAGTGGGCCCACAGTTGATCGACCTTCTATTAAGTGTCAGTGTTTTGTCTCCCTCTCTTAATCAGCTATACACCTACAATTCACTCTCGGTAAACCTTTTCTTCCTAATTCCTATTAATATTTTAGTGATAAATCCTGCCTCCAAAGAATAAGAACCAAGAAGACCCTGTGAATCATTTAGTTTATCCTCCAATAGATTTAGATCACATCCCATTAGCTGATAGAGACTACAAGTTCAATGTGACACAATGTGAGTTCGAATTGTTCAAATTCTACTGTTGGCTCAAGGATAAGTATGTTGACAAAACCAATGAAATTGTACTATGGGATTCCAATTGCCCGCACTACATTTTCCCTCAGACCTTCCATGCCCTCGAATTCACCAGAAAATGTCAAGCATGCTATTTTCCCAATCAATGAGCGATTATAGCCCCTACTGGTGAAATACTCTTCACCATTACTGCTCAATCTATAAACCAGATGATGCAAGCCCCCTCTGTGGTAAAAAACACACCATTTTCCTTAGAAGCCCTCACAGAACTTTACCAAAAGATTTATTTTTCCAAGAGAGCTAGGATTTTTGATATATTCTTACCAGAAAATACCCAATTGCCAATGAAAAATCCACCATACCCTTCCTCAATCTTCCCTGATTAAGAAAAAAAAATTATAATTGTAATTTCATACATTCTTGGTTATTATTCTGATCAGTGGGTAGATGAACCCATTCTAGGCTTCCTCTCCATTTTTTTCACAGATAGAAAACCTTCCATTATCTTTAATTTCATTTAATTTCTGGAAAATAACATCCATGAGCAGTTTCTGAAATTTCGAATTGAAGAAGTGTTTAAATACACTTCTATTTTGGTCTATATGTTTTTGTATTATTAAGCAGACAAGTTTAAATTTGCTATGCAGAAGCTAGATGAAGAGGGAAACTAAAAGTCAATGATATTTTGGACATCTATAGTGATGAAGGAGTAGCAAGAAGTCTCCTATAAGTAGTTCATTGAATAGTTTTTCCACCCAACCATGAGTGTGCTAAACAATTCAGTAGAACCCAGGATCAGTGAAGACATTAAGAGAATTATGCATTTGACAGATCAGGCAAAAACTGGAGACTGGTACTTGTACCAAAATGACACATAAATCAAAGTGTATGGATGTGAGTTTGCACCATACAAGCTGAAAAAATACCTCCCCATGAGGATTTTTGCACTCGAGTACTTCAGACAACTGTTAAATTATGATGAAATGCATTTTGTGTCAGCTTAAAAGAAATCACAGTTCAGAATCAAAACACAGGTTGGATCCTTCATCTGTAACAGCAGGATAGCAGGGGAAGAGGAAGATAAGATTCTTAAGGAGATGAAATTCAGCCTGAGTTTTACATGGTCTTATGACCCTATGGGTGTTATTTCTAAGCTGAGAATAGAAAATAAAACTACTCCATACATTCATATCCAGAGGCCTGAAATAGAGAGATATGTAAACTAGCTAGTTTGGGCAGAGAATACATTAAAGGAAGCTGAGGAGCAACTTGTTTCAACATCTACATCACAGATTCCTGTTCCACAGGAGAAAGCAACCAAAAAACACAGGGAATAAGAGTAATCTTTAGTGACTGACAACGTAGGAAAATAATTCAAAATCATGTACAAGAAGAGAACAAAGTTAAATCCAAAGGTAGATATAGAGAAGAATTCAGAGCAAGAGGTGCCCATGGTAATAAAAGAAATTCCATCTTCCTCTCAGACAGGTGGCCAGTTCACTGCATCTCCCACAACATATTCAGTATCCCAGGGGCTGCAAGAAACTGTTCAAACTACCAAAGTTGTCCAAGGAGAAAAATAGAAGACAGTGTTTGACATATTCAGAGAAATAAAACTTAAGAATGAGATTCTTAAGAAAAATACTTATGCTCAATTCTAGAAGCAGACTTCCAGCTCCCAAAGTAGGTTACTGTTAGATTTTGACTCAGAGAAGGGAAAGATGCAGATGGCCTTCCTTAAGGCCCAAGTTCCACAACCTAAATCAACATCAGATTACAAGAAAACAACATTCGAGTTATATACAAAGGATATTTATCCCTTTGACCAAATGGAGCTGCATAAACAAACATGTGAAATGATTTTCTCCACTTTAACTAATACTACTTTAACTATTTCCAAAATGTAGGTTTCATTATCCAATACTTAGTCACACTTGAATATGGATAATATTTCTTCTCTTGAAAAGGACACAAGGATTAAATCCTTATAGGATTTAGTATTGAAGATGGGATATGACCCTGAAAACATGAAAAATGCAGAGGAATTAATCAAGAAGAAGAATGCTGACATTGCAACATTGAGGAAGAAGTTAAAATTTCCAGCTACTGAAGATCCCCTCACTAAGTACATTGAAGAAACATAGACTCAGAAAACTGACATGATGAAGCTGATCATGGAACATAATGCTCAGATAAGACAAATGGAAACTGAGTTGGAGAAAATGATAAAGGAAATGGAGAAGAATGCTAAGATAGCCATGCTTCATTTAGATGATGTAACTCTTACAACCATTCCCACAATAATAGCTATAAGCTCCACTGCACCTACTACATAGTTTGTTGATGGTGTTGAGAAAATGACCAAAGCTTTAGAAAATATGTCAATTCAGGCAGAAGAAATAAAAAATTTGAAGGACCAAGTCAAAACATTACAGGACCAGAAGACCAGGAGTGAAGCTTCTCACTCTGCTGAAGCTCAGAGGGCTCAGAAGTTGATTGAGATATTGTAGAAATCTGAAAGGGAATCAACAATTGGACATACCTTAGCCCAAGACAAGGAAATTATTTGGACATATATCATGAATTCAATAACTGAAATCAGGCCTGTATTCAGATTATATTTGAGTAGACAAAATTGATCAAAAGAGCAACAAAGGCCATTATAGAGATTAAAGAATAGTTGAGAGAAATTCCTGCAACAACAATAAATATCATCAAATTCTTAAATTCCAAGAATAGTTATGAATTAAATGATTTAGGAGTTGATGATATAACATAAACAATTTTGGAGGTAAAGAAGATTCTCACCAAAAATAATCTGGTTGTTCAGTTAGAGGAGAAATGTCATAGTTTGGAGATAGCAGTAAATAGATTTTTCACTAGGATTGAACCTCTAACTTAGAAGGGGTTACCTAGTTTAATTTTAATTAATTACAAGTTGATTACTCATGAAGATTACATCAGAAAATTGAAGGAGGTAGCCAGAGACAGCTCAAAATTTTCAAATATCAAAGGAAGAATGACAGGCAGATATTTCTTGGAAGCCATGGATAATGATTTCTTCATCCAACAAGAAGTAAATCATATTTTTGTGGTGAGGCCCACATTTTCCAAATATACGAAATTTACTGGAAGGTAACAAAATTAACCATTCCAGATGAAGATAGGTGGGATAAATTGATCCGAATGGAAAATGGCATCCACCCATGGTATTCATTCACCCATGGTATTCATCCACCCATGGAATTTACCCATGGTATTGTAAATGACATCAACCCATGGTATTTATCCACACATGGAATTTACCCATGGTTTTGTATGTGGAATCCACCCGTGGTATTCATTCACCCATGGTATTTACCCATGGTATTGTAAGGGAGATCCACTCATGGTATTCATTCACCCATGGTTTTTACCCACCCATGGAATTTACCTGTGGTATTGTAACTAAAAAATGTTATAAGTAGCAAGTCACAACTTGTAAAAGGAGATGGTCCACCACAATGTAGCTTCTACAGTTATTCTTGGTTTTAATAAAAAGTATCTTTGTGGTTTTGTTTACTGTGTACTCTCATCTTTTTCCAGAATTTCAAATTTTCAGATCTTGGGGGCCTCCCCCAAAATATGGATCAGTGGTATCAGATTCAGGTTACAAATTCATGGGAATCAGGGTTTGAAGCATATTTCAATTTCAATGTTTTTAGCCATATTTAGCGAACTCCATGCAATTTCCACGACCTCCACGGAGCACTTTTTTTGGCAAAGAGGGAAGAATTTTTGTTTTTGTTTTTGTTTTTTTCGTTTTTTTACAGGAATTTTTTTGGGCGGCGAGTTTGTAGAGAACATATGACAATATTGGTGAAATTTTTTTTGAAACAAATATCAGATCTAGATTCCTTACGAAAAATAGTCAATTTAAAAATCAGTCGAATCGAAGTCCGGATGAGGGCAATATCACTTATTTAAAATCAGCTTTGTTGGAGAAATTTTTCTGACGACAATTTGTGGACAACGAATCTCCTGTCATTTATTGCATTTTTCAATGAAAATTTTCAGAGAATTTTTATATATATGGGCTCCTCTTGAAAATCCACCCAATTTCAAAAAACAATTCGGTCGAATCAGAGTCCGAACGAGGGAGTTATCGTTGACTTAAAATCAATTATTTTTTTAGTAATTTTGTGACGGCGGGACAGTTGCAGCACGAATATGAGATTCCAAAGTGTCTAGATAATGATTTCAACAACATGGGAAGATTCAAAATGATAATTGTTTTTCCAAAAATAGGTTATAATAAATATTATGAGTTATATTGACCACGTTGTGCCCATTTTAAATCTGGAGCAGCATTCGGAGCTGGTTCGATTTGGAGACGTGCCCTCCCACCCCGCTTTAGTGGGCACCTGCTTCACATTCATCAATTTCAACATAGAAGAATTTGGCTTGGGTTCTTTGGAGATGTGCCCTCCCACCCCAGGCAATGTAGGCACTTGATACTTCATCAACAGTCATCATCACAGTAATGGGTCAACCGCACAAAATACTTCGCATCGAAATTCATTTGCTAGGCCACACATTGTTAGTATCATAGTAAGTCAAAAGCATTACATGGTACCTCTATCCTCAGATCTTCATTTTTCATGGTTTTGGGTCATCAAAAAACCCACAATTCATCAAAGTCCATTTTCTAGGCCGCAAACTGTAGCATCATAGTTAGTCACAAGCATTATAGGGTATTTCTATCCTCGGATATTCGTTTGTCATGGTTATGGGTCATCCACAAACCCACACTTCATGTAAGTCCATTTGATAGGTCACTCACTGTCAGTATCACAGTTGGTCACAAGCATTACAGGGTATCTCTATCCTCAGAACTTCGTTCATCACGATTATAGGTTAACCACAGAAAACCATTGTCTTCAGTGGCTCTTCATATTCAAAAAAGGATTATCAGGAGGGAACTTCATGTAATGGGGACCATTGCTTCTTAAGGAGGGAGGAATGATCCGAATGGAAAATGGCATCCACCCATTGTATTCATTCACCCATAGTATTCATCCACCCATGGTATTGTAAATGACATCAATCCATGGTATTCATCCATCGATGGTATTTATCCACCCATGGAATTTACCCATGGTATTGTATGTCGAATCCACCCATGGTATTGTAAGGGAGATCCAACCATGGTATTCATTCACCCATGGTTTCTACCCACCCATGGAATTTACCTGTGTTATTGTAACTAAAAAATGTTATAAGTAACAAGTCACAACTTGTAAAAGGATATTGTCTACCACAATGTAGATTTTACAGTTATTCTATGTTTAATAAAAATTTTCTTTATGGTTTTATTTATGGTGTGTTGTAGCCGCTACAACAGCACCCAAAATTTTGGGTATATTCAAAATTTCGAGTCCCCCTCTACTCGCCTAGCCATTAGGGTTTTGAACTGGTTTGTGGTCAGCAATGTTCACGTGGCCTATTCCAAACCCATCATGAAATTTCTCACCCTCACGATGAGATGCTCTTGCCGCAGCCACACCATGTGTGGGGGGAATCGTTCTGCATACACTCGAACGAGAACTTTTCTTTGTATCAAGTATGTGCATTAGGAACCCTTTCACCATGGATCTTGAAGCGTTTTGGTTTGGGTACTACACTTAAGTTCATAGTCGCATGTAAATGATGTGGGGGGAATATTTCTCTGAAAAGTAACCTGAACTAATCGATATTATTAATGTTGCATGCAGGTCGACCCCACAGATAATATACCAAATGGTATTATCATCGCATTGGGAGAAGGAAATTGAATTGAGAACAACAAAGGCGCAGTTGTAGAACATGGCACTTCCATACCTTGTCCATATAGGAAGGAAGATTAATGCTATAGTAAAAAACCTCGTTAAGGCGGAGGACAAGGATCTGTGGAAATTAATCCAGCTTTGGAAAGAAAACAAGTTGAGCCTGTTGATGAAGTAAAAAAAAAAATCATTTAAAATGCTTTCATGTAGAATGTCAGGATGCAACTGACAGAAGTTGATGGGGCAACGTGAAAGGGCAGCCATGTTGGGTTATAATTCTTGAGGGCCTTGACAGCTTTCCACATGACCTTACCTATAGCGAAAACAAAAGTTCTCATTGGGTGGAAATCCTACTTGAAGGCAACGCGAGTCTTCCATCTCAAAGATATGCAGGCCCTTGCAAGATCCGCTAATGGAAGGGTGTATAAACATTATCAAAGGGGAGCGTGCTGATGCTGGCTGGGGTGCTAGAGAATTTTTAAACAGGTGTCCAAGGATTGCTCCATTTTCACGAAGGGTTTTGGATTCCTTCAAATTGTCTGCAATCGTTAGAGGTTTTGCATGGAGCGATACCAAATATGTTTTTAATTACACCAGATTTCAGCTATATACTAGATATAAAATTCTATGGTGGAAAGGCCCCTTAGTTTCAAGCAAGAAAAGAGGTTTCACTAAATATTGTTTCCTAACCTGAAGCTAAAGGAGATGCAAACATATTCTATCCAACAGATTTTGATCGTGGAACTCATTGATCATTACCAGGCAGAAGATGATAGTGAACTGATTAATGATAAAACTCTCAAACCAATCAAGAAGCAACGATTGAAAATTCTCGGTGAGACTGATTTTGTGATAGATTTTGGTCTCCCATCCAAGATAAGGGACAGAAGATGGTCTATAAACAGATTTAAAAAAAACGAGAAATGCCTGAGAGTTTAATGGTGTAGCTCGGCGATATTCTTTCGCTGTCCATATTAATGTCTTGACGTTTTTTTTTATGCACAACATCACGAGGAAGAGAGGCATATGTCCGATTATTGATAGTTCAGGCTTTATCTATTTCGTAAGGGCCACCAAAATGATCAGAATTCTCCAAAAGGCGCCGTTTCAAGCTTGGCCTCCACGTATGGAAAATCCAAGGTGTTTTGCATCCACGTGGTTCTATATTTGCCTAGTGAGGACCATTGGCGGCTAGCGCACTTGGAAGGAAGGAGTGAGAATGTAAGTAACAAAAAATCATGTGTTGAAAATGAGCGAAGGCACCATAACCATTACACTTGGGGCTATGTCGCTATTGCATGAAGGTGTAAATTGTCCGTTTGACTTTACGAATCTTCTAAGGAGTTTGGAGTGCAATGCAAGGTTCTACTTTTCAAACATGTGGTGATATTTAACGTGTGGTGTGGCGGGATTTCGAGAGGGGAAAGGGGTAAATGCTTGAAGTGAGAATTACCACAGCAAAATTAGAAACCCCGTGATCCATATTGGTTGCCACCCTAAAAAACATGCACACTCCAAAAGGATTAAATACCGCATACATCTGTTTGGCGAGAAGAAAGCAACGTTGGTGGCTATATCGCGCCTCCCTTAATACATATCATGGAGAAGGGTTTCAGCACTATAATATGCATGATCCCGCTTTCAAGATGGATCGAGCCTTGCATTTAGCATCGAGACAAAGCACAGTGAAAGTAACAAACCAAAAATACTAAGAAAATGCATATGCGGGAAAAGGTGAAAGAATTCGTGTTTGTCTGTAACAGGTCGCTGGAAGTGGAAACATTATGGTGCAATTTTGCGTGAAATCCCATCACAGCAACTCCGTTTAGCTGAGCACTGGAACCCGTATTCCTCGGATAAACATCGCATTCATCATAATTTCAACGTTGCACACAGGGAAATCATCCCCAAGGGGAGACGAATCACCAAGTCACACTTTTGTGCAGCAGTAACGAGCGCGACTCATTTCAAAGCGCGACCATGCGACCCCTCACCAAGTCGCAGCCTCTTTGGTCGCATAGTCGCAACTCTTTTCGGACTCAGAGAATGCGACTCAACCGCCATTTGTGACTCTGCGACCTTTCTCAAGTGCGACCAGTTGCTGGGTCGTAGAATGGGGAAAGCCACCTAAATTCTGACTTTCATAGCTGTGCGACCATGCGACCAAGTCGCAGGGTCGCAAAGTTGCATAACAACATAGCTTACATAGTGTTGCGACTATGCGACTTATGGGAATTTACCTACGCTAAAATAATCCCAAGTTACAACGCTGCGATATGAAAGGAATCATCATTTTCTCACCAAAAGGTCCCGATACGGGATTAGAGAGTTAATATCTCGCTACAAAATTTCAATAGGGGATCACGAGGTAAGGTTGCAAGAAGCCCGTCTCCATTCATTCCTAAGAAACATTTCAGGGATAATTTCATAGCTGATAACGAGGGCTAGGGCATCGATAGTTTCAAGACGTGTGGATCGTGGCCCACAACATCAAGAGTCACAAATGTGGAGGACCCATATCATCAGATCCATGTCTTTGACCACGTGTTATAAATTCGTTTCTAATATGGTACGATTTTTTAAGAATGAGGGAGCATCATGTCTCATCGATTGAGCCACACCTCTATGAAGTAAAAATCACCAAAAAAAGTTAAAACTATGGATCCACATTCAACACGCAATCCATAGCAATACTGATAGACATTACAGTGGTTGGAGAGGCGCAGAAAAAAACCTACATGAGCCATTCTCTCTGATAACATAGTGGCACAACACTTGACCACACAGGGGTCCAACCGATTTTAGCTATGATGAATTATTGCATTTCTTATGTTGATTCCCCGACGTGTGTGTGTGTGTGTATATATATATATATATATATGGCTGATTTAAATTCATTTATCTGCAGGTAATATGAGAAGAAAAAAAGAACTAAGTTGATCTACTTTGTTTTCTTGCAGGTAACATAAGGAAACAATAATGTCCACCCAAATGAAGAGAGCTGCTAGATCTCTCAGAAGATGCATAGTTGGGTTTCAAATCGACAACAAAACCTCCGTTTTGAATGGATGCTTAGTATCTTTCTCAAAATAGAAACCACTCTCCCACTTATCATCACATGAAAATTCCCTTAGCACGGCAATGACATCACCAGCAGATAGAAACTATTGTTTCATGTGGTGAGGGCTAAGACTGGCCTCCGGAGAACAGGGTTCTGATATATCCGAAAGAGAAATTTAGAAGGGATGACCGAAGGTCTCAATTCACAGATTTGTTTGAGGTTGCAGGTCGCAGATTCCTCGAGGTCGCAGGTCGCGGATTGTTCAAGGTCGCAGGTCGCGGATTGCTCGGGGTCACAAGTCACAACAGTGGCCAAGGTTGCGGGTCGTAAAATCTGCTAAGTCGCCAGGAAACCCAATGGTTAGAAAGACGAAAAGTCAAGGAAGCCCAAAGGGCAAGTTCTTCCCTATAAATACTTCCTTCAGGAACAAACCAAGGATCTTTTTTGTTTGTTTGGGACTCGCCAGAAGAACATTGTATTACCAGGATTATGCAATTTTGAGTATGAATACAAGCATTTTTCAAAATCCCTTTGTGGACCTGGTGTTGACATATGTATGAGCACTATGAGTATTATATTTTTCAGTTTATAAACATCTTTAGATTAATGGAACTGTATCTTTAATTCATATCACATTTGCATGATAGTTTTCTGAATACATGTTAATGATGGTTGAGTTCATTTCGTTTTCTTAATGAATGTTAATGACTTTGTTTATTAGCACTTGTATTACCATTTAAACCTTTTAGGAAGTGAAGGGTGTTTTGCCATAAAGAATTGTTTCTTTTGTGGTCAGAACAACTTACAAGCATGACCCTAATGATGTGTTGTTAACAACATTTCCTTCGGCATTTATGATTTATTTCATCTTTCTATGCATAGTGTTATATGTACATTTAATGCATCAATCATATGCCTTGTATCATCTGATTAAGTGTGTATCCATAGGTTTATAGAGTCTAAGGGAGACCCAAATGAAGGAGAAATCAGCGGTAGCCGGACCCACACCTCGAACGGGATCCCTACTCCAAACGGTTTAGAGTCTAGTTGGGACTTTTTACCGAGGAGATCCCCTGCTGTTGGTCGGACGGATTTTCCCGTCAATAGAATTGGCGCTAGAAGAAGGGCCAGATGACAAGCTGAGCCCTTAGAGCCTGCAGTTAATCTCATATCTGTAATGGCTCGTCCCCAAATCATCCTCCTGAGATTTTTGTCAGAGTTTTATGAGCCTCGATGCTTCATCCCCGATGAACTTATGTTTCACTTGTCCCAGCTAAAATTCGATGGTGAAAACGGAGTGTCCGTAACCAAACACCTTTTAGATTTCTGTGACTTTGGTGAGTGCTATGAAATTGACAATGAAGGTTTGATTTGTCTGCTTTTCTTGCTCACTCTCGAAGGTCGCGCTAAGAAATGGTGCCGCACATTGCCGGAAGCTTCCATCCATTCGTTTGAACAACTCGCCAGTGAATTGCAACAAGCTTTTCACAGGTACGATTTTCAAAATGTATTTATAAAGTTAAATGACATCAGAATGGAACCTCAGGAACCTCTAGATGAATTCTCTATCAGATTTTTTCATTATTGTTTTGAGTTCCCTGAAAAGGATGTTGATTGGAAGTTGTTAAGCGAACAGTTCAGGTATGTGATCCTATTTTCCCTTGAACAGTTTCAAGTAGCAACCCAGCCTGATCCTAGTGTTCCCTATGACAACCCGCAAGTTGCCAGCTATTCAGACTGTGTCCCCAATGTTTCCTTGTCCATCTCCCCAAGTCTAGACCACATTTAAGCCTGCAAGGAGAGTTTTTCTATTTATGATATTCCTGCTCCTCCTCCTGAATTGCCGGGTAGTGGAGTTGTGACCTCGAAAGTTCTGAGCAATGATAGACATGTGCAAGAGGATGAAGCCTATTGTACTACATTTGAATATTTCACACACCCTGTCGAATCAAAGCTTGAAAACCAGATGGGCCCAACATCCCTCCAGGTTCATGAAACCTACCTCGAACCCACTCGATGTTTCCCTGGACACAATCCTAAATCTGATTCGCATACTGATAATGAATCGACCCTTATCCCGGATGAAGTTGATTCCCTTACAAGGCCTGCTAGACCACTGTTCACTCCGGATAACATCGATATGTGAGATGAAAGTCCTTGTACGGTTAACAACCCTGCGGCTCAATATTTTCGTTCATTATTCCCCGATTTATTTCACGACTCCGCCACACCAGTAATTTCTTTGAGACATTCAAAATTTCCTTATACTGGTACTGGCGACAATCATAAGCATGCGGATGGGGTTTCACAATCATAGTGAAAAATTGATGAATATTTTAGATCTGATCTTTCTCACTCGAAATCTTCAGACAGCCATAGGAGCGATTTCCTATCTGGGAAACCTCAAGATGTCCCCTTTATTGATCCATCCTGATTGGTAACTCCCAGGGAGCTTAACATGCCAGGTACCCAACTTGATCAAATCGATGGTTCCAGCGATCACTGCTTATCTGAAAACATATTCACTCATACCGCTAAGGACTTCCACTCGTATCTCTTTGCAGACCATATGAAGACACCAAAATTTGATAATCTGCTTTATGAAGAGTCAAGTACCCATCAGGGAATCAAAGCACTTCCGCTTCTACCTGTTGTTACCCCTAGTCCCTCTGATCCTGACGAGACCCCTCAAACAACTCCAACTAGGGTTTCTCAGCTTAGGGTTTCTAAAATAACGATTCCCAAGTACCATGCTCCTCCAAGCATAACCACGTCGGATATCATCTCATCCGGGTGGATCTTTCATTCTAGTAAGGTATCCCTGAGCACATATTCCTATTCCCCAACAGCTGGTGTGCAAAAACTGATACACCCCAATTTATTCACCGGTAAGAAAACACCGGCCATTGTCTCTAATATTTTCAGTTGTTGCCCAGCCAGTACCGGTTGCAATCAGGCACAAACTTGTGATTTTGGGCAAATCCCTCAACTGCCCGAAAACTTTCCGGTAAATTCACCCCATCCTGGAAAATCTGAAGAATCTAATACATTGGGTTATCAATCTGTCAGTGCACAAACATTTGGCTGAATTGATATAGAGCCCACTGACATCTTTCCAATCACTACAATTGATGAGCACATCCATTCGCCAGTTGATCTCACGAACCCATCAAAGTTTGGAAACTCTCCGCTCGAAGGCCCAGAATTGGTCCAGGATGGTGAGGCATTTCAGCCTTCACTAACGGCTAATTCAGATCCTCACATCCTCGGCGAAACCCAGGAGCAACTCCGAACTAGGGTTTTCGAAATTCGGGTTTCTGCACTTTTATGTGCAAGCATCTATAATCTGCCTGGCACATGCTTATTGTTTCCATTCCATAAAACTGATCATCCTCAACACCATGATGGTTTTTCCGTTTGGTTCCACGGATCTTATCCCATGAAAATACTCATGAATAGGAAATGGCTTACCCCCCTCCCATCGAACCTAAATTTGTGCATGAATGGGTTTGTGTCATTCATAAAAAATGTTAAGTTTCAAGAACATATTGCTGTGTGTCAGGGTGATAGTGGAATTCAACTTGCATAATCCATTCTGGCATGTTCTCTGGTAAGTATCCATGATCTTCTTGCCGTTGCACATTCTCTTCAGGTAAGTTTTGTTGTTGATACACTTTTTTGGATGCTAGCTCTAATCCCGAGCATTGTTGTTCTTGTAGGATGGGAACTAATGTGGTGGCTGCACTGGAAAGCCGATTTCACATAACCCGACTGCATCATTGGTTAAACTAGGGTTTTAGGTGTAGGCTAGCTAGGGCTTGTTAATAAAATTTTTAGTTCAAAGTTTAATTAGGTTTACTTGTGATTTTTTTTTTTTAATTTATGATTTAAAAGTGTGTCTGCTATTTTGCTTACGATTAGTATCTTAGGAATCATCATGTTACAAGTGCTTTGCACTCATTTCTTTTAATTTTCTTGTTGTTGCATAAATAATCACTGCTTGTATTATCCCCATTTTCCACTTAAAATTGGTTGATCGTTCCCACACATGGCGTTGCATTGCATCTTGAGTCTCGTTTATTACATTGTGTCGTACACTTTATTCCTCACATCATTTTTGCCGGTTGTTGATATAAATTTGAAAATTTTCGACATATCGCCTATCACTGCATGAGCCCTCATTGAAACCCTACCACCTTGCGGACTTGTTTCGCCCCGATTGCTGAAACAGTAACCCCATTGTTTGCGTGAGGTTGCGGTGGCTATCTCAAGAGGTAGCTTTCTCTCAGGACAGGTCATCGAAGTCACATTTTCAACAAGATGCCTATGAGTCTAAACTTATTAGCTAGGGAGATACGAGCCGACTGTTTGTGGGAGACCTAATGAGTTTGAATGGCCCAATACCTGTAGCCTAAGCCTTGTGCCCAGCATAGTCTTGGACATCTTAATGATATGTTTTGCACGCTTCACCTATTGAGGTAGATGGGATGTGAAGTTTTGGCACAAGGGCAAACCCAAGTCAGGATATCTTTCAGTTTCTGTAAACAAGAAACAACCTCTCTTGCTCGTAAAATAAGTCGGGATCCCTCATCTTCCCATGAAAAACAAGTGCCACGAGCACATGAAAATAAGTGCTACAAGCACATGAAACAAATAAGGGTAAAGGATCAAGAAAGGATTCCTGCGCAGAGAGGTAATGCAACGAATCTATCGGGTTACTAACCAGGCTCGCTGGCAACGGAGCAACGCTTGTGATTTCTTGAAGTGACTCCGCCAGGGTACTGTCCAGGCCTGCTAGCAGCGGAGAAACACCAAAAAATTACTTTAAAAATCATGAAAATAATAAACCCGTTGCCTCGCTCTTCACATTATCAACAACCATTGGCATCCGTGAACTTCCACTTTGACGCGTTGTGATTAACGAGACCTAGCTGAGGCACAAGGATTGGGCATATCCGAAAAGGTCAAAATAATACAAGAGTACCCTCAGTTTCTGTTCAATATTCCCTTGCATCACTATCTGGACTCGGGCTATCATTGTGATGTTGACAGAGATGCTGGATTCTACCAGTGGTTCGCCATTTGTTGTAGCCGCTACAACAGCACCCAAAATTTTGGGTATATTCAAAATTTCAGGTCCACCTCTACTTGCCTAGCCATTAGGGTTTTCAACTGGTTTGTGGTCAACGAAATTCACGTGGCCTATTCCAAACCCATCATGAACTTTCTCACCCTCATGACGAGATGCTCTTGCCACAGCCACACCATGTGTGGGGGGAATCGTTCTGCATACACTCGAACGAGAAATTTTGTGTGTATTAAGTATGTGCATTAGGAACCCTTTCACCATGGATCTTGAAGCGTTTTGGTTTGGGTACTACACTTAAGTTCATAGTCACATGTAAATTATGTGGGGGGGATATTTCTCCGAAAATTAACCTGAACTAATCGATATTATTAATGTTGCATGCAAGTCGACCCCACAGATAATATACCAAATGGTATTATCATCGCATTGGGAGAAGGAAGCTGAATTGAGAACAACAAAGGCGCAGTTGTAGAACATGGCACTTCCATACCTTGTCCATATAGGAAGGAGGATTAATTCTACAGTCGAAAACCTCGTTAAGGCAGAGGACAAGGATCTATGGAAATTAATCCAGCTTTGGCAAGCAAACAAGTTGAGCCTGTTGATGAAGTAAAAAAAAAAAAATCATTTAAAATGCTTTCATGTAGAATGTCAGGATGCAACTGACAGAAGTGGATGGGGGAACGTGAAAGTGCAGCCATGTTGGGTTATAATGCTTGAGGGCCTTGACAACTTTCCACATGACCTTACCCATAGCGAAAACAAAATTTCTCCTTGGGTGGAAATCCTACTTGAAGGCAACGTGAGTCTTCCATCTCGAAGATATGCAGGCCCTTGCAAGATCCGCTAATGGAAGGGTGTAGAAACATTATCAAAGGGGAGCGTGCTGATGCTGGTTGGGGCGCTAGAGAGTTTTTAAACAGGTGTCCAAGGATTGCTCCATTTTCACGAAGGGTTTTGGATTCCTTCAAATTGTCTGCAACTGTTAGAGGTTTCGCATGGAGCGATACCAAATATGTTTTTAATTACACCAGATTTCAGCTATATACTAGATGTAAAATTCTATGGTGGAAAGGCCCCTTAGTTTCAAGCAAGAAAAGAGGTTGCACTAAATGTTGTTTCCTAACCTGAAGCTAAAGGAGACACAAACATATTTTATCCAACATATTTTGATCGTGGAACTCATTGATCATTACCAGGCAGAAGATGATAGTGAACTGATTAATGATAAAACTCTCAAACCAATCAAGAAGCAACGATTGAAAATTCTCGGTGAGACTGATTTTGTGATAGATTTTGGTCTCCCATCCAAGATAAGGGACAGAAGATGGTCTATAAACAGATTTAAAAAAAACGAGAAATGCCTGAGAGGTTAATGGTGCAGCTCGGCGATATTCTTTCGCTGTCCATATTAATGTCTTGACGTTTTTTTTTATGCACAACATCACGAGGAAGAGAGGCATATGTCCGATTATTGATAGTTCATGCTTTATCTATTTCACAAGGGCCACCAAAATAATCATAATTCTCCAAAATGCGCCATTTCAAGCTTGGCCTCCACGTATGGCAAATCCAAGGTGTTTTGCATCCATGTGGTTCTATATTTGCCTAGTGAGGACCATTGGCGGCCAACGCACTTGGAAGGAAGGAGTGAGAATGTAAATAACAAAAAATCATGTGATGAAAATGCGTGAAGGTGCCATAACCATTACACATGGGGCTATGTCGCTATTGCATGAAGGTGTAAATTGTCCGTTTGACTTTACGAATCTTCTAAGGATTTTGGAGTGCAACGCAAGGTTCGGCTTTTCAAACGTGTGGCGATATTTAACGTGTGGTGTGGCGGGATTTTGAGAGGGGCAAGGGGTAAATGCGTTAAGTGAGAATTACCACAACACAATTAGAAACCCCGTGATCCATATTGGTTGCCACCCTAAAAAACATGCGCACTCCAAAAGGACTAAATACTGCATACATCTATTTGGCGAGAAGAAAGAAACGTTGGTGGCTATATCATGCCTCCCTTAATACATATCATGGAGAAGGGTTTTAACGCGATCAATATGCATGATCCCGCTTCCAAGATGGATCGAGCCTTGTGTTTAGCATCGGGACAAAGCACAGTGAAAGTAACAAACCAAAAATACTAAGAAAGCGCATATGTTGCTGCGTGCGGGAAAAGGTGAAATAATTCGTGTTTGTCGGTAACAAGTCGCTGGAAACGGAAATATTATGGTGCAATTTTGCGTGAAATCCCATCACAGCAACTCCGTTTAACTGAGCGCTGGCAACCAGATTCCTCGGATAAAAATCACATTCATCATAATTTCAACGTTGCACACAGGGAAATCATGCGCAAGGGAAGACGAATCACCAAGTCACACTTTTATGCCAGCCAAGAACGAGCGACTCATTTCATGGCATGACCATGCTTACCCTCTCTGTAGTCAAGCAGCTCTCTTTGGTTGCATAGTCGCAACTCTTTCGTACTCTCTGAGAATGCGACTAACAGCCATTTGCGACTCGCGCCTCCAAGTGTCACTGGGTCGCAAAACGAGGAAAGCCACCTAAATTCCAACTTTCATAGTTGTGTGACCATGCAACCAAGTCGCGGGGTCGCAAAGTTGCATAACAGCCTGGCTTACATAGTGTTGCGATTATGCGACTTATGGGAATTTACCTATGCTGAAATAATCCCAAGTTACAACGCTGCGATATGAAAGGCATCATCATTTTCTCACCAAAAGGTCTCGATATGGGATTAGAGAGTCAATATCTCGCTACAAAATTTCAATGACTTATGGGAATTTACCTACACTAAAATAATTCCAAGTTATAATGCTGCGATATGAAAGGTATCATCATTTTCTCACCAAAAAAAATCCTGATATGGGATTAGAGAGTCAATATCTCGCTACAAAATTTCAATAGAGGATCACGAGGCAAGGCTGCAAGAAGCCCGTCTCCATTCATTCCTAAGAAAGATTTCGGGGATAATTTCAAGGCTGATAACGAGGGCTAGGGCATTGATAGTTTCAATATGTGTGGATCAGGATCCCCAGGTATCCCTGCATCAACCCACTAAAATCCCAGACTTGAAACGCGTTGCATGAAGTATGTATCTGTAAATATATCTAGAGTTAACTCAAATGCATCATCAGCTGCGTAATAAAAGGGAAGTCAACAACTTAAATATATGCCTCCATGTAGTCGCCAGATTCCCCTTTATGAAGCATTCAGCCTAATCTAGGCCCACAACTTCAAGAGTCACAAATATAGAAGACCCATATCATCAGATCCTTGTTTTTGCCCGCGTGTTATAAATTCATTTCTAATATGGTACATTTTTTTTTTAAGAATGAGGGAGCATCATGTCTCATCGATTGAGCCACACCCCTATGAAGTAACAATCACCCAAAATACCAATAGACATTACAGTGGTTGGAAAGGCGCAGGAAAAATCACATGAGCCATTCTCCCTGATGACATAATGGCACAACATCTGACCACACAGGGGTCCAACTGATTTTAACTATGATAAATTATCGCATCTCTTATGTTGATTCCCTGACATGTGTGTGTATGCATATATATATATATATATATATATATATATATATATATATATATATATATATATATATATATATATATATATATATATATGGCTGATGTAAATTCATTTAGCTGCAGGTAATATGAGAAGAAGAAAGAGCTATGTTGATTTACTTATTTTCTTGCAGGTGACATAAGGAAAAAATAATGTCCACCCAAATGAAGAGAGCTGCTAGATCTCTCCAAAGATGCACATTTGGGTTTCAAATCGACAACAAAACCTACATTTTGTGGATGCTCAGTATCTCGCTCAAAAAAGAAACCACTCTCCCACCTATTATCACATGAAAATTCCCTTAGCACGGCAATGAAATCACCAGTAGATAGAAGCTGTTGTTTCATGTGGCGAGGGCTAAGGCTGGCCTCCGGAGAATAGGGTTCTGATATCTCTGAAAGAGAAATGTAGAAGGGATGACCGAAGGTCTCATGTCACGGATCTGTTTGAGGTCGCAGGTCGCAGATTCCTCAAGGTCACAGGTCGCGGATTGTTCAAGGTCGCAAGTCGCGAATTGCTCGGGTTTTCAGGTCGCAGATTCCTCGAGGTCGCAGGTCGCGGATTGTTCAAGGTCGCAGGTCGCGGATTTCTTGGGGTCGCAAGTCGCAACAGTGGCCAAGGTCGTAGATCACCAAAACCCAAGGAGGTCGCAACAATGGCTCAGGTCGCAAGTCATAGAATAGACTGGGTCACAAGGTAACCCAATAGTCGGGAAAACGAAAAGTCAAAAAGACAAGAGGGCAAGCATTTCTCTATAAATACTTCCTTCGGGAACTTGTTCACGGCCTTTTGTTTGGGACTCGAGTTGAGAACATTGTATTACCAAGATTGTACAATTTTGGGTATGAATACAAGAATTTTGCAAAATCCCTTTGTGGACATGGTGTTGACATATGTATGGGCACTATGAGTATTATATTTTTCAGTTTCTAAACATCTTTAGATTAATGGAACTATATCTTTAATTCATATCACATTTGCATGACAGTTTGCTGAATACATGTTAATGATGGTTGAGTTCATTTCGCTTTCTTAATGAATTTTAATGACTTTGTTTATTAGAATTTGTATTATCATTTAAACCTTTCAGGAAGTGAAGGGCATTTTTTCCATAAATAATTATTTCTTTTGTGGTCAGAACACCCTAAAATCATGACCCCAATGATGTGTTGTTAACAACACTTCCTTCGGTGCTTATGCTTTATTATTTCATCTCGCTACGCATAGTGTTATATGTACATTTAATGCATCAATAATATGTCTTTTATCATCCGATTAAGTGTGTATCCACAGGTTTATAGAGTTTAAGCGAGACCTAAAGAAAGGAGAAATCAGCGGTAGCCGAACCCACACCGCGGATGGGATTCCTATTCCAAACGGTTCAAGGTCTAATTGGGAATTTTTACTGGGGAGATCCCTGCTATTGGTGGGATAGATTTTCCCGTCAACACCTACTTGTTCAGCCAGGGCTTGGATAGAAGATCTAGACACCTTTCTGCAGCAACATCAGATTTCCGAAGATGAAGCCATCAAAATAGCAGCACTGCACTTTGGAGGTAAGGTCTATGCATGGTGGTTATTTGAGTCATTTACTTTGAAAAATGAAAATAGCTCTTCTTATGCAATGTTCATTAGAACCTTGATGGAGAGATTTGGTAGGAGGAATTCTGAAACACATGTGGAGGAAAAGAACACATTCAAACAAACAAAACCCTTGCATGTGATGGAGGAAACTAAAGAATCAAAAACACTTCAGAGGACCATAAAGGAGGCTGATATCTTGCATGATAATTTATTGGAGGCAAGACCTTCATCTTGCATTTTGGCACAAGGAGGCATAGAGATCCATTTTCCAAAAGAGGATCCAATCATTGGAGGGTTGCCCAATCATGTTGAGGAAGCTTAGGGCAATAGCGATGGCATTTCTAGAGTTGATCTAGTACCTCATGAAGAGGAAGGGGGAACTCCTGCTCCAACTAGAGGGATTCTTGCAGCTTTTCAAGGAAGTCCCCAAGATCTCATACATGGAGGTCCAAGCACAATCAATGAGCAGCATGATTGTGCAGCATTGCAGCTAGAAGGAGGAGGAAGGGAGGAAGAGCAGCATCATGTGATGAGAGGCACACACCCTTCTCTATTTCAGAGAGCTAGTGCAAAGGGGAGGTAGAATTCATTACACTATGAGAGCAAGGGAAAGGTTTCCCAACCATATGTACAGTCCACTCTTGAAATTTATGTCTCACTGCATAGAGGCATTCCACCAGGGAGGCCACCGGATCTATTATTAATGAGAGACATTTTGTCTTTGGATTCACCGCTCTTGAATTTTGGAGAGGTGAAGAGTTTTGAGGAGAAATTTGGCATGGGGGATGTCAAAATAGCAGACAGTAGTAGTAGGAGAGCTTCACATGCCAGATCACCATTGTTGTCTCTTAGGAGGATTGATCCTTATTGGAGATCTCAGCTCTTAGTAGAGTACTCCAAGGATCTTCATGCATGCATGATTCTCGATGACTCGGATAGATATGATGGGTATATTGTGGATGATATGATCATCTATTCACATGGTAGAGTCTTCTTGACTAGAGATTCTAGTCTCAAGGAGAAGTTGCTGCATGCAGCACATGAGGACTTCTTTTCCATGAATTATGATGCATATATTTCCTTGGCAGAGGATTTCATTTGGGAGGGCATTCAGCAAGACATATTTTAGCATATGGAGAGATGCATATCCCAAATGATGATGGTGAGGATGTCACAGCCACCGTCCTACTCATTGGGAGTGAGGGAGCATTTTCAGTTGATCCATTTCATCTCAAGTCCTCAAGTACATAATGAGGGATGTACAATTTCACCTTATGTTTTGTATTTCTTGTTTCTTTATGAGCAGCATGTATTCCCAAGGAGAAATATTTCTTTTTGCATGTTGTATAATGATGTACTTGAAGCCATTTGTAGCATTGAGATTGGCTATCTCATTGGTGGTTTGTGGGGAGAGCCACATGATTTTTGGTGTGCACTATTGACACCCTTTTTCACTTCCATGTTTACATCTTGTAGAATGATTGTGGCAGAAAACAAGTGGTTGGGAAAGCACTTGTTTTTATTTGATTTGATGCAGGCAGAGAATGCACTACGCTAGTTCCATGGGAGGAACCTTGATTCACTCTTCGGTTGTCATTTGAAAACTTGTTCTTATTGTACTATGCTTCCATGTATTGCTGATATGTCTATGTTTATGGGGAGCTTTTATTGGAGAGTGGCCTTGAGAGTAGGATGCCCATTGGGAGCATGATTCTCCCTACTATACATGTTGTACATTTCAGGAGGGACCATGGGCCAACCATGATTTCCACATTACATTTATTTCCTTCTTGTTGAAGAAACCACTTGGAGAGCTTGAGGAGGCAATCCATGGATCATGAGAAGATGGAGGAGTTAGCACAACCAACTCTTTTCCCTTTGTGGATGAGGGTAAATTCATCTATGAGCCACTCCATTTATATGAGAAAAACATATGGTGAGAGTATTGTTGACTTGCATAGTGATTTGTCTATATATATGCATCTCTTAACCATATATGTGCAGGGATTTTCTCAAAGAAGGATTACTCTTACTTCTAGATTTGATGGTCTACATAAGGCCGTTATGGATGATCACTCCCTAAGAGGATATGGGGAGGATATTTCTTATGGATAACACACTCACACTGCACACTACATCATTCACTTTCTCCAGGAGATTGGGGTAGCAAGAAAATGGTGGGGAGGCCACCCATCATTTTATTTTCTATGGCAATGGAGAGTCAAACTACATTTGCTACACTTGAGGGACCATTGTCCTTCTCCTTTACTTCACATGGCAGCCAGCATGATTATCCTTTTGGTTCCCTTGATTGATATAGCTATATCTTTTCTTGGGAGCATGATTGGAGGAGAGACACATTGGGTGAATGTACCCTTGGAGGGAGAAAACTCCCACACACTTTGCACTACATGTTCTAGAGGGAGCATGGGAGATGGTATGGCCACTACAGCAGCTCATTTGTTTCCTTACGAGGTGAGCCATATGAGGAATTTTATGACATATGATGATGACTTCCAACTCATCATATATGGAGATACTTGGGCCAGCATGATTTGCAATGTTGGAGGAGAGATCCTTGGAGATCTAGTCTTCATCTTTCCACTTGAGGGCAAGTATTTTGCAGCCCAGGATCAGCACTCTCTCTACACTTATCATGAGTGGAGAGATCGACAGCGTGGGGTAGGCTACATTGTCTACCATGAGTAGATTTTCATTCCACCTACTTTGCCGGAGCCAAAGGTGGAGGATAGCTTCCACGAGTTTCCCAATTGGAAGGAATCTCATTTTGCATGGATGATTTCTTGGGGGATGAAGGATCCACATGAGGAATATGTTCCTCAACACATCATAGACTCCATACCTTGAGAGGAGGCTTTCCGGTTCTGTCCTTGTAGTTTCTTGAGGACAAGAAACATTTGGGAGGGGAGGACTGTAAGATTCCAAAATTTTCCTACAATAATTTGGAATATTAACTTTTGTTGATTTCACATAGGAGGAGAATAAATGGGTAAGGAGACCCATGCATGATGATAATCTCAATAAAATCCCTCATATTATGAAATGGGATCATCTTTGGAGCTGGTTTTCACACCCTCATGTGTGAACAGGGTTATTTTCAAGTGCACAAGGTCAGGTTTGACCAAGTCAACAACGATGCCTTAGGAGGAGTGGCTTACTTTGGAAGACAACGCAGTGTGAATGAGGAAGGGGATATTTGGTGGAGGAAACCCTAATTGATGGGGCCCATGGAGAAAGAGCTTTCACTTGTTTAAAATGAGGGCAACGCAACCATTGTTTGGCATGCTTGTATTATTCATCTCATTGTCTATTCAAACAATTGTGCATTCTTTGTTGTTTAGCAAGAGTTGCCGAGAGGAATTCCTATTTAGGATTACTTCTCCTTCTTGAGAGGCCTCCTGAGGGATTGCACTAATTTTCCTCACATCTAGGCTTGAGACCAATCATCCTCCATCAAGACAGCGTTATTTCTGTAGAAGAATAATATTGTGTTGTTGGGTGTTGCAGTGAGGGTTCACTACACCACCTGTTGCAGTGAGGGTTCACTACACCACCTCCATCAGCTATTTTCCAGAGGGAGAGTCTCTATTTTATTTGGGAGATCAGATTGGAGGCATTCCAGAACTTATTTCAGACTTTGGAATCAAGGCCAGCTCATTCCCTAGCCCTACAACGCAGTTTCATCCAGTGACTGCGTTATTTTGAGTGGAGCATTTGCAGTGGGGCTCTTGTAGATTATTGGAGGGCAAGATCTTTGGTGAAAGGATCAGCCTTTCACTCTAAAGATCCATTGGAGGAGGAATATTCAGTTTGGGCATCATCTACAGCCTCTCCATCTAGTTCTATTTCTAATTTGCTGCAGCTACCCAGCAACTCTGGCATTTTGCAGTTTTTTTATTTTATTGCCAATCCTTCCAGGATTGACATGAGGTAGTCTTTGGGAGCTGAGATCTTCACTTCCAATGTTGTATTGGGCCATATATTGATGTATCTATGTATTTTACATATGTAGCATGTAGTTTCTCTATAAAAATGCGTTGTCATAGCTTGGTATGCATTGTGTAGCAGTATTTTATCATGTATCTTGTACTTGTTTCTTGAGGCTGAGAACTTCCTATCTTGAGCACCCTTTTTCCTCAAGATCTTGTATTCATTTGTTGTTGCTATTACCTAATGATATGGCTATGGATTTCTCTCACATTTCTATGAGTTGAGTGTTACTGCTGCTCCATTATTTTGTTTGCATATTGCTGGGTCTCCAACTTTAGAATATCTTGAGATATTCTCATTGTTGTAGCATTTTCCTAATTGGGAATATTGCAATTTATCAAATGTAAATATGACTATTTAATAATAGATATAAATGAACTCACACTTTTAACATAATCAATGTTATGTTTATCTATTTATTAAATGTAAATATGAAGATTTAACCTTAGATTTTAAAAAACTCACACTTTTAACATAAATCAATGAAGTTTAAAAAATAAAATTTATGGCCAAAGAAATATAAATATAAATATTGATTTGACTATCTAAATGTTACCTTTTCTAAAATTATAATGAAGGCATTAGTATAAAGTAGATAGATGATACATGAAATTATATTGTTAATTGTAGATGAATCCATCTACAGTGTTAAACTTTAGAGACAAAAGAGTATTCAGAATTTAAAACTATACATGGATTCATAGACCACTTTGTCTCTAAATTTTAACTCTACAGATGGATTCAGACACACCCCTGTAGTGAAATTTAACACTTCAGTATCAAAATTTCAATTTTCCTTTTATAGAGTGACACAAATAAAAATTACTAACATAAATGACTAATTCATATATTTGGCGTACTTGTTATTTGGTCATATTTTTATTCTTGGACTATAATAGTCATTTACATTAATGATTATTAATGTTGTCACTTATTATCTAGTCATATATTTTAATCCTAGCCTAAATTAGTCATTTAAGTTAATCACTTTTAGTTTAGTCACTTATTATCTAGTCGTATATTTTATCCCTAGACTAAATTAGTCATTTTTAGTTCGGTCACTTAAAATTGCTCAAATTTAGTAGCAATTCACTTGAAATCATTGCGGTGACTAACATTTTTAGTCACCTAGTCATTATTTCCATCATTTTCTACTAGTGAAAACACTAATTTTCAGCAGTTAAACCTAAAAATGCAGACTTTTTGGAAAGGTAATGCTTAAGTATTTATCTAGGGATGATGACAACATGTTCACAGATGTTGATTGATTTGGTTTGTAGGCCTATTGACCAGATGTGACAAAATGGGCTATAACAAAATCCCCCCTAAAGTGCAAAACCAGAAGCAACAGCTAATGACTGAAGTACTTTACCTTGTGACAAGTCTGGATCAAGAACAACTAGTCGATATCATCATTTGTTATAATACATTTTCATCATGATATCTTTGATGAGGGAGGCATACCCATGCTCAGCACATAATATAACATTACATGTACCATGATCAAGAAGTCTAGTCCTCTAATCACAGAGGGTGGACCCATTCTTGGATGATTTTCTATATGATCATATCTATGATTCTTTGTAATCACGTATTAATCTAGAAATCATAGCTTGGATGGATGAAACTAGATATGGGTGTTGAAATTCAACAAGAAAATGCACCACATACTAGTGTGGGATTCCAGGTCACACATGAGTGAGGAATTCGGTGACACATTAGTGATATTGTGGGAATCCAATTTTTAAATAAATTGTAATCTTATCTCATAACAACTTGTAAAAGTTAACTAAGTGTGATATACTTTGTTAGCTCAAGAATTTTGAGTTGAGGGTAAAAGGGTAGGCATGTAGAGTGATTCTATTATTTACAGGGTACAATTGCAGTTATAGCACTAGTGTGGTGTGAGTGAAATTAGTTAACTAAAACTAATTGAGTTAAAATCAACTTAACTAGTTCTAGCTTATTGATGAGCTAGTGGAAGATCAAGTGAATTAAAATATAATTAATTCACAAGTAGTGATCTACCAAGTAATTGATGATTCATTATTAATATTTACATGCATGTCAATTCTGACGATGACCCAATTGAGACAAAGGTTAAACACAAGTAAACTATCAATTGTATTATTAAAGAACTTCCCGGGTGCAGTTATAAGGCCACAGGAAGCCCATGATGGATTGCGCAGTCAAGGAAGGTTGGAGTTCCTATTTAATAGGAATTATTTTTCCTAGCGATTGTGTGAGAAATGAAATCTGAATTTGGGCAAGAAATTGGCTATGTATTGGTCTAATTTTTCCTAGATAAGTGTGAGACAATTGGTAGATTGTATGAGGTTCTTGTGAGCATACATGCATTGTATTGTTTCATGATTCCTTGGTTTATTATAAAATAAATATGGAGGGGTTTTGAGAAGTTTCTTTCCCCAAGAAAATATTTTGTTGTGTGATTAATTTACTTATTTCTCTTACTTGCATGTGATTAAGTGATCGTGATTTATGTTCTGCAAACATCGTAGAAGGATTCGGTATCTTATTTTAGTACATTGCATGATCGGATTGAATCCATTGGTGTAATTTCTACATGGTATCAGGGTGCCAGGAATCACAATAATGGAGAAGAAATTGATTTTTTGTTGAACAGTATTCAAATTTGCAGATACTTTATTTGGAGATATAAGCGTATCAAGATGTATTTAAATGGCTTGAGACTTGAATATGCACTCGAGGGAATTTTGAATTATATTTCATGGCAGGACAGGATGGAGGTAGTGTTGGAGGAAAATGGGTTGAAGGAATTCATAAATAATGATATTCCCAAGCCCGCAACAGCAGATGCCCAACTTCTTGATGCATGGCAGAAGAAGGTAGCAAAGGCAAGGATGATCTTGTTAGAGGGAGTTCGAGATCATATTTTATTGATTCTCCATGGAAAAGAAACTCCATATGTTATGTGGAAGGCCTTGACAGATCTGTTTCAAAGCAACAGTGACCATAGAAAATTGGCACTCAAGGACAAGCTCAGGAAAATCAAAATGGAGAAGGGTGACACAATCCATAAATACTTGACCAAGTTCACTTAATGTCGATATGAGCTTGGAAGTGTTGGGATTATTGTAGCTTATGATGAATTGGTGAGCCTAACACTTCCAGGCCTTCCCAAGAGCTGGCATAATTACCAAGACTCTGTGAATAGGAGCGATAATTTACCAAATTGGGAGCTATTATGGTCAGATTTGGTACAATAAGAGTTTCGGCAGAATACCAGGGATGGATCCTCATCTAAGACTGATGATGAGGAAAATTGTGCCTTGGCTGGTAGGAAAAGAAGGGGAAGGGGAATAAGTCCCATTCCAAATCTGAGACTGGAAAAGAAGGAAAGAAGCGTGACATGTCAAAGGTGAAATATTTTCACTGTCATGATCATGGACACTATACCAAAAATTGTCCACAAAATAAGAATAACAACAGGAAGGCTTCGGGAGATGCAGCGGGTGAAGCTTTGGCCTCACATTTTCAATTGGAATTCTCTCTCATCACATGCCTGGCATCAAATACAATGGGATCTATGTGGTACTTGGATATTGGAGAATCTTTCAACATGATGGGAAACAAATAACTCTTTAATAGCTTGGAGGAGAAGGATCTTCAGATGCACATCGAGATGGGTGATGGCAGGAGGTATAGTGCTATTGGGATTGGTACTGTTACTTTCCAGAGACAGTTAGGTAAAATTTTCATATTAAAATATGTCATGCATGTAGTAGGCTTGAAAAATATTTAGTTTCAATTGCTATGTTGGAGTATCTTGGATATGATGTGGTTTTCGGTGAAGGAAAGGTGTTCCTTCATCACAAGGCCACGGGATAGGTAAAGAATATTGGGGTTGTGTGAAGAACCTCTACACAATCGATGTAGATGGTTGTGCAGCATTGAGCAGTAAAGCAGGGAAGGTGGTGAGCCGGGATACAGGAGAGTTATGGCACATGAGATTGGGCCATCTACACCATAGTGCTTTGAGGATCATGCAACATATTTCTACAGGTCTCCCAAAGGGTACTCTTGCACAAATAGACACATGCAAGGGATGTACCATGGGGAAGTATACTATAGCCAATTTTTATGAGAAGGAGAACCGAGCAGCTACAATCATTGAGAGAGTTCACTCAGAGGTGTGTGGACCATTCTCTACACCTTCCATAGCAAAGCACAGGTATTATGTGATTTTTGTTGATGATTTTTGTAGAAAGTGTTGGATCTTCTTTCTGCAGAATAAATATCTAACATTCTCCATTTTTTGTGAGTTCAAGGCACTGGTAGAGAAAGACACATGGAAGAAGGTGAAGGCTCTAAGGAGTGACAGTGGTGGTGAGTATATCTCTAATTAATTCAATAACTTCTACACCAAAAAAGGAATTCAGAGAGAATATATTGCACCTCATAACCCACAACAGAATGGGGTTGCAGAAAGAAAGGAAAAAATAATTGTGGGAGCAGCATGAGTTATGTTGCATGATCAGGGCCTACCATTGCATATGTGTGTAGAGGCATGTAACATAGTGGTGTCTGTGTAAAATGGTATTCCTCGTCGAATACTTGGCATGAGTACACTAGAGGATGAGTTTTCAGGTAAGAAACTGGATGTTTCATATTTTAAAATTTTTGGCTCATCTGTCTACTGCCATGTGACCAAAGATGCCAGGAAGAAGCTAGAACCAACAGTAGAGGATGGGATATTGTGGGGTATACTTTTACTCCCCACAATTATCAAGTATATTATTCAGCTAACATGATGACATTTGTAAGGAGAGATGTTAAATTTGATGAGGATAAAGCCATGTGATTTTCCATTGAGAGGGAGCTTGACTTGCATGCAAATGAGGAACTCCTAGTTCCAAATGATGAACCTCGAGATGTGGAGCAGCCATAAGCAGAGGATCATGGAGTGGCAGAAAGCACTCATGTAGATCCATCTGCCAGAAATGGTAGGAAGCTCAACAGAGAGGCTGACAGAGTGATGCTAGATGTGATAGAGAATATAGGTGCACCTACATCACAGTGCAGGCAAAGAAGGTGACCAGACATGCATATTGGATACATGGCTCTTACAAGCGAGTGTATTTTGAAAAACCTTCCTCTTTTGAGGAAGTAATGTAGCAGCCAACATGGTTTGATGCCATGGTTGAGGAGTATGACTCCATTATCAGAAATAGTGCATGGGAAGTGGTCCTGAGACCAGTGGGGAAGTCAGTGGTTAGATCCAGGTGGATCTACAAGGTGAAGTAAGCAGAAAATGGGAGTATGGAGAAATAAAAGGCTAGATTTGTGGCCAAAGATTCTCACAGGAAGAGGGGATTTACTATGAGGATACTTTTGCATCAATTGCAAGGTACTCATCGATTAGATCCATTGTAATGTCCCTTTTTCAGAAATGTCACAAGTCTATTCTAGAGATAGACTGTGGGGGAATTTTCCGAATATGTCACCTCTAAAGAGAGGGTGAGATCCAGAGGCTACCTGGCCCTTCACAGACTCTGTCTATAGCTATGTGAAATTTCCTATTATGAAAATCCACTCTATTGAGGATGTCTCAAGATAGAGCTACAAAAATAAGCAAATACATCTAATGGAAAATAGTTGTGAATCCATGAACACATAAAATGCCGAAGAACTCAATGGCCATCACATTAAGACATAGCAGCATAAAATATACATCATCTTGATGAAGTGATCACTCAAGAAAGGAAAAATAAGCCTCAAGAAATCTGTACATAACAATATGAAGAACACTACTGAATATATCAAGCCCTAGGAAATGACTGTGCAGTTATAGGAGGAACTGCTACATAAAATATTGAAATACAAATAAATAACAATGATAGGCTCAAATAAAGTGGAGGAGCAAGCTCTCAACCCCTAAAAATACATAACATCAATCCTCTAAAAGGATTGGCTGAAATCTATACAAAATTGGCATTTTGCAGAAATGTCAGAGTAGCTAGGTAGCTGCAGCTACTCAAGAACTAGAAATACATGGAGAAGGCTGAAATAGCTGCAAAAAATGAAGAACCCTTCTCCCATATAAATTTTAAGTGAAAGTCTGACCCTTTCACCCAAGACTTCTCCTCCAAAATCTGTTAATCCCTCACAGCGAATCTGCACCAAGAAAAACGCTATCTAAGAGAGGGACTGCACTGCCTCTGATGGAAAGTTGTTGGCCTGATGCCAAAGATGATGGGATATGCTCTATAACCTCCTTTTCTGATTCTCCAATGAATATAACATCTCTTCACTGAAAAACAAGCTCCGGATGGTGTAAGGAAACCTCCTCGGAAAAACCCAGGAACACTACACAATCTCTGCTACAGAAACTGCGCTGATGTAGATGACTGAAGCTATATCCTGAATTCCTGAATATGTGGAATGGAGTGAAATCCTTCATGATCTACTCAATAAGGAGATTAAATCCTCAACAAGACTCCCTCGTGCCCGAAGGCACTGCAGCTCTGCTGTACAGCAAGAGGCAGCAACAAGTCTCAGGGACTTGGATGTAAAAATGATCCAAAGATGTCCACAATGGCTGCCTTGCTTATATTTTATATAATGAGCTTTCCCTCCATAGACCCTATTTCGAATTAGGGTTTCCTCTTCTCTAGAATCTTCCCTCCTATGTTGTCCCACTTAGTGCTTTCCAACTCATGCCAACGCAGTTTGACTTGGTCAACTTTGGCAAAGCATGTTTGAAAAAACCTCCTTTCACACATGGAGGTGTGAAATCCAGCTCTAAAATGATCCTCTTTCATAATTAGAGGATTTTTATTCTCTAATTGTGCAAATAATGGGTCCCCTACCCATTTTATTCATCTCTTTAACAAAATTTAATGTCCCATAAAATTTGGGACATTACAATCCTCCCCTCTCAAAATATTGCTTGCCCTCAAGTAATTGCAAGGATGAACTGAGTTTCTTTCTGCCCTTTCCTCCTGTAGCATCCTCATGTGATGATATCCTCAAGAAAAGGATGCCATATTAGCAATCAAGTCTCCAAACTGTCCCTCCAACATATGCAATCTAGCCTTTGGGTGAACATTCCCAAACAAATATCATGTAGAAGTAACTATCTATGAAGGAACAAAGAGTTGTATAAGGGCCTCCTTGAGGCATGAGATATGATATGAAATGGGACTTATCATTCCCCATAGGAACCTCTCATCCCCAAGCCATCAATCATAAAAATAAGTTGCCTCCCAACAAGACAACTCATGAAAAATCTCCCTCCACCTTGAGCTCCAGAAATGAAGGTGGGCTGAAATCTGATCATGGAAAGCACTATAACTTGCCCCATGCTATCCTCTCCCCTTATTATGACAAGTGTGGAGTGTATGCTGATCCTGGGCTACAAATGTATTGCCCTCAAATGGAAAAATGAAGAGTAATTCCCCAAGAATCTCCCCTCCATCAATGAAAAATCAGTTGGACCAAGACATGTCATCTATGATGAATAGGACAAGATCACCATATAATTCACCTATGACATGTTTTCTGTAGGTTATACCATGTGCAGAAAGTACAAAAAATTCCTCATAGGGTTATAAGCAACCTCATCCACTGTAGCTGCAGAAAATAGCATGGCAAGTATTGTACAAGAATATCACCTCTACTACTGAACAGTAAAATAGATGAGTGAATCAGCAACATAAGATCAAACACCTACCCATATACATATAATGGATGGATAAAATTACCAAGCCCATGGCTGTTCCCAAAAATGAGCAAATATGTGGCTGTAGCCATGCCTCCTTTCATGTTCCCTCTAGAACATGCCTTGCAGAAAATGTGAGAGTTTTTTCTCACTCAAAGACACATCCAACTCATGTGCCTTTCTCACAATCATGCTTCTTTCACAAATCTGATCCATATCAGCAAGGAAGTCATGATCAAAAATACAATGAGGAAAATTTTTTAGGTTTCATGTGTTGCAAGAGTGTACCAACATTTTTCCCAAGGGTGACAGCGCAGTTTTCCAAACTGTTGCTTCAGAAAATGATATGGAAAGTTGTTTTTATCTCATGAATAATAATGTATGTTTTGATAATGCATGGTAAGTGGCTGAACATAAATTCTGAACATACATGAAAGGTAACACTTGCCCAAGGACATATAGAATATGGTTGTCTCCATCATACACATTGTCCCAATATTGATCCATGGAGCAATCTGAAAAGCTTGCCCTCTTGTAGAGCCATGCACTGCAAAATAATGATAAGAGTACACAAATCAGCCAATGTAAAATCAGATCTCTTACCATATACTGGGAGTAATATGATGTATGGATCCATGAATGAACCCTCCATATTTTTTTGGCATGCTTCCATGAAGAGGAATGAACCAGTTGCAGCAAGAAGACCCTTCTTCCCATGCTTGGAAATCCAAGTCAAGAAAAATGTAGCACAGTAATATATGGCTGCCATATCCATCTCATATCCTCTTTATCCATCAAGTGCAATAATTATGAAATTTTCCTGGGACTTGTGGGTTATGGATCCACCACACTTCCATTGGGCACACCTCATCCATAGGTCACTGCTCCAAAGAGACAACGTTGTTGGCCTATACCCATAGGCTCCCATCAATACCAAGATCCATTATTTGACATGCTCCTTGTCAAATATGTATTTCATAATGCTGCAATACATAAGGAGTTCCTCCCAAGGTGGAAGTACCTTTCTATCATCAAAGGCCAAGGAGATAATTCCATCTCCTTCTCCTGCAACATCATGCAAAGTATGAGAGCAAATCTGCCTGTGCTCTCTCCCATCAATGTTAAGCAACTCAAGTGCTTGCTGCCCCATTATGCTCACAGCATATGACTCATGTGATGAAGGTGTCATATCAGCAATATGTATCCCTTCTCCTTGCTTCCCAATGATGTAAACATCCTACCACTTCTTTTCCATTATTTTGGTACTCCTCCCATGAGGGCTACCATCAATTATTGCTCTTTACATTTCATGAGATTTTGAAATGCAGCTTCTTGGAGACCTCTTAGGAAAGGCCTCTCTCCCATGACTGTGTTGGATCTATGTGGATCCAAATGTGATGGAGGTGATGTCTCCTCTCCACCCATTTTCAACAGCGCTACTGATTCATCCAATGGTATAGCAGTTGTCTCCTCCTCCGGTACATAAATTTTTTCATGATTCTCCATGGAGGTGTCATGGTTTATTTTATCCTCCAAAAGTCTACACTCCCACCTTGAAGGCTGAATGTAAATCATCAAAGATGTATGAGGATGAGGGTTCTTCTCCTCCTTGAACCCTTTGCATAGCGCAGTGCAAACATGAGGCCCTAAAGCAGCCATGTGGTTTGATCCTTGGACCTCTCCATATGAAATTCCACCATCCTTAAGATAATTTTCTGAAATAGAAAGTGGAACCTTGCTCATACCTTGGTGGATATTGGGACCTTCTTGTGTGGCTGCAATGGCTTTTCTCCAATGGCTTCCTCCTCCATAGATGTAGAAGGCTGCTCCTCCAAAGCTATAGCAGCGTTGGTGAAATCTTCCTCCCATGGTGGAATGGTTTTCTCTTCCTTTGTCCTCCCTCCATCAAAGTTTTGGATCAACCTTTGAGAAAAGTCTCCAAAAGAACTCACCCTTGAATGGACCAAGGGTTTGAACCACCAAATAGAGGTTTTATCCTCCATGTGCAGCGCTACCATCACCACTGCTCCTTTCTCTGGCACTGGATGCAACAAGAAATGCCTCCAACTTCTTCTCCCAAGCTCTAGCTGAAGTAACCCCATCAAATGTAGACAATAGAAAGCATTGCCTTTGATTTATTATTTTTCATAGGGCCTTCTCTCCTCCATCTACTGAATATACTGCAAGAACGTTGTAGCTCTCCTGAATGCTGCAAAATGGGGTTTATAATCACCCACGTACTTTCTTAAGATCTGGAAATCCAAGCATCTGCCATGCTGGTCTTCAAGAGAATAGGAAGAGCATGGATCTTCCTCTTCTCCTCTTTCTTCTCCTCCTCCTCAAGGAGGCTCTTCTTTATTCAAAAATGGATGAGATCAGGCTCATCTTCTTCATCATTCTCCTCTGAAATCGAACTCACAAGTTGTGCCAGTTCGATGCTTTGATGCCACTGTAATGTCCCTTTTTCAGAAATGTCGCAAGTCTATTCCAGAGATAGACTATGGGAGAATTTTCCAGGTATGTCACATCTAAAGAGAGGGTGATATATAGAGGCTACCTAGCCCTTCACAGACTTTGTATATAGCTATGTGAAATTTCTTATTAGGAAAAGCTACTCTATTAAGGATGTCTCAAGATAGAGCTACAACAATAAGAAAATACATCTAATGGAAAATAGTTGTGAATCCATGAACACATAAAATAATGGATAACTCAATGGCAATCACATTAAGACATAGCAGCATAAAATATACATCATCTTGAGGAATTTATCACTCAAGAACGGCACAATAAGCATCAAGAAATCTGTACATAACAATATGAAGAACATTTCTGAATATATCAAGCCCTAGGCCATGACTGCGCAATTATAGGAGGAATTTCTACATAAAATATAGAAATAAAAAGATATAATAATTATAGGCTCAAATAAAGTTGGGGAGAAATCTCTCAACCCCTAAAAATACATAACATCAATGCTCTAAAAGGATTGGCTGAAATCTATACAAAATTGGCATTTTACAGAAATGCTGGAGTAGTTGGGTAGCTGCAACTACTCAAGAATAGGAAATACATGGAGAAGGCTGAAATAGCTAGGAAAAATGAAGAACCCTTATCCCATAGAAATCTGAAGTAAAAGGCTAATCCTTTCACCCAAGACATCTCCTCCAAAATCTGTTAATCCCTCACAGCAAATCTGCACCAAGAAAAATGTTGTCTAAGAGAGGGATTGCGCTGCCTCTGATGGAAAGTGGTTGGCCTGATTCCAAATATGATGGTATATGATCTATAACCTCCTTTTATGATCCTCCAATGAATATAAAATCTCTTCACTTAAAAAAAAGCTCTGGATGGTGTAAGGAAACCTCCCCGGCAACACCCAACAGCACTGCACAATCTCTGTTGCAGAAATTGCGTTGATGTAGATGACTAAAGCTATGGATTGAATGCTTGAATATGTGGAAGGGAGTGAAATCCTTCATGAGCTACTCAATAAGGAGAGGAAATCCTCAACAGGACTCCCTCGTGCTCGAAGGCACTACAGCTCTGCTGAACAGCAAGAGGCAGCAACAAGTCTCCAAGACTTGGATGTAAAAATGATCCAAATATGTCCACAATGGCTTCCTTGCTTCTCTTTTATACAATGAGCTTTCCCTCAATAGACCCTATTTAGAATTAGGGTTTCCTCTTCTCTAGAATCTTCCCTCCTACGTTGTCCCACTTAGTGCTTTCCAACTCATGCCAACGCAGTTTGACTTGGTCAACCTTGGCCAAGCATGTTTGCAAAAACCTCCTTTCACACATGGAGGTGTGAAATCCAGCTCTAAAGTGATCCTCTTTCATACTTAGAGGATTTGTATTCTCTAATTGTGCAAATAATGGGTCCCCTACCCATTTTATTCATCTCTTTAACAAAATTTAATGTCCCATAAAATTTGGGACATTACATCCATCCTTGCACTCTCAGTACAAATGGGGTGGGAGATACATCAGATGGATGTAAATACATCCTTTCTCAATATATTTATTGAGGAATAAGTGCACATTGAGAAACCATAAGGTTTTTAGATCTTTGACAGGGAATCGCATGTGTGCAGAATTAAGAGAGCATTGTATGGGCTGAAGGAAGCACCTCGTGCTTGGTACACTGGGATTGACAGCTATTTCACAGGGTTGGGCTTCACAAAGAGTGAAGTGGATGCGAACCTATATCATATTGTGGTTGATGGTAAGCTTTTTATTATTTTACTTTATGTTCATGATATTATACTGGCGGGTGATGAGCAGCTCATAAATTCTTATAAAGAGGATATTGCAGGAGAGTTTGAGATCAAGGACATGGGATTCTTGCATTATTTCCTGGGCTTGGAAATATGGAAAAGAGATAGGGGGGTATTTGTATCATAGGGAAAGTATGCCAAGGATAGTATGAGGAAGTTCCACATGGAGGGTAGAAAACCCATGGAGACTCCTCTTGCAGTAAACTTGAGGAAGGAGGATGCTACTTCAAGTGAGGTAGTGGATGTTATTTTTTATAGGAAGCTTGTGGGTTCACTTATGTATTTGGTGAACACACGACCAGACATATGCTACGTAGTTAACCAGCTTATTCAAGCTATGGTTAAGCCTACCAAGCTCTTTTGGAAGGCGGGGAAGCATGTGTTGAGATATATCAGGGGAGTGAATCTTCAAGGCTTCACTAATGCAGATTTGGTAGGTAGTCCATTATATAGGAAGAGCACATCAGGGGGCATCTTCAGCATAGGATCAGCAGCAATTTCTTGGTACACTAGGAAGCAGAGATCAGTTGCACTTAGTTTAGCCGAGGGATAGTACATGACAGCTAGTTAGGCTACATGTGAGGCCATCTAGATGAGTAAGATACTTGTTTGTTTTTTTGGTCATCAGATGGACCCGACGGTGATACATTGTGATAACCATAGTTGCATAAAATTCTTAGTTAATCCAGTATTCCATGACATGGCCAAGAATATTGACATATGGTACCACCATCTTAGATATTGTGTTCAGAGGTGCATTATGTTGTTCTAGTACATTCCCATGGAGGATCAATATGTAGATATCTTAACGAAAGCGCTTGAAAAGAAAAAATTTAAATACCATAGAGGTAGGATCAGGGTAGTAGGTAGTACCTTTATTGTTGAGAGGGAGTGTTGAAATTCAAAAATAAAAGGCACCACATACTAGTGTGGGATTCCAGGTCACATATGAGTTAGGAATTTAGTGACACATTAGTGCTAATGTGGGCATCCAATTGGAAAATAAATTGTAATCTTATCTCATAACAAATTGTAATAGTTAAATAAGTGTGATAGACTTAGTTAGCTCAAGAATTTAGAGTTGAGGATCAAAGGATAGGCATGTAGAGTGATTATATTATTTACAGTGTCCAGTTGCAGTTGTAGCACTAGTGTGGTGTAAGTGCAACCAATTAACTCAAATTAATTGAGTTAAAATCAATTTAACTAGTTCTAAGTGATTGATGAGCCAGTGGAAGATGAATTGAATTAAAATAGATTTAATTCATAAGTATTAATCTACCAAGTAACTGATGATTCACTATTAATAGTTGCATGCATGTCAATTCTGATGATGACCCAGTTGAGACAAAGGTTAAAGGAAAGTAAAATATCAGTTGTATTATTAGAAAACTGCCCAGGTGCAGTTATAAATCCACAGGAAGACCATGATTGATTGCGCAATCAAGGAAGGTTGGAATTCCTATTTAATAGGAATTATTTTACCTAGAGATTCCATGAGTTAGGCGGGCTGAAGGTGGGTAGGAAATTGGCTATGTATTGATACAATTTTGTCTAGATCAGTGTGAAACAATTGGTAGAGTGTATGAGGTTCTTGTCAGCACACATGCGTTGTATTGTTTCATGATTCCTTGGTTGATTATACAATAAATATGGAGGGGTTTTGAGCAATTTCTTTCCCTAGGAAAATATTTTTTTGTCCGATTGATTTACTTATTTCTCTTACTTTCATGTGATTGAGCGGTCGTGATTTATATTCCGAAAATATTTTATAAGGATTCATTATCTTGTTTTAGTACATTTCATGATCTGATTGAATCCATTGGTGTAATTTCTACAATGAGGTCTTTTATCTCGTTCATTTGATCATCCACTATAGGAGTCTAACCATGTGAATAAATGAGTTGAAGTCAAACATGGTACACACCATCTGATTATTGGCCAATGATGTAATCCATTAACATATACGAGAGAAACAATCGATGATTTTAATGGCTCTCAAGTTATTGTAGTACAATTCATATGGTGTGAATAGATGAGTTGAATTTAAATACCATATACAATCTTTCGGTCAAAGGCCACTGATGAAAACATGTCGCCAAGAGCAAGGAAAATTTTCATTGATGTATGCAAGATCCAAGTTACCAAAGAGAGTTTCAAAGTCCACTTCCTATATAATGAACTGATGTTGACAAGAAGTGACTTGGTGTAGGAGGGCCTTGATGTATCCCCCATCAATGACACGAAATGAGTATCAAGATTTGAGAGAGAATGATGTTGATGTGGAATTGCTTCAAGAACGATAGACATGAATGTAGGCTTAAGATTATTGTAGCAGATATCAACTAAAGAACTTATCTTGAACATATTGACAACACTTCATGGAGTTGGAAGCATTGACCCAAAATCAAATATGGAAGCTTTTGATATGGTGTGATGAACAAAAAAGACAAGAAGATTTCCCAATCCAATATTCATGAATATGAAGTGAAAGAGTGCCATACTCAAGAGTGACTCACTACCATTAATAGGTGCAGTACCTTGTTTTCCTAATTTCCCCAAACATTGCTGGTTAGTACCTCTTTATTTTTGAAAATATTAAGGATGACAACATATGCTTGATATATAAGTTCATCCTTTGGATGAATCCCTCATAATATTTTTAACAAACCCTGAGAAGTATTTGTTTGATCCTATCATGTTCAATGATTCCATCAATGTTTAATTATTCTACGAGTCCAGTGAAGGTACAAGTAAGCTATTTTTTCATATTTTTGGAGTTTGAAAAAAAGGCGAAAAAAGAAAACTCCAAAGGTTCCTTTTCTTAAATCTGTCCCTCTAGTTCGAAAAGGAAAAACATGATACTCAGGAGAAACTCTTGGCCATGTTCAACTAAGGTATTCATTTTTCGTAATTATTCTATTTCAGTCTGGAAAAGGGTTAAACTTACATATTATATTTATTTTCATTAACGAGTTCTAAAAGATAAGTCTCAAAAATCTTTTCATGTTTATGGAATCTTAAAAGAGTTGAAAGAGGACTCCTCCTAGAGAAACTAGTGATATAAATAGTAGCAAATAGTTCCAATCATTATGAAACTGATCAAAACATGTAGAGGTCAAGAGGTTGGCTAATGAGGTCACTCATCGCAGTTGTTTCTCAGGAAAGGATAAAAAATCCAAGTGAAAGTGTATGATCATCCAAGAAAATGGTGACAATGGACAGAGAAAACCAAGGTTCATGTTGCAAAAAAGGGCTGATGAAAAATGGAAATAATGAGAGATAGGATGAGAATGGTTTTATTATTACACAATATTGAAACATGAGAAAATATGCTTGAGAAAACTGGAAGATGGTTTCATTTTTACACAAGATTAAAACATAAGAAAAACTATGCTTCAGAGTGGTTTCATTTTTACACAAACTTGAAACAGATGAAAAATATGCTTGAAATAATTTTTCATGCCCCCATCATAATGACTCAATCTTAGGCACATTCCCCCCAAAATTCATTTTATTCATCTAAGTATGCTATTGGTTACTAATAGGTGGATGGAATGAATATTCATTTACGAGATCAATTGAAAGACTCGACTAAGAATTTACGAGATCTAATCAAATATTCGAATAGGAAGGGGATTTGTTTAATTTTTTAATGATATTGACACATCAAAATAAATATTCTCATAGCACCTTATTTCATTTTTTAATGAGAATGACACAAGAAAAGGAACTCTTCTCTGGGACATTGTTTCAGTTTTTAACGAGTTTGACACAAGAAAAGGAAATCTCCTACATAGACCTTATTCATGACTTCTAGTAGGCCATGGATTCCAAGAGGTTTTCATAAAATGAAAGAAAAATTCTCTATAAAGTATCAAGGGATCCAATGGAAATATCATAATTCAATTCTCCCAATAAATTATTTACCATATCACTTACTATATCTAGGTCAAAATAAGTTGAGCATACAATGAGAGGTTCCTCTTCAATAGTATGTAAGGGCATGGGATAGGTTGCCACATAATTAACCTGTGGTGGGGGATATACCACTTTCATATAACAACCATTCAGGGATGTAGGTTTATTGGGAGTCAAATTACTATCAAAAAATGAAAGTTGGTCTCAATGGTCACGATTATTCCTTCATATGGGAAACACATCACACAAAAGAGTTAAGAGACAAGATATCCCATGACATAAACATAGTCACACCCAGGGAGTAAATTAAAATCCAAAAGGCCTTAGACTACCATCACATAGATATAGATAGTCTTTCCTCCCAAAGTAATAGGAAATTGAGTAAGGATCCCTAACAGTTGATTGGTTCCTCTGTTAAATTCCAATAGATTTTGGGTAGCGGGCACAAGTTGTAGAGAACCAAAATCTTGCCAAGTAGTTGAGGGAAAAATACTAACAGATGCACCTTCATCTATTACCATGCCAGGTACGAGCATATTATAATCTTGTACTATGATTTGGAAAGGGAACGTAAGGGGGAAGACGATATCCTGTCAGTCGAATCCAATCAAAGGGAGTGACCATACTACTTGGAGGGGGTATTGTGGGAATGGGATAACTTCCCCCTTGTGTTATGGGAATGGGAGAAATGTTTCCCTGTGTTTTGGGAATGGGAGGATTTCCCCCCTGTGTCGTGTGAACTGTAGGATTGTCCCCATGTGTCTTTGGAACGGGATGATTTCGCCTAATTCATTGGAATATGAAGAAATGAGAAGAACATGAGCATTATGAAGTTCACTAAAGGTGGAATTGATTCAACCATTCTATCAACCAACAGTTGGTCGGGAATGGACTCATGGGATTCACGTTTAGGGAGAGTTGGATTGATTGGATTCATATTTTGATCAATCACTTAATCAACTAGTGGAGGATTGGGGGGAATATTTCGGTAACCAGTAAGAAGATGAGGCTGATAAGCTATAAGGTTTTCTGACACTTTTGAGGCTTCATTCATATAAGGGAAAAGGTGAATAATATTATTCACTTCACATAATGTATAGGAAAGCTTGACGCTACCCTTTTTCCCATGGATCTTACTATCACTCGTTGATGGTTTGTCACCAACACAATCTCTCTAGAAGTTGATGATTGGGTTTTTTGTGAGCTTGTGGAACACACTTCCAATACCTTGGGAATACCAGGAAAATATTTAAGAAGGTGGTAACCCTTAAATAAATTGCAAGGGAATTTAACTTTCTGGGTCTGATTGGAAGGTTTCTTCATACTAGTTGCGTTGGTAGAAACGGTTCCTTGGTTTCCCTTATGCTTATTTTGCTTCTTCTTAATATTCCTTTTATTATTTTTACTATCCACCTGGTTACTAACATTGAGTATTTCACCAAATGAAGAGGAAGAAGAGGAATAATATTGAATAGGAAAAAAAGGAAAAGAGTCAACGTTAGGATAAACTTGTTCAGGAGGAGGAATACTTGGTTGAGATGTTGTTTGGACATTAGGAACCAAGGAGGTCGAAAATAACCAAACTGGTAAACCAATGGTAAATCTGGGGAAGGAAAATGTTTCCATATAAGGAACACAAATATCTCCAAAAGAAAGAAAAGGACCAGGATTATCATCATAGGTGTTTCCTTGATTGGTAGACTCGAGAATTGTTGCCATTAGTCTCAATCGAAGATCTAATAAGGAGTTTTTTCATAGTGAGAATGTTATTTTCGATCAATTAATTGATTTTAAAATTCAAAGACATAAAATAAATAAATTGGGTAAATAGGTAGAAAGGTTTACCAAGTAACTTTGAACTGCAATATACCACCTTGGTGAACCAAGGATTTACGCACGAGTAGGAAATCTCCCTGAATGTTGTGTTTGGTGAATCACAGTGTACAAGGCGACCAAATCAGCTACCTAAGGTGGGATAGCTACCTTGTGTGTACTTCCAAAGTATACTCGAATTTACGTGGAAGCACAATATCTATTATTGTTGTCTAATGCATAATCATATGATGAGAGCATTCCCATATACTTATCATGTATGGAGTGTCATCCAATATACTTTGAGGTATGTGGAGAATGGTCCTATACACTTGAATACGTGAAAATGGGATATCACCCATTGAAATCAATGCTGGCAAAAAATGACATCTCCAATGCTTAAATATGTTGGAACACGTCTCTAACCTAGACCTCTATATGTTTGCATTAATGTGACAAATTATCCTTAAGATTTATTGAGTAAATTTTAGAGTTTATCTTGAATTATGTTTATATTTCAAGGCTCAAAATTGGATGTCACCTTAACACACCTATGTTGCAACTAATATGAAAGAAATAACTATATTCATTTTCCTTTTAACAATGAAAGTCCTAATTAAGTAGGGGAAGAAGAAATCGATCAACAATGAAACAAACAAGTGATGCAAGAATCGATATCCTCAACTTCACTATTCCAATCAAAATAAAAGACATATATGCAGTTCAAATAATTTTTTTTCTTTTATTTTATTTTAATGTTTCAAATGCAAAGAAACATAAGAATGTAACTTGATCACTGATGAAAATAAACCATAGAGACTTTAACTATAATGTAAAAGTTACTTTTCAAATTCAACAATCAATCTATGCATACAAACCTGAATTGACAAGAAGAAAGAAAGAACGAAACAAAATATTATCAAAAAGGTGATGACACTCAAAGGTGATTAACACTCATACACAATTCAGCCCCCCCCCCCCCCCCCTCCCCCCAGTGATTGAGGGTCAATTTTTTTTGCAAAAATGAAATTAAAAACATGCAAAAAAATTTGTTAAGAAACTGAAGCAAACCACTAAGTAATGACCAAAGGAAAATTCACTCAATTTCACAAAAAATAAAGTTTTGTATTGTCTTAAAAGAGACAGGGAAACACTCAGAGACATAAGGAAAACTGATGGACCAAATCAAATAAATGATCAAGGAAAGAAAAGAAAAAATGTTCATATTATAGGGATCATTGCAGGTGAAAAAAATACATCGTTGCTCTATAGCATAGGTGCAGAGAAGGAGAGAGTGTGTTGGGGTGCTCTATCTCTAGAACAGGGGAAGTGCTAAGGAAAATTAGATGAAAATATGACACAAAAAATCAAATCAAGATCATAGAAGAGGTTTTCCTAGGGGAAATTAAGGTTTGAGTGAGGAAATCAAGGTTCGTTTAAGAGGTGAAAAAGGTGCTAAGGTCAAGGAAACCACTAACGGTTGAATAAATCCCCAGTATGCTCACCAATTTGTTATGAAAAATTTAAGATTGTGGACAAAGGTTAATTCCCTAGACCTATTGGACTGGTTTAGGAAAACAGAAGATAAAGAATATAGAGTTTTCCTTAAAGAAGTTAGAGAATAGAAATAGGCCTACCCCAAATCTATACCAAGATTTCCTTTCCTCTTTGCTTGTAAGCTCCAATTATAGCTCCAAGTGCTATAATTAGAACATGCACACATGACTAAAATAAGAAAATTATCCACAACAACCAAGTAGCATAGTCTAACATCTTTATTCAGTTAATTATAAAGGAATTCAAATACATGAATGTGAACATGATACAACACATATAGGAAAAAAAAATACTCTTTGTATTAATATAAATAGGAGAGAGACTACAACCAAGAATAGTAGTTGATCTTGTAGAGATATCCCCAAGTTGACTTATCCTTCCTTATCACAAATCACACCTCAATGTCAACCCTAATGCATGAAAATGATGAATCCTTTCAGTTCAAGGAAACAACATAAGGGCATAATCAAACTCCGAAATCCAACCTTGATTTTATGGAATGCAATAGATTTATAGGAGAGGTACGGTAGTTTAGGATTTACCATAATGGGCTTGAGATCCACATAAGAAGGGAGGATGAGCTCAAAGGATAAGAGGTGAAGTCTCCAAGGTAGGATTATATAGAATTTTATTTATTATCCATGGTAAATGGTTAAAATAACCCCTAGAATCTTCTAGAAGAGGAAGCTTCAAAAATCCTTTTATTTTTCTTGAATTTCTAGAATCGGCGCACATGCAGAAGGGAGAAACTAGCTTTAATCAAATTTGGCTTAGAAAGGAGAAACCAACTTTGAACTAAGATCTCTAAAGGGACAGGGTGTGCTGGTGTTAAAAACATTTATTTTGAGCAGTTAATCCTAGAAACTCATACTTTTTGGAAAGGTCATGCTTAGGTATTTGTGTAGGGCTGATGAAAACATGTTCACGGATGTTGATTAATTTGGTTTACAGGACTATCTACTATATGTCACAAAATTCTTGATAACAAACGCCAACCTTAATATTGATCAAAAGCAAAAATTTATAACTATTCTAAAAAATCATGTTACATAATTTCCATGGGACTATAAGGAGATGAAGTGCATCCATCCCTCCATCTGTAACCACCACATTTACATCAAATAAGATTGAAAAAAATTTAGACAACCTTAGAGAAGGATGAATCTTACAATGAAATACATCGTAAAATAAGAACTACAAAATATCTTAGATATTGGTTTCATCTACCCAATATCAAATAGTGAGTGTACATCACCCTTACATTATATTGTTGAGTGGATCTGAAAGCGAAGAAGGAGAAAGTAACCCTACAACCCATAGAGGTGTGTTGTAGCTAGAATTTGGAGATCATCAGGGAGCCTTTTGGATTCTGCATCCCGCCACTCCCCTCATGCCACATCCGAATCCCCATAATTTCCCTCCACATCCACCTCCACCTCCACCTCCATCTCCACCTCCCCCATGAAACATGGCTAATGAGGTGAGAATGCCTATTTTTATAGGTCAGGGATCAGAGGATACTGATCAATTTTGGTTTGTGGTTGAACTAGTATGGAAACTGTGATAGGTCACAGATGATGACATAAAGAAGGCACAATTTGTCATAGCACTACAGGAAATTAATTTGGCATGGTATATGAAGTACTCTACGACACTTACGTCTTCCATGTTGGATGAGACAAATACATCGTTGAATGCTGAATTTAAGAAGCCAAAATCACAGTCAGAGTGTATTACAGAGATAAAAGAGATCAAATAAGTGGTATGTGATCTGTTTTGGAATTAGATCAAAGGTTCAAGATGTTACTAGGACAACTGAACTTCCCAATTCCCGACGAATAGCATAAGGAGTGGTTTATAGCTGCGTGATTGCAACATATCAGGCTACCTTTGACACAACAGAAGATAGCAACACAAGTCGAAGCTTTGGAAATTTCTATGAAATTAGAAGCTTCACCAGTTGCAGATACCTAGGTAGCGGTACAAAATATTCAAATCCAATTAGCAAAAATGCATTTGGAGTTGCAAGATATGAAGAAGGGTAAGTAAATCTGATCAGATATCCACTCAGAGGTAACAATACCATGATATTTTATCAAGGGTAGATGAACAAGCCTATCATTTTCATATATTTTATCAAAGGTATAAATATCATGATAGTCATCAGCAACCATCATGCACCATATAGGAATATGAAACATAATCATCGGATGGTAGCAATATAGATAACATCATAAACATATTCAACATCAACATGTAATATAGGATAGTGTAGGCATCAATGTGACCAAGTATGCAATGTCTCCAAGCATCACCAAGTAAATAGAAGCATAATATAGTGTAATAAAGATCTGTCAGCAACTCGTCATCTTGACCTTATGTTATCAAGGTCAGCATACTTTCTCCATATATAGGAAGAGGCACAATCCTCAACCAATCCCTTGAACCACAACACCATAGGTAGCATATAAATGCATCAATATATGTGAAAAAAAAGAGTACATCTAACATCGTAAGTCACTAAGTAGAATAGAAGTGATTTGTAGCATCATCAATCAACATATTTAGTGATAATAGCAAACATATATTCAAGATTTAGCAAGGATGGGGCACCATTAATAGATTTACCAACTACAAATCAAGAAACATATAGCAATCATTCATGAATTCACCACATGAAAACCATGCATCATTTATAACTCATAACATAATGACAACAACATATATACAACAACAATCATATGTAATCATCATAAACACCATCATGCAACAAGGAGTGCTCAAGAAACCCTAATGCAAAAAATGAACTATGAGAAGCATAGCATATACTCCCCCTAAACATGTGGTAATTCTTCATCATTAAATCTGATCATATCCATCACATCAATTATAAAATCCACTAAGGAGCTATCACTAACCTTTTTCAACAACTCATCACCTCATCATGATCCAATATGATAAACATCATAACGGGGTCACCAATAGAATGTAACAAATCAATGTTAGAACTAGAATGCCAATAATGAAATGATGGATGCATATAAGAATCTCCCCTAAATATGTTGTCGAGATTCAACAAGATGATGAGCTTAGTGAAAAGAATCACCTTCACTAAGTGGGCTCACAAGCTATTTTTGGCACAAGTCTGTTTTTAAACTATGTCTATTTTTAGACATGGTGATCATATTTCAGAAGTTGCAGGATGCTATTTGTGGATGGTTGGTCAAGTTGGAAAAATAGAAGAAATTATATTTTTATAATATTGGGTGAATTCTATTTATAGGTCGTCGATCTAAAAATAGAAGTGTCGATTATTATTAGCTCTTAATAATAATTTGACAATAAACATCAACTTATTCTCTTGGAGCACTTAATTTCAATGCACAAATTTGGAAAATCAGTGGGCTGAAGGAATTACACAATTCCTAGGGTTTACCGGTGGTTCATGCATGGAGGACTCATTTAAAACTGAAGTGGAAAAGTTATGACAGAGTTGGAAGAGTAGTTCATGGAGTTGTTATTCAGTTTAACTTAGTTAATGGAGTCAAACTCAATTGAGCTAGTTTTATCTAGTCTAACTGAATGATACACTAGTGAGAGTGGAGTGAATTAATTAGTTAATTAATTCAAAAATAATAGCTCATTAATAAAATGAACAATACAGAAGTTAACTACAATGCATGGCAGTTCCAGTGGAGACCCAGTGGAGAGATAGGTGAAAGGGCAAGATGGACTATCCATTGTGACTATAGTGATGCATTGATTACATCACACACACATTGGAGTTGCCAATGAGGATTGCGCAATCAAGGCAAGAGCAGTTCGAATTGATTCAGAGCTATTCTTCAGTATGGATTGCATAGTGGAGGCAGGCTATCAGGTGGCAAGAAATCTATGCATGGATTTGCAGATTTCTTCTGATTAGTGTGTGACGATTGATTGTACTAAAAGCTTGATGTACTAATATTTGTATGAGATTATTAAATGATCTCCATGATACATAATATATGTTAGTTGGGGTTTTCAGCTTCAGGCTTTCCCGTTAAACAATAGTCTTATGTGCGATTGTTTTTATTGCTTCATGTGTTTGCAATTGATTTTAATTTCCACAAAAGATTAACAGTGGAAGGATTTTGTATTTAGCAAGAAGATAAAATATTGTTAGATCAGGAGAATCTGGATATATACATACATATTGTATATAATTTCTACATGGTATCAGAGCAGTGTTAAATCTTGAAGATTGCAATTGTGAAGAATTTCTATGTTTGTGCTAGTGGACAATTCGGATTTGCTGCAGAAAATTCTTGGTGCGACAGTTGAGTATACATTGAAATTTCTTTCAATGGATTTTGATTGGATTATTCCCTTGATGGGAGCTCGAATAACATAGCCTGGAAGAATAGGATGGAGGTGGTGTTGGAGGATAATGGACCAAAGGATTTCATCAATAACGATGTTCCTAAGCCGAGATCTAGCGATGCTACATTACTTGACTCATGGCAAAAGAAGGTAGCGAAGACAAGAAGAATTATGTTGGAAGGTGTGAAGGAACATATTGTGTCCATCCTTCATGGGAACGCCATGCCATTCTTAATGTGGAAGGCTTTGACAGATTTTTTCCAAATCAGCAGCGACCAGAGGAAGTTGGCGTTGAATGACAAGCTCAGAAAAATAAAAATGGAGAAGGGCGACAATATTTCAAAATATCTCACGAAGTTTTTCAACTATAGGGATGAATTGGGAAGTGTGGGGATTACTGTTGATGATGAAGACTTGGTGAGCTTGGATCTCCTTGGGCTTCCGAATATTTTTCATAGCTACAAAGACTCTGTCAATGGACGGGAGAAACTGTCAAGATGGGAGCGACTTTGGTCAGATCTTGTGCAGGAGGAGATAAGGTGGGGTACCAGGGATGGCTCTTCATCAAAGAATGAAGATGAAGATAATTGCGATTTGGATACCAAATCAAGGAAAGGGAAAGCGAAGAAAATTCCTTAAAAATTCGAAGCAAAAAGAAAAAATCAGGATTTGTCCAAAGTGAAGTGTTTTCATTGTCACGAACATGGGCATTTCGCCACTAACTGCCCACAAAAGAAGAAGAAAAAGAAGGTTTTTGGAGCTGCAGCTGGAGAGGCCTTAGCCTCGCAATTTGAACTTGATTTCTCTTTGATCACATGCTTGGTTTCAAGCTATATGGGATCAGTGTGGTATCTTGATAGTGTTGCGTCTTTCCATATGACGAGAGACAAGGAGTTGTTTAGTGACTTAGAGGAGAAGGACCTCCAGATGCATATAGAGATGGGTGATGATGGTTGATACAGTGTGACCCACATTGGGAAAATTACCTTTGAGAGGGTTTGTGATAATCTATTCTTTTTGAAGGATGTTATGCATGTTCCAGGTCTAAAGAAGAACTTGGTCTCGGTCGCAATGTTGGAAGACAAAGGTTATGATGTTGTTTTCAGTGAGGGAAAAGCCTTCCTTCGACATAAAACAATGGGTCAAACCAAGAAGATATGGATTCAAGTTAAGAATATGTACATGCTAGAGGTAGATGGCTGCGCTGCAATGGTGGGCAAAGCAGAAGTAGTGCTGAGTTGGGATGAGAGTGAATTATGGCACAGGAGATTTGTCCATCTTCACCATGGCGCTTTGAATATTTTGAAGCAGATTTCTATTGGACTTACCAAGGGTACTCTTGTGCAGTCAGATTAGTCCAAGGGATGTACTATGTGTAATTTTGTGAAGACCACCTTTCATGAGAAGGAGAACCATGCTTCAGTGATCCTAGAGAGAATTCACACAGACGTGTGTGGACCTTTCTTGATTGCTTCAACAGAAAAACACAGGTATTATGTTATATTTGTTGATGAATATTCTTGTAGATGTTGGATATTCTTCATGTAGAAGAAGAGAGAAACATTCTCAAAATTCTGTGATTTTAAAGAATTAGTGGAGAAGCAGTCGGGGAAGCAAGTGAAAGCTCTACGGAGTGATAATGGTGGTGAATATATCTCGGGCGAATTCAAAGACTTCTATAGCAAAGAAGGAATTAGAAGAGAAATCATAGTGCCTCATAACCCACAGCAGGATGGGGTCGCGGAGAGGAATAACATAATGATCGTGGGTGCTACATAAGCTATGCTTGAGAGGGAGCTAGACTTGCATGCAGTGAAGGAACTTCTTGTTCCGAAAGATGAGCCTCCAGATGTGGATCAACCACAAGAGGAGATTCATGGAGTGGAGGAGTCCACTCATGCAGAACCAAACATCAGACAAGGTAGAAAGCATACCACAAAAGTTGAGAGACTAAAGCTTGGTGCGGCATAGAATGTAGGAGTCCCTACATCACAGCATAGACAGAGACAGTCACCTGACCGATTTACTGGATACATAGCTCCTATGAGCAAGTGTATCATGACAAAGCCATCTTATTTTGAAGAAGCAGTGTAGGAGCCCACATGGGTAGATGTCATGGTGGAGGAGTATGACTCCATTGTTAGAAACAGTGCTTGGGAGATTGTTCCAAGGCCATTGGGTAAATCATTTGTAGGATCAAGATGAATCTACAAGTTAAATCAAGTTGCTGATGGAAGTGTCAAGAAGTATAAGGCAAGATTTTTTTCTCGGGGCTTCTCACAGATCAAGGGGATTGGTTATGAAGAAACCTTTGCACCTGTTGCACGACATTCTTCCATAAGGACCATCCTTGTTGTCTCAGCACAGATGGGTTGGCACATTCATCAGATGGATGTGAAGACTATGTTCCTTAATGTGATCATTGAGGAAGAGGTGTACATTGAGCATCCTGAAGGATTTGAGATATTCAGCAGTGAGCCGCATGTGTGTAAGCTCAAAAGAGAGTTGTATGGGCTGAAGCAAGCACCACATGCTTGGTACACTCAGATCGATAGCTATTTCACTAGACTTGGCTTCACCAAGAGTGAGGCAGATGCAAACTTGTACCAAATTGTGGTGGAGGGTAAGCTTTTAATAATTGTTCTTTATGTTGATGATTTAATACTAATGGGTGATGAGTTGTTGATACACTCATGCAAGGAAGATCTTGAAAAGGAGTTTGAGATGAAGGATTTGGGCCTCCTTCATTATTTCCTTGGATTGGAAATATGGCAGCGGGAAGGTGAAATTTTTGTGTCTCAAGGAAAGTATGCCTAGGAGATACTAGAGAAGTTTCACATGCAAGGCTGCAAGCCTATCGACACTCCTCTTCCAGAAAATTGGAGGAAAGAGGATGCTACATCGAAAGAGGTAGTGGATGCCACTATTTATTGACAGTTGATGGGCTCACTCATGTATTTAGTTAATACAAGACCATACATATGCTATGCGATGAACCAGCTTTCACAATCGATGGTTAAGCCTACCAAGATCTTTTGGAAGGCAAGCAAGAATGTCCTAAGGTATCTCAGGGGCACATCTGAGTATCGTTTATGGTACAGACAGATGGATGAGGTGAAGTTGCATGGCTTCACAGATGAAAATTGGGCAGGCATACCAACAGACAGAAAGAGCACATCAGGAAGGATTTTCAGTATTAGATCTACGACAGTTTCTTGGTACAGTAGGAAACAAATATTTGTGGCACTCAGTTCAGCGGAAGCAGAATACATGGTAGCAAGTCAAGCTGCATGTGAGTCTATCTAGATGAGGAAGATCCTGGTTAGTTTGTTCAGTTGACATTTAGATCCTACAGTGATACATTGTGATAATCAGAGTTGCATTATGTTGAGATTTTTTTTAATTAAATTTAGAGAAAATCTCATGAATATGACAACAATAGGATTTGTTGCTAAATTGACTCCATGTAATCTTGATGTGGAGTTATTGCATCCTATTTTTGTTGTGATTGAATTTATGATTTAGTTTCTACTCCCAGCTATAAAATTTAAGCCCGTAGAGTTTTCTGAGCATGAGGAATGTGAGGTGAGTGGAAGAGATGTGCAGATGAAAAACTCTGCTGTTGTAATTCTCCTTTTGCTGAATGAGATTTTTGATGCCTCTGTTTTGTGGATGTAGCCTAGATTGGTTGGGTGAACCACGTTAAATCTCTGTCTCTTTATGTTTTTCTACTATGTGTCTGTGTGTTTTATTTAATTTTTCGTTGTGTTTTTCTCAACAATTGGTATCAGAGCAAGTTGTTCATTGCAGAGACAGAGTTTGTTGATTCTGTGTCAAAACTACCATTGATCTGTGGCTGCCATGAGATCTGCCTGAGTCGATCTGCGTGACCGTGTGGTTGTGAGTTTGATGCGCTATGTAAGCCACTGTGTAGGTATTTACAAAGCCGCTGTTAACTCAACAATTGCTCCGTGAGCTGTGTCAAAGCTCGTGAACTATCAAAGCTCGTGAATTGCCGAAGCCATTGAGCTATGAGCTACATATCTAACATTGAACCATGAGCTCCTGTGTGTTGAATAGTGTTGGTGAACCATGGGTTGTGGCTGCAACATGCGACTGAGAAGGCCAAGAGGCCAGGTTTGCTGCGGTGGAGAGAAGAGCAGAGTCGTGGCCATTGAACTACAAGTGTCGTGAGCTAGTGCGTAGAGCTGTTGATCTGGTGGAGTGGAGATGTTTCAAATTTTGTGGCTTTGGCTATGAAATGGTGTTGAGAGCTAATTTTACCTGCGTGGACCATTGCTGACTATGGAAGGAGCGTAAACAAATTGAGGATGTTGGGCAGCGTAAACTTGTTAAACGGTGAATCCAATTTTAAATAGATTTATTATTTTTCATATGCCATTTTTAAAATGGATATATGAAATGCCATTGATATCGATTTAAAGTGAAATTCCATTTAAAACAAAATTCGATTTGCATTTTTTAAGAACAATTTAAAATCGATTTGTTTTAATGCACTTTTTTTAAATCGATTTATATTTGAGTATTATTCAAATGCCATATGTATTCATTTGATATATGTATTTAAATCGATTGATTATAATATCAATTTATTATATATCAAAGTTATTCTAATATGCCATTATATTGAGGCAAGGGCATTTTTTATAGGGGGAAGGGCATTTTTTATCAAAATTATTAATTTTGATTAAAATAAAATCTTTATTTATTAAGATTTGAAAGTGGAGATTTTTGACATAAGCTACTAAACATGTCAAAAACACAAAGTGTTCAATTTGAGATCGAGCAGTTTAATGGAAGAAACAACTTTGAGATCTAGAAAGTGAAGATGCACGATCTACTCATGCAACAAGGCGTGGCGAAGGCGCGTTTGGGCGAAGCCAAACAACCTTTCGCCATGACAGATGATGAATGGAGTGACATGGATGAAAGAGCACTGAGCAGAATTTGATTGTGTTTGGCGAATGATGTTTTGTTGAACATCGTGTCAGAGAAAACTGCTGCTGGTTTGTGGACAAAGCTTGAAAAGTTGTACATGAAAAAATCCTTAACCAATAGAATTCTTCTGAAGCAACAGTTGTACAACTTGGGCATGAAGGAAGGTACAACGATAACTGATCATATGAATACCTTTAATACTCTCTTGGTGCAATTAGAAAGTATAGAAGTATAATTTGATTCATAAGATAAAGCTGTAACTTTATTATGCTCGTTTCCTGAGTCATGGGATCATTTTTTTACTTCTATAAGTATTAGTTCATCAGAAACCCTTGAGTTTGATGATTTTTTTGGAGCTTTTTTGTCTAAAGAAACAAGGAAAAGGTCAAATTCAGAAACCTCTACATCAGAAGCAATGATGGTTAGAGGTCGTTCTAAAGAAAGACGCTTCAATAAGCAGAACAACTCGTGGTCAAAATTGAAAGGGAAGAAGAGTAAGGTAAAGTGATGGTTTTGTGGCAAATCGGGAAATTTGAAGAAGGACTGTTGGAAGAGACAACAAAAATCCAAAGGAGACTCTTCGACAGAGAAGAAAGAAGCAAACATGACAGATACAGGTTCAGCATCCGTTTCAGGTATGAGTGATGAAGTGTTATCAGTTAGTTTGTCTAATCATGATCAACATTGGTTGTTAGATTCTGGTGCATAAAATCACATGTGCATTCATAGAGAGTGGTTTAAATCTTATAAATCAATCAATGATGGATTTTTTTACATGGGAAATGATGTCTCGTGTAATATTTTGGGAATTGGAAGCATCCATATTAAAATGTTTGATGGGACAAATAAAATTTTAACTGATGTAAGACACATGCCTGAACTCGGAAAAAACCTCATTTCTCTAGGAGTAATGGACACAAATGGATATAAAACCCTTATTCAAGGTGGAGTAATGAAATTTTATAAATGAATTTTACTAGTAATGAAAGCAAAGAAGATTGGAAATATTTTTCAATTAGAAGGAAGAACAGAGTCAAATCATGCTTTTATTGTATTTTAAAACGAAAGTAATTCTATTCGTAGATGGCATCAACGGTTGGGCCATATGAGCAAAAGAGGATTTAAAATTTTATATGATCGTAAGTTACTTCCTAGTTTAAAATCTTCTAAGTTAGATTTTTTCAAACATTGTATATTTGGGAAACAAAGCAAGCAAAATTTTAAAACTGGAAAACATACTAGTAAGGGAATCCTTGATTATATACATTCTGATGTTTGGGGTCCATCTCCTACAATCTCATATGGAGGATCGCCATATTTTATATCTTTTATTGATGATTTCTCTAGAAAAGTGTGGGTCTATATGTTAAAAAAAATATCTGATGTATTCACAGTTTTCAAACAGTTTAGAGCATTAGTTGAAAACATCACTGGAAGAACCATTAAATGTTTAAGAAATGACAATGGTGGGGAGTTTACTTCAAATTAATTTGATAATTATTGCAAGGACGCTGGGATCGAAAGACATAAAAATACTGTATATACTCCTCAGCAAAATGGAGTTGTTGAACGCATGATCAGGACTCTCTTAGAGAGAGCAAGAAGTATTCTTAGTAATGCCAATTTGCAGAAGGAATTGTAGACAGAAGTGGTTTCTATGGCTTATTACTTGATAAATCAATCACCGTCAACTGTAATAGGATGAAAAATTCCTCAAGAGGTATGGAAAGGTCATCCTTGTGATTATTCTAAACTGAAAGTTTTTGGTTGTGATGCATATGTTATAATTCTGAAACATCAGTGATCTAAATTAGATCCTAAATCAAAAAGATATATCTTTGCTGGATATGGTGATGGGACTAAGGGATATAGGTTGTGGGATCCTACTACTCACAAGATCATCATTAACAAAGATGTTAAATTCAATGAATCTTCACTCGATAATCCAGATGTAGATGATAAATTGAAACAGGATAATGTACCTAAGTTTCAACATATTCAGCTTGAAACCAGTTCAAATACTGATGATAGTCTAGATGAACAAGTTTCAGATATAGATCATGAACAAGTTTCAGATGCAGATCATGAACATGTTTCAGATGCAGATCATGAAGAAGTTCCTACAGATAATAATCAACAAATTGTGGAATAACCAGAAACATATTTAATAAGGTCCACGAGAATTAGATGTCCTCTTAAAAGTTATGATGATTATGTTACTTCATTTTCTTTAACCACTAATGATGATGAACCTGTGTGCTATCAGGAAGTTGTTGAAGGTTCTAACAGTAATAAGTGGAAAGAAGCTATGAAAGGTGAAATGAAGGCATTAGAAAATAATGCCACATGGGATCTGGTGGAACTTCCTAAAGACAGAAAAATTGTAGGATGTAAATGGGTTTACAAATTTAAAAGGGGTGTTGATGATACAGAAGACAGGTAAAAAGCAAGGCTAGTCTCAAAAGGTTTTTCTCAAAAAGTAGGAATTGACTTGCATGAGATATTTTCACCAGTTGTAAAATGTGTTTGAATTCGTATTGTGTTAGCATTATTTTCTTTACTTGATTTAGAATTACAGCAACTAGATGTTAAAAATGCATTCTTACATGGAGATTTAGATGAGGAGATTTACATGGAACAACTAGAAGGGTTTGTTCAAAATTGCAACAAGAAATTTGTCTGCAGGCTCAAGAAATCATTGTATCGTCTAAAGCAGTCGCCTCGACAATGGTACAAGAAATTTGATTCTTTCATGTTGAGTCAAAATTATATAAGAAGTGAATATGATCATTGTGTTTACTTTAAGAAATTAAGTAATGGCATGTTCATTATCTTAGTGTTATATGTTGATGATATGCTTTTAGCAAGAAAAATCATAACAAAGATCAACAGGTTAAAGGTTCAGATGACTAGGACGTTTGATATGAAAGATCTAGGAGAAGCAAGACAGATTTTGGGCATGGATATTTTTAGAGACAGGAGCAATGGTAAGCTGTGGCTATCACAAAAGAAGTATATTGAGAAAATACTCTTAAGGTTTGGTATGAACAATGTGAATCCTGTTTCAGTCCCTTTAGCTTCCCATTTTAAGCTTTCTTCAAGTTTATGTCCTAGCACAAATGAAGAAAAGGAATATATGTCTCGAATTCCATATGCCAATGTAGTAGGTTTTTTTATATATGCAATGGTTTGTACACGACCAAATATTTCACATGCAGTTGGGGTTGTCAGCAGGTATATGGCAAATCCAGGAAAAGAACACTAGTCAGCAGTGAAATGGGTGCTTCAGTATCTGAGAGGCACAAGTGATTACTGTATCACTTATAACAGAAGTAGTGAATTTATTTGCAGATATGTTGATTCCGATTTTGTATGTGATTTGGATAAGAGAAGGTCAACTTCAGGATATGTCTTTACTCTTGCATGTGGAGCTATAAGATGGATGTCAAAGCTACAAAACATTGTTGCTTTATCCACTATAGAAGCAGAATACATAGCTACTTCACATGCTTGAAAAGAAGCAGTTTGGTTGAAAGGTTTGTTTGGTGAGTTTGGTAGGCTACAGGACAACATCAAGTTATTTTGTGATAGTCAAAGTGCAATTCATTTGGCTAAAAATCCGGCCTATCATAGTAAATCAGAGCATATACCTATTAAGTACCATTTTGTAAGACGGGTTATTACTGAACGAGGTGTCTCTCTTGAAAAAGTGCATACAAAGGAAAACTGTGCAGACATGTTCATGAAACCAGTTTTATTAGAGAAGCTACGATGGTGTCTGGCTTCTCTTGGCTTGCAGAAAAGATAAAAATAATAATGGAACAGGGTATCAGGCTAATTGTTGTCAAGGTGGAGATTGTTGACATTTCTTTTAATTAAATTTGGAGAAAATCTCATGAATATGACAACAATAGGATTTGTTGCTAAATTGACTCCATGTAATCCTGATGTGGAGTTATTGCATCCTATTTTTTTTTTGATTGAATTTATGATTCAGTTTCTACTCCCAGCTATAAAATGTAAGCCCGTAGAGGTTTCTGAGCATGAGGAATGTGAGGTGAGTGGAAGAGATGTGCAGATGAAAAAATCTGTTGTTGTAATTCTCCTTTTGCTGAATGAGATTGCCGATGCCTCTGTTTGGTGGATGTAGCCCAGAATGGTTGGGTGAACCACTTTAAATCTCTTTCTCTTTATGTTTTTTTGTTGTGTGTCCGTGTGTTTTATTTAAGTTTCCACTATGTTTTTCTCAACACATAAAACTCTCAATTAATATTGTGTTTCACAATATATATAAACATATTTATATCTGGTATCATCATATCATATATTATGTGCAGCGGAAGATCATGTTGCTTCAGTACATTCCTAGGGAAGATTAGGATGTAGATATTCTGATGAAGGCGCTCACCAGAAGAAAATTTGAATACCATAGAGGCAGGATCAGGGTGAAATATAATCCCTATCTTGTTGAGAGGGAGTGTTGAGATTCAACAAGATGATGAGCTTAGTGAAAGAGTCGCCTTCACTAAGTGGGCCCACAGGCTATTTTTGGCACAAGTCTATTTTTAGACATGGTGATCATATTTTAGAAGTTGCAGGATGTTATTTGTGGATGGTTGGTCAAGTTGGGAAAATAGATGAAATTATATTTTTAGAATATTGGGCGAAGTCTATTTATATATCGTCGATCTAAAAATAGAAGTGTCGATTATTATTAGCTCTTAATAATAATCCAACAATAAACAGCAACTTATTCTCTTGGAGCACTTAATTTAAGTGCACAGATTTGGAAAATTAGTGGGCTGAAGGAATTACGTAATTCCTAGAGTTTACTGGTGGTTCATGCATGGACGACTCAGTTAGAACTGAAGTGGAAAAGTTATGATATATTTGGAAGAGTAGTTCATGGAGTTTTTATTCAGTTTAACTCAGTTAATGGAGTTAAACTCAGTTGAGTTAGTTGTATATAGTTTAACTAAATGATACACTAGTGAGAGTGGAGTGAATTAATTAGTTAATTAATTCAAAAATAATAACTCATTAATCAACTGAACGATACAGAAGTTAACTATAGTGCATGGCAATTCCAGTGGAGACCTAGTGGAGAGATAGGTGAAAGGGAAAGATGGACTATCCGTTGTGACTATAGTGATGCATTGATTGCATCACACACAAATTGGAGTTGCCAATGAGGATTGTTCAGTCAAGGAAAGAGTAATTTTAATTCATTCAGAGCTATTCTTCAGTAGGGATTGCATAGTAGAAGCAGGCTATCAGGTGGCAAGAAATATGTGCATGGATTTGTAGATTTCTTCTAATTAGTGTGTGACGAATGATTGTACTGAGAGCTTGATGTACTTAGTAAGATTTGTATGAGATTGTTACATGATCTCCATGATACATAATATATTATAGTTGGGGTTTTCAGCTTCAGGCTTTCCCATTAAACAACTATGTTATGTGCGATTGTTTTTATTGCTTCATGTGTTTGCAATTGATTTTAATTTCCGCAAAGTATTAACAGTAGAAGGATTATGTAATTAGCAAGAAGATAAAATATTGTTAGATCAGGAGAATCTAGATATATACATACATCTTGTATATAATTTCTACATATGTGCCACCTCTTTTTTACTATTGAGAAGCATGTGCGATTGTCGAGATCAAAAATTGTGTACACGCGATTGTTTTTCATAAGATCCGCGTATAGAAAATAAAATTTTTATTCTTTATAGCCACATCTTCCCTTGAGCGTGGAATTCTTATTCCTATTATGTTATAATTAACAGAGTGAAGAGGTGGGAATCATTCCTAATTTTTTTCCGATATATTCAAAGGAATCACATGGAAGAGGCTTAGTGAATAAATTTGTTTTGTTCCTTTGAAGGAACATATTCCAACTAGAATTTTTGTTCAAGCACTTACTCTCTAAGAAAATGGTATTTTATTGGGATTTGCTTAGTTTTTGAGTGCATGACACAGGGAATCAGTATAGGTTGAGGACAGGTGACTTGAATGTCCTACAATGTTTGGATCATCCACAAAATTTGAGTACAACAAGAGGCAGCAGCAACATATTCTTCTTCAAAATTTTATAAAGCAATAGAAATTTGTTTCCTACTGAACCAAGAAATTAGGAGAGGTCCCAAACAGAATTCTCCTCCACTAGTACTTTTGTGGCCATATAAATTACATGCCTAGTTTGCATTTGTGTAAGCATTAAGTGAAAAATATGTGTTTTGGGGATACCATAGACCAAAACCTTGAGTTCCTTGTAGATACTTGAATATCCTCTTGAATTCTTTGAGATGACTTTCCTTAGGATTTTCTTGAAATTGTCCAACTATTCCAATTACATGCATAATGTCTATTCTTTTACCAGTAAAATATATCAAGCTACCAATCATAAATCTACATTCGAGTTGATTAATTTTAAGAGAGTCATCATTTTGGCTGAGATTTCATCCTGTTACCATTAGTGTGAATACAAGTTTGCAGTATTCCATTTCATATTGCTTCATAATTTTCTTGAGATACTTGGTTTGATAAAATAATATGTCATATTTAGTTTGATGAACTTGAAGACCAATAAATTATGTTAGCTCACCAATTAAAGACATTTCAAATTCCTACTACATAGCTAAAGAAAATACTTGATTCATAGATTGAACAATATTGCTTCCAAATATGATGTCATCTACATAAACCACTACTATCAAAAGTTTGACTTTGTGAAATTTGATATATAAATTGCTATTTGCAGATCCTTTTTTGAATCCTTTTCTTTTAACATACTTGTCAAGATGGTAATACCATGAAAGAAGATATTTTTTTAACACGTAAAATGCCTTCTTAAGTTTTAAAACAATACTTTTATCATTTCCAATTATGAATCCTTCAAGTTGTTCAATATAAATTTCTTCTTCTAGGTCCCCGTTTAAAAATGAAGATTTAACATCCCTTTGATATACCTTAAAGTTATGAAAGTTGGAAAATGCAAGAAACATTCTTATGGATTTAAGTCTAGCTACAGGCACAATTGTCTCTTCAAAGCCTATCCCTTCTTTTTGAGCATAGAATTTTCATACAAGTATTTATTTGTTTCTAATTAGTTCTCCATTTTCAATCAGTTTGTTCTTAAACACCCACTTTGTCCCAATTAAATTTTTATTATGAGGCCTTGGTACAAGTTCCCATGTATGGTTCTTTTCTATTTGATCAAGTTCTTCACGCATTTCCTTAACCTGACATTCATCTTTTCTTGCTTCATTCATATTTTAAGGTTCAATTGTGGATAGTATGGCTAACTAGTGACTATATGATCCAACAAAAGTTCTTCTAGTTTGTATTCATGCATCCTTATCATCTAGAATTTGATATTTTGGATGATTTTTCTGAACATACCTTGATGGAGTATTTTCTGACGTATCTATATTTTCATTTCCTTGTTCTGGCGCTTCTCTTTATTCTTTTCCTACAACTTCTTATATTTTATTAGGTAGTGTTTTTTCATCGGATTGTGCTTCCTTTTTGGTACCTATGGATGCTTTATCAACCACAACATATATACTTTCAACAAAAATTTGGAGCCTTTTATTATAACATTTATATCCTTTGATTATGGAAGAGTATCCAAGAAGGATTCCTTCATCATCTCTAGATTCAAACTTTCCAAGCTTATTATAATTTTTATTTATGAAAAAATTTCTTCCAAAGAATCTAAATTTTTTGACAGTTGCATGCTTACCATACCACAGTTCATATGGATTTTTATCATTGTTTACTCGAACATGGGTCATGTTAAGTATATCCACGACTATATGTCTTACTTCTCCCTAGAAGGTGTGAGGTGTTCCTGACTCATCAAACATGGCAAGCACCATTTGTTGAATGGTTGTGTTCATTCTTTCTGCCACTTCATTTTTTGAGGAGTTTTAGTTATGGAAAAATGTCTTTTGATGCCATGTTGCTCACAAAAATTGAAAAAATCATCTGATATAAACTCTCCTCGTCTATCATATCTATGACATTTTATTTTTAGTTCTAATTCATTTTCCACCAAAGCCTTGAATATTTTAAAATTTTCAAATGCCTCATCTTTATACTTTAGTAAACCAACCCAACACATTGTTTTGAAGTCATCAATCAATAGCATGAAGTATTTTTCACCAAGCAGAGACTTATTTCTAGTAGGTACACATAAATCAGTGTGAACAAGTTCAAGGGGTCTACCTGAAGTGCATTATTTAGCTTTAAATTGAACCCTGGATTTCTTAACAAATTGACTTGATTTTCAAATGTTATTTCAGGCAAATAGATGCTTGGAAAGTCATAAAATACTCCCATATTGCTTGAATTGTATAGTTGAGAAAATTTGAGGTGTCCCAATAGTTTGTGCCAAAGCCAAATTTATTCATATTTTATCAAAAAATAGTGCTCTTTGCCCCCTTCTAGGATATAGACATTTCCTAGATTTTTGGTTCCCTTGATTATAGTCTTACCTATATCCAAATTTCTTACCACACAATTCTTTGATCTAAAAATAAAATCATGCCCCTGATCGCACATTTGACTAACAGTTAACAAGTTATATCTTATCCTATCAACAAATAATACATCTACGGCCTTGACCTTTTCTTTTAAAAACACAAATCATTTTCCTTTAATAATATCAAGTGATTTATTTCTGAAAGTCACATTCTTTTCTTTCTTAATTTCATTAAACGAAAAAAACTTATCTATGTCACCTTTCATATTTTTTGAAAAATTGTTTTCAATGTACCATATATTCTCTTTATCTCTTGCATACAATTCTAGACAACAATTTTCAGTGGAAATATTTATTATTTTTCCATACCTTGGTATTTTTTTTCTTCTTCTCATGTTGATAATATGAGTTCATCCTTATTCTACATTCAGTTTATTCATGACTAAAGTTATTTCAAATAGAAAATTCAACTTCATTTTGAAGAAGGGAGAAAACAATATAAGAATAATTATTTTTCATATGTTCATTATGTTGTTTTCTTCCTTCAATAGTCATAATTGTTCTATAAGCAATGCAATGAATTGCTTTGTGACCAAAGTTGTGACAAGTGAAGCATTTTCCATTGAATTAAGAATACCTGGGAGTATAATACCTTTTTGAGTTGCTTGCCAGTTGTTCATGGAAAGGTTTTTTTTCCTGAGAAAAGTTTGATCCTTCGTTCTTTTGTTGAGTCCTATTTTTCTAATGATTGCTTCCTTTTACCGCATTGATGTAGCTTTTTTTACAGATTTCAGAAGATTTCGTAGGTTTTGATATTTCACCATTTTGATTTGGATTGTATCCAATACTTGTCCTGATTAGTGGAGAATGTTTCACTTTAATGATTACTTCTAAAGTTGCAAATCCTTCAGAAATCCAATATTTAGAGCCTTTTTTTCTCAAGTTCCTTTATTAGACCCACAATTTCAATTTTTAAGTTTTCACAATGCCTTTCCCTTCATTGAACATGTTTCTTCAAAGCTTATTCTACTAATTTAGCTTCTTCTAGACAAATCTTTAGCTAATTTATTTCTTCAACAAGGGTCTTTTCTTTATACATAATTATTTCCTTTTATTGACTCTTGTTTATGACCTTGAGTCTATCAATTTCTTCTAGAGAATCCATAAAGACACCATCAAATTCATCTACACATTGGTCTTCAAATGAAATAAGTAATTCAAAATCTTGGTTTGATTCATCATCCTCATTATTGGAAGAATATTCACTATCTTCATGAGTATAAAAACATTTCTTGCTAGAAAGACTTATTTTAACATTCTAATTTGGAACATTCTTTCATTTTTCATGATTTTATTTATAAGTAAACTTAGCAACATAGTGACCTACTCTTCCCCGGGAAAAACATTTAAAATAAATTCTACCTTTGAACCTATCAGATCCTAATTGGAGATTCCTCACCAAATTTTCTTCTTATTCGTCTAAAATGTAACATGTTTCCTTGGGCTCTTATTTTTCTTTCCCTTTGTTTGTGGCTTTGAATGTTGCTTCTCTAATACCTGATGTATCTGTTTTTCTCATTTCATAAGATTTCAAGATCCCATGGAGTTTTTCAATAGTGAGATTCTTTAAATCTTTCATTTCTTCAATGGCAGAGACTTTGGAATTGAATTTTGGGGTTAGTGATCTTAAAATATTTTTAACGAAAGTAGTATCCTTCATTTTGTCATGAAGAATTTTCATTGAGTTTAAAATCTTGTCTACTCTAAGGAAAAAGCTTACAATTCTTCCATCATCATTCATTCTAAGAGTCGCATTTTAAATTTGATATGTTTTAAGTTTAGCACTTTTTACCTTAGTGTCATCTTCATAGATTTGGAAAATCTTATCCTAGATTTCATTTGCGGTATTCAGTTGCATAACTTTCATAAAATAATATTCATCCAAACTTCTCAGGACAGAATTCACATCCTTTTCATTGATCTCATATTGTTTCTTCCCTACATCATCTATGGGAAGGGAGGTTATGTATTCATATTTATCTTCAAAAATTTCCCATAAATTCACTACTATTTCTGCAAATATGCTCTCATTCTGAATTTCCAAAATATAAATTTAGTTCCATTAAACAAATTTTTATTAGTAGAAGATACTCCCTCTTGACTACTCATATTTATGGATCTCCCTTTAATCGATCAAGCTTCTTCTGCGGGACTAGCTCTTATACCAATTGTTAGGAAAAATATTAAGGGGGGAGGGTGGCGAATCAGTATTTCTAATTCACTTTAACTCTCAATTCCATATTCATAATTCTGTACACTAATGTTCTTCATGCAACCCACGTATGTACGCAACTCTAGTGAATGCAAATCATGTATATCTAGATAACTTAATTTGACATAAATTTCATTAGTGATTTAACATAATGATTGAATTATTATTTCATTAAGCATCTAGTATGTACTAAAGAAAAAATAAATCAAAACACATAAGCAACACACATATAACACCGGGAGTTTTGGGGGAAACCCAATGTGGGATAAAACCATTGTTGTCGTCGTGTTTGTCTTCTTATTTTATTATAAATAAAAAATTGATTGCATCTTGTACTGGAATAGAATCTTACCAACACACAGACACCCACCTTCAAGAGGCTACAACCTCCACATGTTCTTCAGTACCCACTGGAAGGGAGCTACAAATCCTTGATCTCATTTACCAACTCCTAACGAAAGGGATATCCTAACCCCTCGCTGAAGGTTGCAACACTCAGCACCTTGTGGACCATGTTTTAAATGTTTTAAATTTTATCCACCTATCTCAAACAAACATCAAAACCTATAGGCCACCTTTCATCAAATTATCACATTGGATTCACATCAACAATAATCCCAAACCAAGACACCAATATGAATATTGAATCATAGAATCTGAATACAATCGTTGAATCACTATTGAATATAAATTAGATCAGTAAATAAATTGTAATATTGAATAATATATCATCATAACCAGATCATACCAATGCACAATTATATAAAGCCACAAATCAATCCACTGAATAACTAGTCATAAATCAAGATCATAGCCATAGTATCAACACAGAAGTAATCTACAGTCACTACACACCCTGATTAAATTTAATTCATAAATTATGCGTGATTGTGCTTAAGAATAACTACATACATATGCTCTTACTGTAAATACAACCTACATACAGATATCAAATCATTGAAAACTAAAACCGAATCACTACATCACTCACTAAGTTACTGACATACTGAGTCATAGTAGAAACTTAACAACATAACAAAATCTTGTAGCATCATCACTAACCAATATATCAATTCAAAATCAAATCCACCCAGTTAAAATTTCCAGATACAAACAAGAAATCATTTACAGAAAACATCATATATAACATACATCATCAATTGTCACCATCAAGCAACAATCCAAACCCTAGTACATATATGCTACCTCCATAAAACATATTTGTGTGTGTACGTGATTACCATGCATAACACCTGTGTATATATACCAACATGCTAAATAAAATATCACATAATTTATACGTGATTGTACAGAACTAGATCCATGTATGTACGCAACCATAATGAAGAAAACTAGAGTACATATCTTGAACTATTGAATCAGAGCTTCGTTACAAATCACATTCATGCTTTTTTTTAAATTTAACTATTAAATCACAAATTTATTCAAGCACATTCAAAAATAAACAAATCAGTCAAGTTTTAACCATTAGCACCTAATATACTTTCATATCCTCTAGATCTGAGTCATATCCTTCCTCCTTGGTGCACACTTATTTTATATTAGATCACGCATTAATAAATATTCATTTGCACACCAAACACCTTGATCTCCATCTCCTTATGTGTGTGTGTGTGTGTGTGTGTGTGTGTGTGTGTGTGTGTGTGTGTGTGTGTGTGTGTGTGTGTGTGTGTGTGTGTGTGTGTGTTTCCTTAGCCAATACCTCAGGTAAATCCTTTGGTAATGTCATTATTATTTTTTGACGGGATCAAATAAACATTATTGTGCCAATTACTATGGGAAATTACCATGGTAATGACCCTTGGTATTCATATTTCCATGGTTCAGATTATGTACGTGAATTTTTCTCATAGGACCTATGTATGTACATGACCCTTATTCATAGGAACCACCTATACTTTTCAATCTTCACATTTTTCATCCATATGTAATTGAATTTCCATTTCTTTGTCTATGTCATTTGTACTAATATTCCTGATAGCAACATTAGTTCCATGACCATCATATCATTACCATGTTGACATCAAGTACATCTTTATCAATTACATTTCCATCAAGGACAAAAAATTAGCAATAATTCCAACAAGAAACGCTAGCTTTCTTCGTTCGCACATGTGAGGAAAGAGAGAGAAAATGGCCCAAACACTTGATCTTCGTACTTATCCTTCCTTAGCTAGCCTCTTTACTCTTCTCCTTTGATTTCTTAATGAGAGAATGAATTGTATATCTAGGAGGTCAATTTCCCTCGTATATATAAGCCTCCAAGGTGGACAAAGTTCCTAAAATTAGGTTGATTTCTTTGTTGGGCCGACTTGGTCTTAGAGGGTTTCTTAACACTTTCAAATACAAAAATAATTATTTTTACAAGTTACAATGTGCCCGATGGGGTCTTCAACATATGAAAATGACTCTTTTGACTTATTGACCTAGGACAAACCCTAGAATAACTCAATGTGTGCTTGACCTCCAAAACAAAATACCTTGAGCATGAAACCCATGCTCCAAAATAGCAATAATATTTTTTCTTTTATTTTACAATATTCAAGAATCAAAGGTACATTTCATATTTATTTTGATAGAACCTAGTTACATATTTTTCAACACTCCCTCTTAACTAGGGAGGTATTCATAAATGATACATGGAAATTCTCAATCTGAAGACATATCATAAGAAACGTCAGATTGGTAACCCATCTATTTAGCATGATATCAACTATCATTGTCACATAGAAAGGCCTTGACTAACAACTCTATCTCTCCACAATATCAAAGCACAATTTTGGTGAGACTAGTGATTTACAAACACCATAATCATTGTCTCTCAAGGCACATACCCCACCTGGGAGTTCACAAGGTATGTCCTTCCAAGACTATTCTTATCTTGGATTCACATTCCTAAAATAATATTGGTCCTCTACGATTACTCTTATCTTGGATTCCCTACCTCATCCTCAAATAGTAGCGGATGTTACATGCTTACCCAATCCTCCATTATTTCTTCTTAAAGTGAATAAAAGAATGTGTGTCTATCTCTCCCTCTAAACTAGGGAGGATATATCAACTAGTCCAAGATTCTCTCTCAAGAACATAAGCTTCTTATTAGGAAGATATTTTCTCAAGATGTCAACTATCTACTCATTAGTGAAGATATATTGTAGCTACAATACACCATCCTGCACCAACTTTTGAATGTAGTGATACTTATTATTTATATTCTTTGTCTTTCCATGAAACATTGGTTCTTTATACAACCTTATACATTTGGTGTTATCACAAGGTATCATTCTAGGGTCCATTGGTCCTTCAAACATGTCAAACAGTAACTTCCTCAACCAAAAATATTCTCTACTTACTTCACAGTCTACAATATATTCAGCCTCAACACTACTCAAAGAAATTGAATTTTTTTTTATGCTCTTCCATGACAACATGGAGGATCCCAAACTAAAACATCCTCCAGTAGTGCTTCTTCCATCCTAATCACTACCTCCCCAGTCAGAATTTATATATCCGATCTAGTGGGCATCATTTCTCTTATCATACTTCAGGAAGTAGTGGATTTTTCCCTGTAGATATCTCAGTATAGGATTGGTTGTCATCCAATGATCATGCTTCGGCTCAACCTGGAATTGACTGAGAAAATTTACTACAAAACATATATCTAGTTAAGTATTCACAAAATTACATTTGTGAGCCAATCAATTGTTTATACCTAGTTGTATCTACTGGGCTCGATTTGTAACTTCAAGTTTGTGATCATGGGAGTTGTCGTAGGTTTACAATCTATCATGTAAAACCTAATCAACATTTCGATCACATACTTTCCTTGACCTAGATAAATTTCATCAAGTCCCTTCCAAACTTCCAATCCCAAATAATAGTGCATCAGCCATAGATCCTTCATGTCAAATTTTGTTTCTACTTGCTTCTTGCACTCTTGGATTCGACATTGCACACCTTTCATGAGGAGATCATCCACATACAAAAGAATGAATACAAGGTGATATATATATTCAAGTCAGCATAACTCTTTTTGAAGCCCAATTTTTGTAGGTATGCATCCATCCTTGCATACCATTCCCTTGGTGCTTGATTAAGGCCATATAATGCCTTATTCAACCTGCAAACATAAGCCTCTTTGTCTTTGGCTTTAAATCCCAAGGGTTTCTCTATATAGACTTCTTCATCAATTGAGGAATTCAGAAATGTAGTCTTGACATCCATTTAAGGGATGTTCGATCCCATTTATGTTTCTAAAGAGACCAATGAACGTATAGTTGTATACCTTGTTGTAGGTGAAAATTTCTCTTCATAATCGATGCCTTCATATTGAGAAAATACCCCAGCCAAAAATATTGCCTTGTATTTATCAATACTTCCATCTACAACATGCTTAATCTTGTAAATCCATTTCTAAGTTATTAAAAATCTGTGTTCCGACCTGAGTACAATCTCCCAAACTCCATTTTTCATTATTGATTGATATTTTGCATTCATGGCATCCTTCCATTTTTTGTTTTTGAAAGCCACTTCAAAGGTGGATAACTTTGCTTCTATTAGCTTCATCATATATGTTGCATACCCAAAATAATTTTTGGTCTTATTACTTTCCCTGAATGTGCCTTTTGATGCTCCATGTCCCTCTGGATCTAAAATAGTAGATTTCAACTAGTTAGGTCTCTTTCTAGATTCGGGGATAGAAAAAAGTTGCATGGAATCATTGTGACCTTAATCTTCATGATTTGATTCTTCTTCTTCCCTGGTACCTTCCTCTTGAAATATAGTAATTTCTTCATCATCAGAGTCCATTGAGAGGTCCTTTGATTTCTTAATGCAATACTTTCATCAAATATCACATCTCAATTAACTTCTATTTGGTGTTCTTACTATATGTAGATCATATATGCCTTTGAAGTATTATTGTAGCAAAAAAATGTTCCCTTCATGCCTGAAGGATCCAATCTCTTTCTCTTATCCTTCGATATATGAATATAGATAAAACAACCAAAAATTCGGAGATGTTCCATGCTTGGTTTCTTCCCAGTAAATTCTTCTTCAAGAGTCATGTTGTCTAGTGAAATGTGAGGACTTAGATTTTAAATGTATACAATATTCTTTGTTAATTCACCCCACAGAAATTTTGTAAACTATTGATCATGTAACATGGCTTTTACACTTTCTTGAATATATCAATTCTTTTGTTTTGTAACTCCATTTTTTTCAAGATTGTATGGGACTATCGACTCCCTCTTAATCCCAGATTATTTATAGAGTTATATGATTTCTTTTGAAGTATATTCTCCTCCATTATCTGACCTTAATATATTTATTCTTATTTCTGTAAGTTTTTCCACTTCATGAATTCTTGAAATTTGATCAATACTTCATCCTTGAATTTCATCAAATAAACCCAAGTTTTCCTTGAATGGTCATCAATGAATGTCACATAGTATATATGAACTCGAAGATACTTCGAAGACATTGGACCATAGACATTGGAATGAATGAGATCCATAATATATTTTTACCTTGAAGCAATTCTTCCAAATTATCCCTTGGTATCTTTTCCCAATGCACATCCCCTACATGCCCCATGATCCTCTTTAAGTGTGGAGATGTCATTCACCATTGAATTTAGAGTTGGTAAGTTTTTCTAGTGAAGGCTACCAAACCTTCTATGCCAAATTTCACATGGGCTAACTTCAATGTGAACCAAATCTTGAGAGAGAGGAGTCAGTAGTCTTTAGAGTCTTCCTTCACAAATCCCAATCATCTGTGTATTCTCGATGCTAGATTTTTTATCCCATACTACAACATTTACATATATGAAAGAAATTATGTCTCCCTTATTTTATATACATGAAATGGAAAATAGATTCTTATGCAAAAATGAAACAAATAGGATGTTATTGAGATTAATATTTCCTCCATTCTCCAACTCTAGCGAGTTTGATCCAATTCCTCTTATAGGATAACCCTTATTTTCATTAAGCTCAACGGAGTAAGAATATTTTCCTCTTGAAAAGGTATTTAGTTTCTTGTGCTCACCATTAGTACGTTTTGATGCTCCACTATTGATTACCCAAATATTATCATCTTCAAATGTGCTAGTAAGTGTTAAGAATAGTCCTTTCTCCTTTGTTGATGTCTTGGTCATATCCTTCTTGAGAGATAATAGGAGATCCCATAATTATTTTATGCCATTCTAGAGATGACTTCTTTTTTCTAGGGAAAATATAGAGCTTTTTATTGAGAAAATAAAGAGTTACATTGCACATGCATTGAAGCACTCCATTTTGTCTAGGTATCATTTGAGAAACCCTCTAGAAGACTGGTCGAAAGAGGATCAGCCATTTCAAAAATATAAGCCAAATTTTCACAAGTTTTAACCATTAACCAATAGTGACATGTATGCCCTGTGACTATTCCCAGCCATCCTCTTATGAGGAAAAACCAGCCCAACTAGGAATAGAAAAATGGTTTATTCAAAAGACCACGTTCAATAACATAAAAAAGTTTGTAGTAAAATTTTTCTAAAGAAATTATTGATTTAAGTCCTTTGATTCGTGTAACTAGAAAAATTAATATACACATTTAAAAATTAAAGCGATCATAATATAAAACATGGAACAAATTTTAGATAAATGGATGATGATCCAACTCCAATAACCCTTCAAGATATGTTTCTCTGATTTTCCAGTTGCCCAAGTCATGTTGTATACCTTCCTTATAAAGGAGGTATGTCGTAGCATTACGTTCCCCTCTATTTTCAATGGTACAATGACTGAGGTGCCTCTTTCTTGTAGCCAGGTGCCACCATTTTTCTGCCATGAGTGGCCTCATCTACCAAGTACGGCTCTAGGCTTGCAAACACCTCACACCACCATCGTTTACCCGGTAGTGGTTCCTACTAGGGTTTCTCCTTCAGATATCCTCTGAAAACCCTCCCCTGAAGCTAACTTCCACTTACCATAGGGGGGGGTATGTTATGGCTCATTGATATTTGGGATAAAAACTAAAGAACTTTAGTACAACAAACAATTTTTGTCACCAGTAACAACAATATTAGCAATAATTGAAAGAAATTGCATCCATCACCAACAATTTAAGAATTATAGCACAATTATTGTACAGATCATCACAACTTAGAATTACAATATCCACCAACAACTTGGTAAATGAAAACATCCAATCAATCTCCAATTCTATTCCAATTCATTTCTTCTTAATTGTATCCTACATCTCAATTTCAAACATCCTATTATCACCATTACATAATTGTTACATGTCATTTTATTCCTGATACCATTCAACCATTAAATACCTTTTCACTCCACACCATCCATTTTACCCCCATAACATATGTCTGATCATTACACCTTTTCCATCCATCTCTTTACCTCTAGAAATCATCACTCATTTCAGAGCATATATGTAGGATATTTTGCACTAAATCTAGAACTATGAAAGAAACCTATGTGAAAATTATGTTTTAGTTATTGGTTATTTATCTACTATCTTTGCAAATTATTTGTCTTCTAGAAATTAATTCACAACAAAAATGAATTAAAACACAACTACAATTTCACAGTGTTAATTTTTTACAATGTTTAATGTTGTAACAATCACTTAAATCATTTTTTATTTCAGTAGAAATCACTTTTCAATTTATTTTCAATCACCAAATAACAGTAAGAAATTATATATATAAGTAAATAATGTGCACAATAGAAGATAGCCTAGATCAATGAGACACTGATATTTATGTCAAAGACTAGGGGAAAACCCCACAAGGGGCAAAACCCAACCAGATTCTTCTTTTATTAGATGTTAATCAAATGTTAAGTAGAAATACATAGTCCAAGTACATCCAAAAATAATAGTCAAAGTCAACGCCTTGACTTCCAATTCATCCAATCTAATAACCAACTAAATATGAGAGACAAAATTAAAATCTAGTCAAAGTACCAGTTCTACAATTTTGGCCTTGTAAAAGGTTAGTCAATAGCAGTGAACGGAATCCCTAACCAATCAAATTCAATGATAAACAATGCTCAAAAAAATTTGGTCAACCAATCAAATAATGTGGCCTCTTCTCCCCAATCAAATGCAATTAAAAAAAATCCAAAATCCCTCTACTAATTTGGTCAAATCCAATAGTCAACCTATGGTAAACCCTAGATTCATATTTGAAATCAAAGATGGTCAAAGTTACCAAAATAATTTGGTCAACACCTCAGTCAATGTGGCCTCAAAAATAGATCATAAATCATTCAAACCAAGTCAAATTATTCCCCAAGTCAACAATGGCCAAAGAAGGTTGAAAACAAAAATTTAAAGCAGTCAAACAAAATCTCTACTCCTTTCAGACATGTGAACTTAGCCCTGCAATTTGTAGAAGAGATCAAACTAGTGTGATGTGATGCCTCCAAGTGAAGTTAGTGAACTTGAAAATATATGTGAGTTAGGATGTCGAAATTATCTCTATAGGTTAACTTGTACTTTTCAAGTTGACTTGGACCAACATTAAAATTAATATTTTTTCATGAGAAAATTTAATTTTTCCAAGTGTAAGAGGGGTCTCCTTATGGTTTTCTAGGCCTCTCCAATTGTTAAATTACTCCCTCAGGTGCCAATTTTTAATACTCCCTCTCATCCAGGGAGGAATTTTTATATTCATCATAAGTATCATCTCTGATGTAAATTTCTCATCATCACTAGATCATCTCTCATGCCATCTCATCTCTACTCATCTACTAAACAATGATGTATCGATCTAAAGAAGAATAATAATCATATGGGGAGATCAATATCCAACCCTATATCCAATGAAAATAGGTAATATACCACTTACCATTAGAGTTAAGGATTAGAAACTAAATATATCTCTGAAGACTAAGAACTTCCATTTCAGTAAAGGCTTGGTAACAATTTCATCTATCTTCTCATCCTTTGATATGCATTTTAGTCTTACATCTCCTCTTTACACCATATCCCGGATATAATGATATCTAATCTCAATGTTCTTAGACCTATCATGGAACACATAATTATTTAAAATTCGGATCCCACTCTTATTGTCACAGTATATCACAGTCGTATCCAATACCTGCTCAAACAAATTTCCAAAGATCTTCCTCAACCACATTGCCTCACATCTATCCATGCTAGCAACAGGGTACTCAACCTTAATCGTGCTAAGGAAATATAATTTTTCTTCCTACTCATCCGAGATATCATGGAAGACCACAGGCTAAAACAACAACCTGAGGTACTCTTTCTGTCAACAAAATTTCCAACCCAGTCAAAATAAATGTATCCACTAACTCTCAAGTATCCAATAGTGTATATCAATCAATGATTGATAGTCCCATACAATTATCTCATCACATGCTTAAAATAAACCTAGTCTTAATGTACAATGGCTCCACCATAAATTTTCTCAAAGTGTTGATAGAAAAAAATATGTCTGGTCTAGTGTTCACTAATAAAATTAGTTCCTTAATCAATTTTCACTACTCAAAAGTATTTTCCAAATCATGTCTCACAGCTTCACCACATGACTACTTAAAATTATTCTCCATCAGTGTGGCCACAGACTTGCATTCCACCATTCCAAATATTTCCAACAACTTCACAACACATTTTCCTTGAGAAATGAAAATCTCACCAGGTCTCTACCACACTTCTAAGCCCAATATATAGTGCATCAAACCAAGGTATTTCATCTCAAACTCAGAGGCCAAATCCCTATTACATTAGAGGATAAGAGGTTCTCCACCTATCAAGAATAAATCATCAACATATAATACCAAAATCAAAGGCATAACTTGGATGACTTTGAAGTAGATATTTGGAAGACCATTGTTTCGAGTAAATCCAAGCTTCATCATATAGCTATCAATGTATGCATGCCAAGCCCTAGATGCTTGCTTTAATCCATAAAGAGTTTCTTCAGCCTAAACACGTGATTCTTCCTCTCATACTCCTAAAATCCCTTTGGTTGCTCCAAGTACACCTCTTCCTTGAGAATTCCATGCAAAAATTCATTATTCACATCGATCTAATGAATTTTCATCCTTGGATAGAATTAAAAGTAATGATAGATCGGATGGTATTATATCGGACAACACGTTCAAAAATATCATCATATTCCTCTCCCTCTTGTTGAAAATGTAACTAGGTTTGGTATTTGTAATTACCATTGTACTTGTGTCATGTAAAATAAAAAAGAAGAAAAATAAATTATTATTATTATTATTATTATTATTTTCATTTTTCAAAGGATGTTCTTCATGCTTCTAGGTTTTATTGAGTCAAACAAAATTTTTTAGGAATCAAGTAAATGTATTTGATTCAAAGTTCCATTTGGACATGTTGTGAGAAAAATACTTTTTTTTATTCAAAGGAGTCAAAAATGTCAGCACAAGACCAAGTCGTCCCTCCTTGGGAAAAAGTTAGCATGGGCTCTAAGAGCCACCTATTTAACCGCCTTGTTGTGTATATATACAAGGAAACTTGACCACTTTGGAGACCATTCAGTCACTCATCATGTGGAATGATTTATGTGCCAATAAAAGAAGGAAAAACCAGCAAATTCAAAGGATAAATAAGGAGGTCAAAAGCAGAGAGAAGATGAAGAGTTTTTTTTCCCTAGTTCTGTGAATTTTTTTTATATATTGCAGGCTTGAAATTTGATGGGCTAAAATTTTAGGGGGTTGAAAATGCAGGAGCCAAACCTTCAAGAGTTGACAAAATTTTAGACATTTGACCATCGTTAACTTTGTTGACTTTCACTTGATGGAGGAGGGATGAATTGGGTTTTTTATGGAAATGTTGGTCTTGGTTTTGGGTCTTGGATATATCACTTTAATTTGATTCTATAAAAAGAGAATTTTTCTTGGGTTTTCCCCATTGTGGGTTTTTTTCACTCGCTTGGAGCCTAATTTCTTGTGTTCTTATCTTTTTTATCTTCATTTTTCATGTAATTTTGGTAATTTTTTGATGAAGAAGAATGGAAACTTAATAAAAATCAAAAACTCACATGTAATTATCTTGACGGAGAAATAAATCCTAATCTACAAGCATGCTAATTTTCAAATCTATATAGAAATCGTTTTAATGATACTCCTAGGGTTTGTATGTATATGTAACTTGAAATTAGTAAAATGAAAGGTATTGAAGACTTTTTGTATTTAAGTTTTATGAACCATAGCATAGTTTGGATTAAGAATAACCCTAGGAGAAAATCCTATCTAATCATGTCCACTGTTAGAGGTAGATATAACCCTTGATGTTTAATGTGAGAACAAAGTTGGTGAACAGGTCCAAGATCAAGAGGGAGATAATCATTCTCAAAAATACAAGTACTCCATATCACCTTGTTTATTATATTTCTGTCTTTTCATTTTTGTTCTTTCATGGTCTTCTAATAAAGGAAGGTCTAGGAAAGATATATCTAAAGTTTGACTAGCAAATGAAAGACTTAAGAGAACATGACAAAGCATGAAGATTATGGAGGAATAAATTTTAAGTATGCATCAAAGAATATGGCAACAATTAAATTTAACTCAAATGGAAAGTGGGAGTTGCAAAGGTATTGGATGAAAAATGATAGTGATTTAAGTTTGGCATAAATCCTAAAGAATAATGTGATAAAAAATAAGATGATTTATCTATGGAAATTTTTTTAGAAAAAGTTAAAGAGTTTTGATGTCATTGTACCAGCTTCTTAATTGAAAATATTGATATTGATAGAGATATTATTAATGATTGGAATTTGAAGAACATAAAATATAATTTTATCAACCATGGAAAGGAATGTTGACCTCAGAGGAACCAAGCAACAAGAATTCAATATGAAAAATCCCACACCTTGACTAGAGGTTGTTTTGATTTGGAAAATGATGTTTTGATTGGGATATGGTTTGCCTCCCATGATGGAAACATTATAGAATTATGTAGTAGAAATTTTTTTGATTATATTATGCCCAAAACTATTTGATTCAATTTGGGAACACATGAATTGAGTGGACAGAATTAATGACAGATTGGAAAAGCATGAGAGTAATTTCTATTAAAGATAGAAGGCATCTGCAAGCAGTTGTGAGGAATTTTGACTCCTTGAGATGTTAGATGAAACATTTGATGACAAAATTACATTAAAGGTCCAGGGAGGTCAAATATTTTTATGATATGATGCAAGATAGGATCACAACAACTATAACATATCTCTTGTAATCTCAATAGAAGAACATGTAGCCAATGTTATGATAATTATTGTGATTATGTCTCCCTGATTGAAAGGGAGTAAGGAGTTCTTCCCTAGTTGAAATGGAATTATTGTGGACACCATATTCTCCATGTGTCATGCATTATACCAAGACTAACAGTCGTAAGTCTAATGAAGGAACTAGTATGGAGAATGAAGGATTGGATAAGCATCTATAATAAATACTCCTTGAGCATTGGGAATCCAAGATAGGATTAGTGTCGAGGATTGATACTTCTTGAGGATAAGGAATCCAAGAGAGGATTAGTCTCAAGGACCGGTACTCTTTGAGGATTGGGAATCTAAGATAAGATTAGTCCTAAGGAGAACTGATATTCTTTGAGGATGGAGGAGATATTATACATAAGAATAGTCATGTAAGGGCATACCTAGTGAACATATGGATGGGGTATGTGCCTTGATAGGAGGTGTCCAAATATATGCCTTCCAACATCGTGCTCTAATTTAGTGGAGAGATAGAGCTTGTGAATCAAGTCCTTGTTATTTTTCAATTAACAATGATATTTATGATGATGATACTTTATGATGCTTATTAATATGAACTCTTCTTATGAGAATATTTCAATTTGAGAAGTATCCTCGTATTTTTTTGTGTATTTATGATTACCTCCCTATTACTAGGGAGTGTTGAAATTTTAACTAGTTTTGGTCTTCATAATTATCATTATACTTGTGTCGATGAGGTCTAAAATGGGCCTCAAACAAAAAATTTACAACAAAAATAAAATTTATAAGAACCAATAGGATTCAAGATGATGATGTAAACCATGGGGAATGATTCACCATTTTTGGAGTGAAAATTTTGAAAAAATAAAAAAATAAAAAACTACTTTTTCAACTTATATCCCTACTATTTTACTCAAATTTCAAGTGGGAGAACTAGTTGGATGCAAAAATTAATTCCACATCCAAGGATTCCCTATGTTACATAATTTTGATGGACCATGTTTTTATAAATCTATAGGGAAAGTAGTTAGGATGATTTCCCTTATACTTTATAACTTCTTGTGATGTCTTTTTACTTTTTCTTAATTATTAGATTATTATCTTATTATTATGTTTTTCTTATCATGAAACAACTACTAAAAACAACAATATAAACAATACACAAGAACACGGGATATAGGCTACAATCCATGTCCAAAACCTCTCCTGAGAGGAAAACCCACAAAACTCTTCTCTTCTTATAGATTCTTCAATTGACGAATTCCAAGATCTATATACCAAGACCAATACCCTTACAAGACCAATTCCAACCTTCCCGATGAAGTGCTTCAGTTTTCCAAGTCAAACTGAGTCAAATCACTTCCAGCAGCTCAACTTCGACCCCCAGAATTTCAGCCTCTACTATAGTTTTAAAATTTCAACCCTTCCAGTAGTAGTTGCTTCCACACATGTGAGCTTATTTCGGCCTTCTAGGTATTCTCCAAACCTGTGCTTGACTGTATCCTTCTTATAGGGCTTGAGGATTACTTATATATTGAGCCTTCCTTTGACCTTCTTTCTACACTTTCACAAAGTTTTATCCTGCAGCAGTAAAACCCTGACCAAGCAGTAGAAATGTTAGGAAAAATACTAAGAGAATGGGGATGAATCGTTATTTTTAATTCACTTCAACTTTAAAATATGTATTCATTATTATGTACACTATTTTTCTTCATGCAACCCGTGTATGTACACGAATATAGTGAATGCAGTGTGTGTATCCAGATAAATTAATTTGACATAAATTCCATCAGTAATTTAAATTAACATTGAATTATTAATTCATTAACCATCCAGTATGCAGTAAAGAATAGATAAACCACAACATAAGAAACACATATAGAATATAAGGTTTTTAGGTGGAAACCCAATGTGGGATAAAACCATTATTTTTTTCGTCTTTATCTTCTTCTTTTATTATAAATAAAACTTCATTAAATCTTGTACTGGAAAAAATTCTTACCATCACATAGGCACCCACCTACAAGAGGCTACAACTTCCACTCATACTTCAGTACCCGCTAGAAGGGAGCTACAACCCCTTGATCTTATTTATTGTCTACTATAAAAAGGGAGCTCCTACCTCCTCACTGAAGGTTGAAACCCTTAGCACCCTATGGACCATGCTTCATAATGTTTCACACTGGATCCACCTATCTTAAACAAACATCAAAACTTGTAGGCCACCTTTCATCAAATTTCTATACTAGACCCACATCAACAATAGGCCCAAACCAATAAACCAATCTGAATACAATCATTGAATCATTGTTTCATATCAACTGAATCACTAGAGCAACTGTAATACTGAATACTAAATCATCATAACTAGATCATACCAATGCACAATTATATCAAGCCATAAATCAATCCACTGAATAACTAGTCATAAATCAAGATCATAGCCACATTATTATCAACACAGAATTAATCTGCAGTCACTGCACACTTTGATCTAATTTACTTCATAAAGTATATGTGATTGTTATGAAGCATAACCTCGTATATATGCCCTTCTTATAAATACAACATGTGTATATATCTCAAATCATTGAATACTATAAATATATCACTACATCACTCACTAAGTTATTGACATACTGAGTCACAGTAGAAACTTACTCATAGATCAACATCTTGTAGCATCATCATTAACCAATATTTCAATCCACAATAAAATCCACCAAGTCAAAATTTCCAGATACATATAAGACATCATTAAAAAATAACATCATATAAAACATACATCACCAACTGTCACAATTAAGCAGCAATCCAAACCATATTACATATTGGATACCTCCATAAAATGGTTTTATGTGTGTACATGATTACTATACATAACACCCACGTATATATACCAACAGACTGAATAAAATATGACAGAATTTATAGGCTACTGTACAAAACCAAATTCACGTATGTACGTGACCTTACTGAAGAAACCCAGTGTACATATCTTGAACTACCCAATGATATCTTTGTTATTGTTATTGTTCTGTAATTTAAAATATTGGTAGAATAAACACAGAGGACAACATCAAAACCACTTTGGAAGCTAGGATCTAGCCCTGCCAACTTTAGAGAAGGATCTCTCTTTATTATTTAACTTTGTTTTGAATAGGTATTAGGCTAGTTATGACTGTACTTGGTTGTTTTTTTTATTTTGATTGATTTGGTTGAGTAAATTTTTATATTCCCCTTGGGAAATAGATTCAAAATATAAAACTAGATTTTGCATCAATTTTTAAAAGAGTTGTAACAGGGAAAGCTAGGTTTCATTCACTTGATTCTTTTAGATTTTAAATGAATAATGGAATCCAGTCACCAATGAAATCCAGTCCCCACTGTTGAAAAGGGCTCTCAAATGAAATATTTTTTAATGGCAGGGGTAAAAGCTTTCTTTTTCCTTCAAAAATATGGAATTTATGGCATGAAGTTACTTTCTTATGAATGTCAGGGAAAAGGATAGGCCAGTAAAAACCAGCCCTGAGGATTTTGTTGATAGTGATTTTCCAATAAATATTTCCACTACAATCAGCTTCATGGAACTCCTGCATGGTTCTTTTTGCATCATCCTTTAACAAGAACTTAAGTAAAATACCACCAACATATTTCCAATATAAAATATTTTCTATGATGAAAAACTTAACTACTTTTAATTTTAGAAATCTTGCTTTTGTTTTTGTTAGAACAGGAGGATAATTTAAATTGAATAAAACATACAACATGTTTGCATACCAGGGTGAGTTCAAAAATGCTTCATCGATCTGTGGAGTCGCTTTTTCCTCTTGATCATCCAGTGCAGCCACAAAGTTGATGTCTAATACATGGAAATTAGACTCTGCCATCATTTTGGTCAGTCTATGTCCTTTGATAAACTTGGCGGGTTTTATTAATAAGTCATACCCAAGGATGGTAGAAATCCATTTTCCTCGTTTTCCATATGGTCCATTCTATGTCAAAATTTCCTTGACAACTGAATTAGGTACATATGAAATAATATTGGAATGAAATATATATACTCTAAAATATTTTATTACTTTAACCAATGCAAATTCATTTTTTTCCATAATATTATATTTCAAAGATACATCTCTTAAAGCCTTACAGAAAAATGAAATAGGCTATTCAAATCCTTCCTCATTTTTCTGCAACAGTGTGTTCAGAAGCAAAAGAAAATGTAATAAAATATTTGGTAAAATATGGACCAATCAACATTGGTGCTTTTGTCAATTCCTGTTTAATTAAATCAAAGGATAGTCTAGCCTCAATACTCCATCTAATTTCTGAATCCTTTTTAAGCATTTTTGTTATATTTCTAAGAAGTTCTACAAGATTAGGAATGAATCTCCTTAGGAAATTAATCTTGCCAATAAAATATTGAAACTCTTTGATGTTTCTAGGGTGATTGATTTTTAATATTGCTTCAATTCTACTTGGATCAATCCTAATTCCATCCTTTTAAATAATATGACTAAGAATCTTACCTTCCTCAAGGCCAAACAATGTTTTCTTAGGATTTAATGAGATACCAAACCTTCTACAATTTTCAAACACTCTTCTTAGATGTCTCAAATGTTCCTCATTAGTCTTCGAATAGACAGTAATACCATCAAAATAAATCATAATAAAATGTCCAATCTCATCAACAAAGGCAATATACATTGCTCTTTTAAATGTGGCCCCAAAATTCATTAACCCAAAGGGCATCTTCACATACATGAAGGTCCCCCATGGAGTAGTGAAATTTGTTTTATCCTGATCATTGGGATGTACTAGGACTTGATTATAACCTGAGAAACCAACTAGCAAGGATATCCTACTAGACCCTACTACCTTTTGTAATATATGGCCCATTTTTGGCAAAGGGTAGTTATATTTTAGGGAGACTTTGTTAAGGTTTCTAAAACCAATGCATAACTGGATTTCTCCATTATTCTTCCTAGTAGGCAATATGTTAGACACCCATTTAGAGTAACTGAGAGGAGCAATGATTTTAGCATCATGCATCTTTTTAACCTCTTTCTCAATCAAATGCATCAAAACAAATTTATTCTACGGAGCTTTTGTTTGAATGGTTTCTGATCTTCCTTGACTGGGATTTTGTGTTGTATGATACTAGTGTCATATGCTTTAATATCCTCATAGCTCCAAGCAAAGACATCCACAAATTAGGCAGTGACTTTGAGAGTTTTATCATTCTAGGATTCTATTCACTACCTATATTACATTCTTCTACATCTGCCCCTGTGGGATATATTTTTGGGTTTTTTGCTACATCATTGAAATCTAAAAGCTCTTATAATGGAACTATACCTCTAGGAAAAAATTATCTTTAAGATAAAGTACTTCAAATTATTCTTTTTCTGGATCAATTTCATGCAATTCTAATTTATGTACAACTTCATCTACAGAGATATTTACATCTGATTCATCAAACTGGTCTTCTACTTCACAATATAATTTTATGTTATTTTCCTCATACTCATCTTTGGATTGCAAAAAAAATTCTATCTGTTTATCATTTCCAAATACCTGCCAATACCTCATGTTGTCTGGTATAGTTGGACAGTGTTTAACCTCCACTGTATATTTTCCATTAGGAAGAGGCATTTTTCATGTGTTGGCTGAAAAATCCAGACCATTAGCAAGGACATTATTATTTCTGGGTATAACATCAAGATCATATTCTATAAAAGTGTGTAATAAATCAAGCACAACATTTATGTATGCTCTCAATCTAGGATTTTTTGCAGCATACTCTCCTTTAATTTGTTTTATAATTAATTCAAAATCCCCATGAACAAAAAATATTTTAGCACCTAACTTATTCAATAATTTTAAACCTGAAAGAAGTGCTTCATATTATACTAAGTTATTGGTACACTGAAAATTCAGTTTATATAAATGAACTTATGCATGATTATTTCCTAAATTTGAGACCCACACACCTGCTCTTAACCCTGCTCTACTACAAGAACCATCAAAAATCATGTTCCAAAAAGGTTCAGTTTTAGTGTTTTGTTGTACAATTTGTGTTTTATTTTCATGTGTTTCACAAATGTCATTTTCAGCAATGGTAACATGAGCATCAATATCTCCATTATTATACAGAATGAAGGAGTCTAAATCAAAGTGAACAGAGTAAAGGGGGTATTTATGTGGCTTCTCCAGACTACTCACCATGTATTTCATCAAGGTTTGCCTATATAGTCTTCTATGTTGACCAAACACTAGGATAGTTGCATAAGTCATGTCCATTTGTAGGGTCCCTTGTAATTTCTCTCCCCAAGAGCGTGACAACAACATGCCATACTTTGGGGGAATATCAGCACCGACTATGTACACTACTAGACTCTTAGCTACAATTTGGGCTAAAGTGACACATAGATCCGTAATGAGACCTAAACATCTTACTTTGATTGAATTGAATGAATAAAAATCTTTGTAATGCCTAGTAATGTCAAGACCAAGTTTATCCATAACAGATTTTTGCGTCAAATTGTGTGAAGCACCTGAATATAACATAGCATTGTGGAGAATATTATCGTGAACATTAAGGCTGACATAAAATGGAGGAACTCCTCCTTCCTGTGCTTTACCCTCTACCTCTGGACCAAATAATAATTTAGGTTGATCATCATTCAGATTGACAGTATCATTGTTTTAACCTATGCTTAGAGCTTTCATAACTTGAGTTATGTATAGATTTTTATGCATTAACTCAGTTAAAGGGATAAGAATTTTCAACTTTGCTAGTTCATTTTCAATATTGAATGATGTTTGAAATTTATTCAAGTTCATAAAGTCAGATTTATCAGCAATTTATTTTGACACGTGTTATTTTTTGTGGCTGGTGGTTGGAATATTTGTTTGAGTAGTTTTAGAGGTACTCTCAACAATCTTTTTAGTAGGAATGTCAACTGTCTTTTTTCTAGAACTATCAGCAATTTTCTTAGCAACATTTTCTGGAGTTTCCTTTGAAGTGGTGTCAGAAGTTTTCTTGACAGGGTTTTCATTCTTGTTTTTGTTTGGATCATCCAATGTTTTCTTACTCCTAAGATTATATTTTCTATGGACTTCCAGGATAGCGTTTTTAAATCCCTGCTTATATTCATTTGATTCCTCATAATCAAGTTCAGTTTGGGATCATTGAAACAGTTCTTGTTCTTCTTGAGTAAGAAACGTAGTTTCATCATCATTGATACCCATTAGATTTATCTGATTTTTTTCTACTTCTTCTACTACCTATCCATCATCATCAGCATAAATCCCATGAAAATGAGGTAGAATTTGCTGATCAAATGCCCTATGTTCTCTTTGTTTGATTTGGGGAGTATTTCTCCTAGGATTTTAATTTCAATTTTGAGGTGCAAGTTGATTTTCCCTAGGAGAAGCCCTCTCATTAAAATTAATCCTATCCTTCATTATTTCTACTGTTCTAACTAAGGAATCAATTTTAGCATTAGAAGAAGAACTAGAGGGTTCCTCTTTTATGGTTACTCTCCTTTCATTCCTAAGTCTAGCTCTCTTTTCTAACAGATTTTCTTCTACACTCACTGCATCCCTTTGCATTTCTTCTATTTTTGATGATTTCCTTTCTCTAAGTTGGTAAGCCATGTCTGCCTTAAAACCATCTGGGAATTTTATTAAGGCTAAACCTTGTGGTGTTTTAATTTTAGCAGGAATTGCATTGTATACACTGTTAAATCTAGTGCAATAGTCCTGAACACTCTCCCTTGGTCCCCTCCTAATGCTTTCATATTCAAATAAAATATGAAGAGGTTTCTTATTTATTTCCCACCTAGTAAGAAATTTTCTATGGAATCCAGGTATATCATTAATACTAGCAGCAGGTAATTCTTTAAACCATTTCCTCACCTCTCCTGTGAGACTTTGTGCAAATGTAATATTTCCAAATAGCCATGAGCTAGTTAGAATATTAATTTTTGTTTTGTTGCTTTGTTTTATGAATAAGAGGACAACGGAGGTCCATAAGTCTCCTTAATAATGAATAAATCAAGGCCAATGTGAAAAGGATATATCTCGGCAACTTAATTGAGCACCCTTAGGTGTGAAAAGGACCTGGAACACCTTGACAAGGTCAACTTTGACCAAATCAACAGCGTCGTCATGGAGGAGTGGCCATCAATGAAAGACATTGCAGTTTTAGACAGAGATGATTTGCATGGAAGTAGTGCTATTATTGGATGGGGCTTAGGTTTTGGAAGCTCATATCTTATAAAAGGAAGAGGATGGAATCCATATTCAAGAGGTTGATGTATATGATATTTCTGAATATATTTTTTGTTTAGACATATATATTTCTCTAGCTATTTAACTGAGATTGTGTGTTGTTTAGCACTAGGTGTCCTTGATCGAGAATACCACCTCTTCCATTGAGAAGCTCTTGGAGGAGTCTTTTACTACATTGTACACTTTCAAGTTTAAGGCCAAGCTTCATCTTTCATTTACAACGTAGATCTTGTTGAGGGTTGACTTGGTTTGCAGGTTGCAGTAGTGGAGACCATCTTTGGGTCACCTCATTACTTATTTTCAGTGGAGAAGGGTTCCTTTCCATTGGGAGGATATTAAGGAAGTCCCTTGTTCTTATTTTCATATTTTGGCTTCATGCCATTGATTTATTTTCCCCTACAGCACATTTTATTTCCAGATCTACGTTATTTTGTAGGAGGAGATGCAGGGTGGTTTTGGCACACCATTTGTAGAGAGGGTTTGCTAGTGAAGGGGGTATTCCTTTCACCTAGGAGATATATTGGAGGAGGTTTCATTATTTAACATATCAGATCAGCCACACTTTCCATATCTATATTTTTTAGTGGATCTTCAGTCCTAGGGCTTAGATTCCCATCTTGTACATAGAGTTTTGCTTACAACCCTTAAGGGATTCTTCATTGGAGGTTGTATAGTGCTCATATATGTATTAGATATATTTTTTGAGGCAGATATCAGCCCATGATATTTTGTATATTCATTTGTTGTAGCAGTTCCTTTTAAACAGTGTTGTAGCAGTGTTCCGGCATTTTGATATATAGTAGCAGCACCTCATTTTAGGATTTTGTCCATTGGAGGCTTGTTCTTTATTATTTTACATCTTATGGCCCATTTATTATGCATATTTTGCTTTTGTTATAATGAATATAAGGTATCCATACTGGCCTCTTGCTTTCATATAATGTTTACACTGCTATTTCCATGTTTTTGCACTATATTCCTACTTTTCCCACTTGGGAATATTACAATGGTATCAGAGAATAATCTTGGCACAACCTGTGCATCTTGAAAAGCCAATATGTCATATGAAGAAGGATATCCTCTTACCGATAGAGAGAAGATGTATCAAATAATAAGAAACAAGAAGTTTGATTATACAAATGACAAAGAAGACAAGGTTAAAGCCCCTTTATCTGGAGGAGAAGCTAAAGAGAGAGAGTTTCATAAGATTCTTCTCAAATCTATGCAAGATATTTCCAAATAAATAAAGGAGATGAGGATGGATAGATACAAGGAATCCCCTAAAGGATTTCAACATGGTGAAGGCCCCAACGTTTCTCATCACTGGAGTGATCAACCAGTACAGCAACAACAAGTTTCCCAATGCTCTACAATGCCTACATTATTGGCAGTGGGAAATGAAGGGTTTCAAGAACAAGAATCCCTTGAAGACTATTTCATGGAGTACGAGTCTCAAACTTAGAGATTGAAGGACCGTTTGAGTTTTCAAGAATTTTTTCAAATCAAGGAAAATAGGAGACCCAGGCATCACAATATAAGTGGTGGATTCATTCAGAATCATGATCTACACCGCACTATGGGAAGATTTTTCTTACCCAAATTTTATGGGTCATCTAAATGTAATGCCAAATCATTGGTAGAGAAGCTTGAAATATGCTTCAAGTTGAACAAAGTTCAAGAAATGGAGGCCATTAAGATAGTAGTGTTGCACCTTGAGGGTGAAGCACATGATTGGTGGTTCGATGGCTTGTCTACATTGGGTCATGCCAATGTGACTACATATTCAAATTTCACAAGGAGGTTGGTGGAGAGGTTTGATAGAAGAGCTCCTGAAGCACCATTCATGGGGCTTGTAAATATTAAACAATCAGGTAACCTAGAAACTTATATTTCTGAATTTTTAAGACTTTTTGTTATGGTTCCTGATTTATCTGCAGCAAGAAGGGCCTATATGTTAATTTATGGGTTAGATGAACCTCTTCATGGGTTGGTTAGTTCTACCAAGCCCATTACCCTTCAGTATTCCATTGAAAGGGCTAGAGATCTTCAATATGCCTTGCCAAAAGCAAAGGAAAATTTTCAGCATAAGCCCTCTTTTCCATCAAAGGGAAAAGATGAGAAGGCTCCTCCTTCAAAGGAGAGCCAATACAAAAAACCTCTTGATGATGATGTTCGAAGAGATTTGAGGAGGAGGAATCTTTTCTTCACATGCCAAGAATCTTGGGCACCTGGACATATATGTGTGGCAGGAAAGACACACTACATAGAGGTCTTCTCAGATGATGAGGAGGAAGAAGAAGATGAACCAAGAAGAGGTCACAGTGCTGACACAATAGGATATGAACCAACACCATCGAGAGATGGGAATGGGGCATTTGCTCCAATTGGAGGGGCTCCTACATCATTGAGAGGAGTACCTAAGTACTTGACCTTGAGGGTTCTAGGTTCCATCTTAGATCAAAGGGTTTTTGTTTTGATTTACAGTGGGGCTACCCACAATTTTATTGATGCCCAACTAGTGCAGAGGAAGGAAATACCCTCTGAAGCTTTTGAGGGATTTTCTATTTTGGTCCCAGGAGATAGAACTATGCAATGCATGCATTATGTTCCATCCTTATCAGTCACCATGGGGACATATACATTGATTGATCACTTCTTTGTGGTTGACATACCTGACACCAATGTGATATTAGGTGTGTAGTGGTCGATTACTTTGGGGAAAGTCACCACAGATTGGGAGACTTTGGAGATGGAATAGGTGGATAGAAAGAGTGGAAAATCTCAAATGATTAAAGGCATGCACACATATCCCTCACATAAAACTTCCACACAGAAACCAAAGATGGATTTGCGCAGTGGAAGCAAGGACCTAACAGTCCCATCTATTATGCACATGACTTTGGCTCATGGGACATTATTATTTTTTGGAAAACCACCTAGGAGGCCACCTGATCCAGAATTGGTGATACGTGTCTCACATCATGATGCACCATTCATATATATTGAAGGAATGGGAGCATTATAAGGCCAAGATATAGTGTTGAGAGTCTTGGGTAGACTCAAGGAGGAGGGAGGCATTCTCCCAACATCATCAGTACCCACTCTCATTTCAGATTTTGCGTTGTGGGAGGAGAATCATGGGAAGGATAGAAACCTTACAACATATACCTTTGGCATGGGATATGTCAAGGAGAAGGGAAGCCATATAACAGATTTTCTTTTTGATAGATCATCGATGTTTTCACTATGGAAGATCGATCCATATTGGAAATCCCAACTGTTGGTGGACTATTCCAAGGATCTTTTCACATGCATGATACTTGATGACCAACTACATGAAGAGGGCTATTTAGTCCAATAAGAATTCATCTATTATCATGGAATGATATTCTTATCTAGAGCCTCCAAGCTCAAGTAGAAGTTTCTACAAAGAGCACATGAAGAATTCCTTTTCAGCCATACTTATTCCATGAGGGCCTACAACACTAGCATGGAGAGCTACGTTTGGGAAGGCTTTGAAGAGGATATCTATCAGAATTTTCAAAGATGCATGAACCATGCGGAGTTGGAAAAGGTACATAACTCAATCAAGGAGTTATCATAGCCACCTCTTTCCTCTTTTGGAATGAGAGGGGATCTATCTATGGACCACTCCATTTATAAGAGCGGAAATTTTGGTAAGGAACATGCTTATGTACATAATGTTTCATTTGATGATTACTTGTGTTCCTTTACCATGTATATGCAAGCTATAGCTCCAAGGAGGAGCATTATTCCACATAAATTTCATGGCCAACTTTGGGCCATAAACATTTATGAACATGGCCACTCCCTTTGAGGATATAGGGAGATATTGTATCATTGTGGGTGCACTCCAAAAGCACCAAACATATCTCACACTTTAATCCATTGTGAGAAGACTTGGGAATAAAGTAAGTGGTGGGGAAACCACTTACCATATCATTATCTAATGGATTCAGGAGATTTACTGTGCTTGTTCCACATATGGGACTATGACCCACCTCCATTTTTATAAATTTTTGTTTGTATGTACTTAATTTTGATCCCATACATTGATGATGTGCTTATTATTTTTATGGGAATAATTGGAGGGAGGATGGGAGGAATATATGTGCCCTATGGGACAGATATTCTCTGTGTTCATTATGCTACATGTTTCAGGGAGAAAATTTGGAAAACCATGTTTGTTTCATTGGAACTATTGTCTCCTTGTGGGATGAATTATTTTCATCTCATAAGAAATTTGGAGGAGCATTTCATGGAGGGATGGATTGGTAGAAACTTATCTTATGAGGGAAAATTATCACATGTTGGTGTCACCAATGATGGAGGAGAATATTTGCAGAACTCACCTTATCAGTTGGTTGAGGACAAGCAACATTTGGGAAGGGAGGACTGCAATATTCCTAATTAGCCATGAGCTAGTTGGAATATTAATTTTTGTTTTGCTACTTTGTTTTATGAATAAAAGGACAATGGAGGTCCATAATTCTCCTTAATAATGAATAAATCAATTCCAATGTGAAAAGAATATATCTTGGCAGCTTAATTGAGCACCCTTAGGTGTGAAAAGGGGTTGGAACATCTTGACTGGGTCAAATTTGACCAAATCAACAGTGTTGTCATGGAGGAGTGGCCATCAATGAAAGACAACGCAGTTTTAGATGGAGATGATTTGCATGGAAGTAGTGCCATTATTGGATGGGGCTTCGGGTTTCGAAGCTCATATCTTATCAAAGGGAGAGGATGGCAGCCATATTCAAGAGGTTGATGTATATGATATTTCTAAATATATGGTATGTTTAGACATATATCTTTCTCTAGTTGTTTAGCTGAGATTGTGTGATGTTTAGCACTGGGTGTTCCTGATCGAGAATCCCACCTCTTCCATTGAGAAGCTCTTGGAGGAGTCTTGTACTACATTTTCCACTTTCAAGTTTAAGGCCAAGCTTCATCTTTCATTTACAGTGTAGATCATATTGAGGGTTGAGTTTTTTTGCAGGTTGCAATAGTGGAGACCATCTTTGGGTTGCCTCATTACTTATTTTCAGTGGAGAAGGGTTCATTTCCATTGTTAGGACAATAAGGAAGGCCCTTGTCCTTATTTTTATATCTTGGCTTTAGGCCATTGATTTATTTTCCCCTACAGCGCAGTTTATTTCTAGATCTACGTTATTTTGTAGGAGTTGCAGGGTTGTTTTGGCACACCATTTGGAGAGAGGGTTTGCTAGTGAAGGGTATATTCCTTTCACCTAGGAGATCTATTGGAGGAGGTTACATTATTTATCATATTAGATCAGCCACACTTTCCAGATCTACATTTTGCAGTGGATCTTCATCCCTAGGGCTTAGATTCCCATCTTGTACATGGTGTTTTGCTGAAAACCCTTAAGGGGTTCTTCATTGGAGGTTGTATAGTGCTCAGATATGTATTGGATCTATCTTTTCAGGCACATATCAGCCCATGATCTTTTTTATATCTATTTTTTGTAGCATTTCCTTTTAAACAATGATGTAGCAGTGTTCCGGCATTTTTTTATATAGTAGCAGCATCTCATTTGAGGATTTTATCCATTGGAGGCTTGTTCTTTCTTATTGTACATCTTATGGCCCATTTATTATGCATATTTTGCTATTTTTATAATGAATAGAAGGTCTCTATATTGTCCTCTTTCTTTCATGTAATGTTTACACTTCTATTTCCATGATTTTGCACTATATTCCTGCTTTTCCATTTGGGAATATTACAACAAACAACCTAATCTTTACACTCTCCTCATCTACCTCCTAAAGGTAAAAACTGTCATTCATCCTGTCTACATGTTGTTCAGCAGTGATAGGTCCAACTCCATCAAATTGAGGGATTCTTGTTTGATAATCATGTGACATGTTTTCCAAAGGAGCTTGAAGGACAAGGGGGGCATATCTAGCTACCATTATAGGGATATGAGGATGAACAATATGATGTGATTGTTGTATGAAAGGTGGAGGCCGAATGGAAGGTAAAGGCAGAGCTGAAACTTGGGATTTTGGTGGAGATGAAGGTTGGATTGTAGTTTAGGATTGGGCAGAAGAAGGATTTTGAGTTTCTTTGTGAGAAAGTACTATAGTAGTTGTAGAAATTACAGAAGGAGTAGGGCTTGTTGATCTAGGATGCACAGATTGTGATGAGGTGGATGATTCTGCATAAGAATTCAAAGCAGAAAGTTCTACATATTGTTGGACATAAGATTCATGAAAAAAAAGTTCTAAACCTAATACTAAACCCTACAATTTATCAAAGTCTTGGAGGATTTGAATGTTTATATCAGTAGGATCAAACTGGGCTTCAAATGAATTTGTTATTAATTTAGCTTGGTCTACTAAAATTTGATCTGTCCAATTGGTTGATTTTGTTCTAAATAAGCTTTGTTCAAAGGGTAACTCAAACTCAATGTATTGAAAAGTTACAAAGTCTTTTGGGAGTGAATTTGATCTGTGAGGGGGGCTGCTACTTCCTTTTCTTTCTTCTATGTTCTTTCTTTTCAGTGTTTTCTCAGGGTCATCTACAATTTCTACAAGCTTTGGATCAGGATGAGATATATTGTAGGATCTTTTAGGAGCCAGAGTTATGATATAAATACACACACACACACACACACACTTATTAGTTACACTAATGAAAATAAAACCAATCTTCTTGAAGTATTCCTATCATACAATATTTTAACTATGGTTATGAATTCGAAAGAAATTACAATTTTTTCAATCCATTCCCCAGTATGTTCGCCACTATGTTATTGTTTTGTAATTTAAAAGATTGGCAGAATAAACATAGAGGACAACATTAAAACCACTTTGGAAGTTGGGATCTAGCCCTGCCAGCTTCAAAGAGGGATCTCTCTTTATGATTTAACTTTGTTTTGAATAGGTATTAGGCTAGTTATGATTGTACTTGGTTTTTTCTTTGATATTTATTGATTTTTTTCATTAAATATTTATACTCCCATTGGGAAATGGAGTCAAAACATAAAACTACATTTTTCATCAATTTTTAAAAGAGTTGTAACAGGGCAAGCTAGGTTTCATTCACTAGATTCTTTTAGATTTTAAATGAATAATGGATGTGGCAGAAAAGTGAATTTCAGTTGAGACTGAAAAGAAATTAAGTATTTCAATCTGACTTCAAGTAGAAAACTTTTAAATTTTAAAAGCATCCAGAATAACATGTTTTAATAACATTTCCTATACATCACACTTTTTGTTTTACAATTAAGAAATCTGATAAACAAAGGAAAGGAAAAAAAATGGAAAACACGTAAACAGTAGAAAAATTTCACCATTAATTACACCACATGAATCCTGAAAGAAGTATTTGTACTATTGATGCTCCAACAAAACTTGGAATTTACAATTCCGTAGTAGGAAAAATATGTTTAGAAATCAACCTAGAATACTTCAAACAATGAATTATTTATACTAAAATATTACAAAACTGATTACAATCAATGTTGTCTCAACAAACGGTGTATTATTAGCCTCATTCTAACAATAAACTCTAACTATGACAAAAAAATAGGCTCAATGTGGGTGATCTGGCATGTTGGCACTGCTTTCAAGGAATCTTTTGTTGAGTATGCCTATTTGTAGGTAGTTCTGCCTATAGTGCTATCTGTTATGTTTTCCTATGTGTTGGCTGCAATGGACTATTCTTTGTTACTTTTTACTCTTGGAACTCAATTAACTTATCCCATCGATCTTCATCTGGGATTGTTAACCTGATGACCTTCCTCTACATTTCATCCACTTCAGTATACTTAGAAAAAGTTGGTTTTACCACAAAGACGTGGTTTACCTCATGCTGGATGAAAATTTCATGACTTAAAGCCTCCAAGAATGATTTCCTTGTCATAATGCCTTTGATATTTGAAAATTTAGTTGTGTCTTAGGCAATTTCATACAGTTTATTCACATAATCCTCTTTGTTCATCAACTTGTCAAAACATAGAAGGCGGACCTTTCTGTGTTAAATGTTCTATTCTACTAAAAAATATATTTACATTTATCTCTAATTTGTGGCATTTTTCTTCCAGTTGTACAATCGGGTCTCTTTGTAAGAACCTTCTTTACCTCCAAAATCATTTCTATCCTGTCCTCCACTCCTAAGTCATCCATCTCATACCTGTTCTTGGAATTTAAGATCTTGATGATGTTATTGGCCATATTTGGCATGTCTCCAAGATCCTCTTTGATGGTATTAATAGCATAATTAGCTTTGTCTATCAACTCTTTCTGGTAAAAAATAATCTGGATACAAGGCCAAATTTCATTGATGGATTCAATAATATCTATCTAAATTATCTCTTTGACTTGGTCCAAGGTATTTCCAATAGATGAATCCCTCTCAGACTTCTGAAACCTTTCTATTAGCTTCTATGATCTCTGTGCTTCCGCTACATGTGAGCTATCACTTCTAGATTTATGATCCTACAACAATATAACTTGATCTTAAAGCTTGTTTATTTCTTCTGTCTGTATTTATAGATTCCGCACTTCTTTGGTGATTTGTTCTGATCCATCAATTTTAATTTATGGAGAAGGTGTGGTTGTTGAAATGGTTGTAAGGGGTACAACCTCCAAAGGCACCAATGAAAGCTTAGCAGCTTAGTATTTTTCTTTAATAATCGTTTGCATCTCTAATTCCATTTGTCTCAATTGGGCATTCTTCTCCATGATGAGATTCATCATGTCTGATTTTTGAGACTCCATCTCTTCAATTTCCTTGGTCAAGGGGTCCTCTATAGCTGGAATTTTCAGTTGCTTCCGTAATGCTACTATGTCAGCATTTTTCTTCTTTATCACCTCTTCTACAGCTTTGATGTTGGAAGGATCATATCCAACTCTGACCACTAATTCTTCCAAAGACGTAATCCTTAAATTCTTTTCCATAGAAGATATTTTCTCCGTCTTGAACCGTGACTGGATGTTGGCTAAGGAAACCTCCAATTTGGACAAGTTCATAGCAGTATTAGTGAGTGTAGATGAAAACATTTCACCAATTTTATTATGCATCTCTATTTGACCAATGGGATGTGTACCTTTGATATTAAATTCAAATGCAGAGTTCTTATAATCTGTTGTTGTCTTGGGCTGTGGAATTTGTGCTTGGAGAAAAGCCATCTACATTTTTCCTTTCTCAGAGTCAAAGGCTGATAGCAGTCTACTATGACAGTTGGAAGTCTGCTTCCATAACTAATTATAAGTGTTGGTCTTCAAAAATTTATTCTTCAATTTAATTTCTCTTAATGTATCAAATATGGTCTTCTCTTTCTCCCCTATGACAATTGTACTTGTCTGAATGGCTTGTTGTTGATCCTGTGAACTTTTTAAAGTGGTAGGAGAGAGTGTAGTCTAACCACCAACTTGTGAGGAAGTCGGTGTCTCTTTAGTGATGATGATGACTTCCTTCTTTGAATATTTTCTTGGGTTTACCTTGGGATTGAGCTTAGTCCTGTTCCTGTACATGATTTTAAATTCTTTGTTTGAAGTGTCTGTCACTAAAGGTGACTCTACTTCCCTCATCCTTTTTCCTAATTTCTCCTATGGGACAGGAGTCTATGATGTTGAAGTGGAAACCAACTATTCCTCGGCCTCTTGTAGAGTGTTTTTAGTCCACTCTAGTTGGTTAATGTACCTCTCAATTTCTGGTTTGTGTGTATGAATGTAAGGTGTAGATTTGTTTTCTACCCTTAGCTTGGAGATGGTACCTAATGGATCATATAACCATGTAAACCTGAGGCTGAATTGAATTTCCTTTAAAAATTTGTCTACTTCCTCCCATGTTGTCCTATTGTTACAAATGAAAGGTCATATTTTTTTTTTATCTTGAATTGAGATTTTTTATTTGCAGACACAAAATGGACTTCATCGGCATTGAGCATTTTCCTGATGTATTCTAGAGAAAAAATCCTCATTGGGGGGGATTTTGGGAGCTTATATGGGGCAACCTCACATCCATATATCCTCAATTCTGTGTAATTATAGTAAAGATACTAATCTCCCTTTTTTTTTTGGTCTAAAAGTTGAAAAATATTCCTGATGTCTTCACTAATTCTTGGCTTAGAGGTGCTTCTTAGAAGACTGATTTCTAGATGTACAAAATGTTCAATGAACTATTTGTATGAATATTCTTTTTGTTTCTTCATCACCATTGTAGTCCAGAAGATGACATACTGTTGACTTCCATCATCATCCAACTTCTGCATTGCAAATTTCAACCTGTCTCCCTGCAAATACAAAAACATATATGCTAAAACAGAGGCATGTTTAAACACCTCTTCAATTTGGAATCTAACAAAATGGTCATGGATGGCATCTTCTAGGAATTGGCTAAAGTTGAATAGGATGGAAGGCTTAGAATCTATGGAGAAAATGGAAAGGAATCCTATAATTGCCTCATCTACCCACTGATTTGAGTAATATCCAAGGAGGTAGGAGATAACTGTAATGATTTTCTTGGCTCTATCAAGGAAAATGGAGGATGAAAAGGGATGATTATTTTTTGGGTAATTGGGCATATTCTGCCAGAAAAATCTCAAAGGTTTTAGCCCTTTTTGCAAAATCTAACTTCTGATATAATTTAGTGAGTGCTTCCTTAGAGAAAGCGGTTTCATTTTCTGTGACAGGGGCCTGCATAATTTGGTCTATGGATTGGGCAGTTATGGTAAATAAAATATCTCCTATAGGAGAAATTATATCTCTCTGACTAGGTACATAACAAGCTTGACATTTTCTGATGAATTCAAGGGAACTGTGGGTGTGAGGAAAAAAGTAATGGGGTAAATTAGACTCCCACAGTCCAATATCATCAGACTTATCAATGACTACTTGTATTCTAGCCAGCTGTACATTTAAAACAACTCGAATTCACACAAGATTTCATGGATTTTATCATCCCTATCTGCCAAAAGTATGTGATCAAGGTCAATAGGGGGATAGAGTAGTGAATTTATAGACTCCTCCTGTCCCTTCTTCTTAGGAGGCATGGCTGAATTCATTTTTATGTTAAATGAGGCTTTTTGATAGAAATATGGTCACCAAGACGCTGTAAAGCTCTAGGAATAGGAAGAGGATGCAACAGTTGCAGAGAATACTTTGATAAATATCGGATTAGTTATTCTAGCATTCTCTAAACCTCCAACAAACATGCACATAGTGGACAAACAGACAAGGTAAAGGTTTAGCAGTTGATTAGGCATGTATTTATACACAAATTAATCAATTTCTCATTGATTGTGGTGTGGATCCATTGGATTAAGGGTCAGTCATGAATTAAATTCATCAACGGTTTCATTTCCACGAGAAAGAATTTAATTGGTAACGGTAATGGTCGAGGTGGCATGAGATGGCAGGCGCTCAGCGGGCATATTGGTAGTTATTGTATGGTAGAGATACAGCTTTTTGAAGGGGGTCCAAAGCGGTAAGTGGTTTAAGCAAGGGGGTGTGAAATGACGAGAAGGTGCCACATTAGCGTGGGCCCAAAAAGAAAAATAATTTTTTTTGGACCCCCCAACCCCCCGACAGTAAAGATCGGATGGACAAGGGGGGGAAGTGATAAGGTTCGTCGGATGAGGGAGAGGGATATCGGATGATGGGACAGATGAAGGTAAGTTAATGTGAAGCGATGGGATGCTTTGTCAAGTAGCAGAGGGATAATAAAAGTAAAAACTTTGGATAAGGATTTATATACCCAAACATGATATTGATGTGCCCGATCCTTTTAAACTTAGTATAAAACATTTACCCTTTTTTATTTTCATGTGCATGAAATAACTTGAAATTCAAACTTAGGATAAAAATTCCATGCTTTTCAAAGATATAATACAACTTCTACCTACCCTTTCATTTTCATTTCTTTTTCTAAGCTAACATTTTTTCATCTTGTTTCTTTAAGGTGCATTTAAGCTAGAAAACCCACATATCCCTTTTTTATATAAAAATCTAACCTACTCTATCACTTATTTCTCCCATGATTGATTCAGATTAGACTGTTGAATAAATCTCATTTTCTACCTAAATATTGATTTCTAAGATTAAACTCTTTGTCAAATCATTATTCACTAACGTAGTTAACATGAAATTCACAATTGTTCCATCATGATTAATTTTTATGATTGGAACAAAAATCTAGTCATTGTGCCATTTTAAGACAAGCCGCACACATTCTTATTGGATTTTAACATAAAGGAAACTAATTAAATAGTAGTTGCATTTAAATTTGCAGCACTTTCAGTACTATTTCTATTTTTATTTTGTGGGGTTTTACTCTCTTTTATTATTTTTTCAATTTTCATTATTTTTGTCTTTTTCTTCATATTCATTTTCTTTTTGACATACCCTTTTTTTATTTTCTTTTATATATACACTTTTTTGGAAATCATTTGCATTTTGAAAATTATTTACAGTGTAAAATCACAAATATGAAATACTCAATCACCTTGAAATCCTACAAAATATAGGACCCTAATAGTTGCAAATCACAATAATACTTTACGCAAATTTCATTGTTAAATCACAGATCGCTTCAAACAAATTCAAACAGATCTTGCACCATTAGATATTCAAATCTAAAAAAATTAGTCAATTTTTAACCATTAGCACTTAATGTACTTTTAGATACTCCAAATATAATTCATGCCCTTTCTCCCTGGTGCACACAAGTTTCATATCATATCACAAATGAATAACTATTCACTTGCACACCCAATACCTTGATCTCCATCTCCTTATATAGATTTTTCCTTATCCAAAACCTCAAGTAAATCCTTTAGTAATGTCGTTAGTATTTTTTGACGAAATCAAATAAACGTTTCCGCCCCAATCACTGTGGGAAATTACCATGGTAATGACCCTTGGTATCCATAATTCAATGGTTTGTATTAGGTACGTGAATTATCTCATGGGACATGCATATGTACATGACCCTTCTTCATAGGAACCACGTATACTTTTAAATCTTCACATTTTCATCCATATGTAACTGAACTTCCATTTCTCTATCCATATCATCTATACCAATATTATTGATAGCAACATTAGTTCCATGGCCATCATATTATTACCATGTTGACATCAAGTACATCTCTATCAAGTAGGTTTCCATCAAGGACAACACATTAGCCATAATTCCAACAATCTCCCACTTTGGACTTGATGGCAATGAATTTGGTGTTTGACAACCACTTGCAAACACATCTACAAACACCAAGTCTTCTCTCCCCCTTTTACATCAAGAGATAAGGGTTAAACTAGGCTAAATGAAGTACTTCCTATGTAGTTTGAGCTTCTTAATATGAATCATGAAATATGCACACTGACCATGCTCCCCCTGAGCATATGTTGAACCTTCTAAAGATAATAAAAATGCAATTCTTTATGAATCAACCAAATATGAATTTTCCTATCATCAATGACTTTATGCTCCCATGATTACATTAGTCACCCAATATATTGGGTTTACATATTGGACCCAAAATTTACATCAATGTCCCAAAATAATTAGATTACATACATGACATTACTTGATCCCAATAGAACATACATGACTGAATTTTACAATTATTACAGCATGGGTATTTTCATGACCTTTACATCAAGAGACATATGTGACACGTATAACCAAAAAAAGGGACCTCAACAATGAGGTAGCAATACCATGATAGTCATCAACAACCATCATTCACCATATAGCAATCTGTAACATAATCATCATATGGCAGCAATATAGGTAGCAACATAAAAATCTTCAACATCAACATGTAATATAGGACAGTGTACTCATCAATGTGACTCAGTACGCAATGTCTCCAATCATCAAGCAGCAAACAGAAGCATAATATAGTGCAATAAATCTTTTTTAGTAACTCATCGTCTTGACCTTATTTTATCAAGATCAACATACTCTCTCCATATATAGGAAGAGACACAATCCTCAATCAATCCCTTGAACCACAAAACCATAGGTACCATATACATGCATCAATATATGTTCAAACAAAGAGTACCTATAACATCATAAGTTTCTAAGTAGAATATAAGTGATCTGTAGCATCATCAATCAACATATTTAGTGAACATAGCATAAATATCTTCAAGATTTAGCAAGAATAGGGCACCATTAACATATTTACCAACTACAAATCAAGCAACATATAGGCATCATTCATGACGTCACCACATGAAAACCATGCATCATTGATAACTCATAACATAATGACAGCAACATATATACAACAACAATCATATTTGATCATCATAAACACCATCATGCAACAAGGAGTGCTCAAGAAACCATAATACCAAAAATGAACTATTAGAAGCATAGCATATTCTCCACCTGAACATGTGCCAATTATTCATCATTAAATCTAATCATATCCATCACATCAATTATAAAATCCACTAAAGATCTATCACTAACCTTTGTCCCAAAAAACTAACCGAGTTCCCAAATAGAATACTCCTCCACTAGTACTTTTGTGGTCATCAACATTACATGCCTAGTATTCATTTGTGTAATAATTAAGTGAAAAATATGTGTTTTTGGGATACCATAGACCAAAACCTTGAGTTCCTTGCAGATACTTGAATATCCTCTTGAATTCTTTGAGATTGTTTTCCTTAGGATTTTCTTGAAGTCGTCCAACTATGCCAATTACATGCATAATGTCTTGTCTTTTACCAGTAAGATAGATCAAGCTGCCAATTATAGATCTACATTCGGGTTGATTAATTGTAAGAGAGTCATCATTTTGGTTGATATTCATCCTAGTACCATTGGTGTGAACACAGGTTTGCAGTATTCCATTCCATATTTCTTCATAATCTTCTTGAGATACTTTGTTTGAGAAAAGGATATATCATATTTAGTTTGATGAACTTGAATACCAATAAAGTATGTTAGCTCACCAATTAAATACATTTCAAATTCCTGTTGCATCGCTGAAGCAGATATTTGAACAATATTGCTTCCAAATATGATGTCATCTATATAAACCACAACTATCAAAAAAATTTCTTTGTGAAATTTGATATAAAAATTCCTATCTTCAAATCCTTTTTCGAATCCTTGTTGTTGAACATATCTGTCAGGACGATAATACCATGTAGGAGGAGAATTTTTTAACACATAAAATGCCTTATTAATTTTGCAAACAATATTTTTATCATTTCTAAGTATGAATCCTTCAAGTTGTTCAATATAAAATTCTTCTTCTAGGTCCCCATTTAAAAATTCAAATTTAACATCCATTTGATATACCTTAAAGTTATGAAAGTTGGAAAATGAAAGAAACATTCTTATGGATTCTAGTCTAGCTACATGCACAAATGTCTCTTCAAATTCTATCCCTTCTTGTTGAGCATAGCCTTTTCATACAATTCTTGATTTGTTTCTAACTAATTCTCCATTTTCATTCAGTTTGTTCTTAAACACCCACTTTGTCTCAATTACATTTTTATTATGAGGCCTTGATACAAGTTCCCATGTTATGTTCTTTTCTATTTGATCAAGTTCTTCATGCATTTCCTTAACCCGACATTCATATTTTCTTGCTTAATTCATATTTTGAGGTTCAATTGTGGATAGTATGGCTAAGTGACTAGATGATCCAAAAAAATCTCTTCTAGTTTGTATTCATGCTTCCTTAGCACCTAGAATTCGATATTTTGGATGATTTTTTTGTACCTTGACAGAGTCTTTTCTGAAATACCTGTTTTTTCATTTCCTTTTTCTAATGCTTCTCTTTCTTATTCTCATACAACTTCTTATAATTTAGTAGGGAGTGGTTTTTCATCGGAATGTGCTTCCTTTTTGGTACCTGTTGATCTGTTTACTGGGTAAACTAACACAAGTATTTTATTATCAATCCGGGCTTGTAGAACTTAGAAGCATCTGCAAAATATATGGATTTCAACTATAGTCAAGTTTAAAAGATGAATTAGTGAAATTAAAGGAAATTCATATTACAAATATAAAACTTAACTAAATATTTTCTAATTCAATTATATAATAAGAAAAATAAGAAACTCCTAACTTAGGATATCTTGTTTGTCCTTCTCTACAATACTACTTCATGAACAGAAATAAAAATCACTAATGAACAATAGCTCAAAGTTAATAAAATAATAATAGAAGAGTCTCCTAAATAAGGAGTTCCTTGCTGTCCTTCATGACAAATTCATTCAACATTAATGCCATTGTTAGAAAACTGGAAATTCAGAAAATCACTTAAAAGAAAGAAAGATAAATTCTAGTTTCTAGTTCCTGATCAGATAGAAGGAGAGTTTAACTTAAACACTGGGTTGACCCTTCATATTTATATTAGAAATTATATTATGATTCATCAAAAATCATAACATATCATCATACATCTAATTAACTATTTAAACATGAAACAAAACTAGTTCAGGAAATTGCAACTAAATTAACCAGAAAGTGCACTTAGCTCGGTGTGGGGGGCCTCCACACTTGCCTCGCACACTATGAGTACTTTCATCTACTGAAACTCAATAAATAATTCACCATATAGAATATAATAAAATAATATAGAACTATTTCTTCAATTATCTCTCCAAGTTTCAGAAATATCAAAGTGAAATTATACAAATTCTACATATCATGCCTTCAATGCCTTAGGCTTAAATAGAGAAATATGAAAAAAAAATTAACTAAAATGTATCTAACATACATATATATCCTTATCCTATATATTCTATTCGAGCTCATCCATCTAATCTCTCAAAATCTGGAAAATCCCATAAAATGCTAAATTTGGCCTATTTCATAGGGATTTCTATAATAACAAGTCCTATTTGACCGGCTTTGACTGGGCCTGTTTAAGCTCGGCTTGACCAAACCAATAGGTGCATGTCCATTCTTAGTTCCCAATATTTCTATAAATTTTCTCAGTTCGAGCCCATGTGTCATGCAAGTATGACATCAATGAAGCCATTATGGGAATTTCTAGTCTAGTCCAAAAATGCACTTAAAATTCAATTTTTGTAAAAACTGCTAAAAATTTCAAAACGTAATTTCTATACCTAGATATGCATAAATTTCTCAAAATAGAGTGAATATGGATGGTATATGGATGGATAGAATGGAAATAAAGTGTCTTTAATTAAACAAAATTGGATCAAAAACTAGGGCCAACAGTACCTATGGATGTTTCAACAATCACAACATATATAATTTCAATAAAATTTTGAAGCATTTTATTATAAAATTTATACACTTTGTTTATGGAAGAGTTTCCAAGAAGGATTCCTTCATCAGCTCTAGATTCAAACTTTCCAAGCTTATTAGCATTTTTATTTATGAAACATTTTCTTCCAAAGATTCTAAATTGTTTGGCAGTTGCATGCTTACCATACAAGAGTTCATATGGATTTTTATCATTGTTTACTCGAACATGGGCCTTTTTAAGTATATACATGATTGTATGCATTGCTTCTCCATAGAAGGTGTGAGGTTTCCCTGACTCATCAAGCATGGCATGCGCCATTTGTTGAATGGTTATGTTCATTCTTTCTGCCACTCCATTTTTTGCGGAGTTTTAGTTATGGAAAATTGTCTTTTGATGCCATGTTTCTCACAAAAATTGAAAATTTCATCTAATATAAACTCTCCTCGTCTGTCATATCTATGATATTTTATTTTTAGTTCTAATTCATTGTCCACCAAATCCTTGAATAGTTTAAAATTTTCAACCAACACATTCTTGTGAAGTCATCAATCAATAGCATGAAGTATTGTTCACCACGCGGAGACTTATTTCTCATTGCTCCACATAAATCAATGTGAACAAGTTCAAGGGTTTTACCTGAAGTGCATTCTTTAGCTTTAAATTGAACTCTGGATTGCTTACCAAATTGACATGATTTGCAAATTTTATTTTCAGGTGGAGAAATTCTTGGAAAGTCATGAACTACTCCCATCTTGCTGGATTTGTATAGTTGAGAAAAGTTGAGGTGTCCCAATATTTTGTGCCAAAGCCCACTTTATTCATATTTTCTCAAAAAATGGTGCTCTTTGTCTCCTTCTAGGATATAGACATTTCCTAGAGTTTTAGTTCCCTTGATTATAGTCTTACCTATATCCAAAATTCTTACCACACAATTCTTTGATCTAGAAATAAATTCATGCCCCTGATCGCACATTTGACTAACAATTAACAAGTTATATCTTATCCCATCAACAAATAATACATCCACAGCCTTGACCTTTTTCTTTTAAAAAAACACATCATTTTCCTTTAATAATAGCAAGTTATTTATTTCCGAAAGTCATATTTTTTTCTTTCTTAATTTCACTAAAAGAAACAAACTTATCTATGTCACATGTCATGTGCTTTGAACAGTTGGTGTCAATGTACCATTTATTCTCTTTATCTCCTACATACAATTCTAGACAACAATTTTCAGTGGAAACTTTTTTTATTTTTCCATACCTTGGAATTTTTTTTCTTCTTCTTATGTTTATAATATGAATTCATCCTTATTCTACATTCATTTTCTTCATGACTAAAGTTATTTCAAATAGAACATTCAACTTCATTTTGAAGAGGGGAGAAAACAATAAAAGAATACTTATTTTTCACGTGTTCATTATGTTGATTTCATGCTTCTCTAGTCATAATCATTTTAAAATAAACACAATGAATTTCTTTGTGACCAAGTTGAGACAATTAAAGCATTTTCCATTGAAGTAAGAATACCTGGGAGTATAATAACTTTTTGAGTAGCTTTCCCTTTGTTCATGGAAAGGTTGTTTTTCGTGAGAAAATTTTGACCCTTTGTTCTTTCGTTGAGTCCTATAATTCTGATGATTGCCTCCTTTTACTGCATTGATGTAGCTTTTTGTACCTCTTTCAGAATATTTCATAGGTTTTGATATTTCACCATTTTTATTTGGATTGTATCCAATACCAATATTGATTAGTGGAGAATATTGCACTTTATTTATTACTTATAAAGTTACAAATCCTTTAGAAAATCCAATATTTAGAGCCTTTTTTTTCTCAAGTTCCTTTATTAGACCCACAATTTCAATTTTTAAGTTTTCACAATGCCTTCCCCTTTCTTGGAATTGTTTCTTCAAATCTTCTTCTACTAATTTAGCTTCTTCTAGACAGATCTTTAGCTAAGTTATTTCTTCAACAAGGGTCTTTTCTTTATACATAATAATTTCCTTTTATTGATTCTTATTTATGACCCTAAGTCTATAAATTTCTTCTAGAGCATCCATAAAGACATCATCAAATTCATCTACACATTGTTCTTCAAATGCCATAAGTAATCGAAAATCTTGTTCTGATTCATCATCCTCATTATTGGAAGAATATTCACTATCTTCATGAGTATAAAAACTTTTCTTGCTAGAAAAACTTATTTTAACATTCTTCTTTGGAACATTATTTCATTTTTCATGATTTTATTTATAAGTAAACTTAGCGTCATAGTGACCTACTCTTCCACAGGAAAAACGTTTAAAAGGAAGTTTACCCTTGAACCTATCAATTTCTAATTGGAGATTCCTCACCAATTTTCTTCTTCATCGTCTGAAATGGAACATGTTTCATCATGCTCATATTTTTATTTCCCTTTGTTTGTGGCTTTGAATGTTACTTCTCTAATACCTGATGTATATATTTTTCTCATCTCATAATATGTCAAGATCCCATGGATTTTTTCAATAGTGAGACTCTTCAAATCTTGCATTTCTTCAATGGCGGAGACTTTGGAATTCAATTTTGGGGTTAGTGATCTTAAAATATTTTCAAAAATAGTAGTATCCTTCATTTCGCCACCAAGATTTTTCATTGAGTTTACAATATTGTCTACTATAAGGAAAAATCTTACAATGCTTCCATCATCATGCATTCTAAGAGTCGCATTCTAAATTTGATATGTTTTAAGTTTAGCACTTTTCACCTTAGTGTCACCTTCATATATTTTGACAATCTTATCCCAAATTGCTTTGCGGTATTCAGCTACATAAATTTCACAAAACCATATTCATCCAAACTTCCCAAGATATAATTCATAGGCTTTGCATTGATCTCATATTGTTTCTTCCCTTCATGATCTGTGGGAAGGGAGGTTAGGTATTGATATTTACCTTCAACGATTTCCCATAAATTCTCTCCTAGTGTCTACACATATGCTCTCATTATGACTTTCCAAAATATAAATTTATTTCCATTAAACAAAGGTGGATTAATAGAATATACTCCCTCTTTACTGCTCATATTGATGGATCTCCCTTTACGCGATGAAGCTTCTTCTATAGGACTAGCTCTGATACCAATTTTTAGAAAAAATATTGGGGGGGGAGGGTGGTGAATAAGTATTTTTAATTCACTTTAAATTTCAATTCCATATTCATAATTTTGTACACTAGTTTTCTTCATGCAACCCACATATGTACACAACTCTACAGAATGCAAAGCATGTATATCCAAATAACTTAATTTGACATAAATTTCATCAATTATTTAACATAACGATTGCATTATTAATTCATTAAGCATCTAGTATGTAGTAAATAAAAAATAAATCAAATCACATAAGCAACACACAAATAACACCGGTATTTTTGGGGGAAACCCAATGTGGGAGAAAACCATCATTATTGTTGTGTTTTCCATTCTTATTTTATTATAAATAAAAACTTCATTGCATATTGTACATTCATAGACTCTTACCAACACACATACACCCACCTACAAGAGGCTACAACCTCCACTCGTTCTCCAATACCCACTGGAAGGGAGCTACAACCCCCTGATCTCATTTACTGGCTCCTACCAAAAGGGAGCTCCTACCCCCTAACTGAATGTTGCAACCCTCAACACCATGTGGACCATGTTTTAGAATGTTTCACATTGGATCCACCTATCTCAAACAAACATAAAAACCTATAGGCCACCTTTCATCAAATTTTCACACTGGATTCACATCAAAAATAAGCCCAAACCAATACACTAATCTGAATATTGAATCATAGAATTTAAATACAATCGCTGAATCATTGTTGAATATCAATTGAATCAGTAAAGAAACTGTAATATTGAATACTCAATCATCATAACCAAATCATACCAATTCATACCAATTCACAATTATATCAATCCATAAATCAATCCATTGAATAACAAGTCAGAAATCAAGATCATAGCCACAATGTTATCAACATAGAATTAATCTACAATCACTACACACCCTTATTAAATTTACTTCATAAATTATACGCAATTTTTCTGAAGCATAAACACATATATATGCTCTTACTGTAAATACAACCTACGTACAGATATCAAATCACTGAATACTAAAACTAAATCACTGCATCTGTAATATTCCAAATCTGGAATTTTCTACAAAAATAAGAATATCCTAAGGTATTCCAAAGTTGGAGAGCAGAAATTAATCAACTCATATAGCTTTTTTAAACACATAGCCATCATTTAACAATCACAGCAACAAACTATGCCTTCATACAATTTCACCAAGCGAAGAAAAGTAGCAGTTTTAGCCCCAAAAATATTACTTTATTAATATTGAGTTATAACAGTGAAAAATAATGGTTGTGTCCCTTAGAATAGACAATATATGACATGCGTGCAAAATATTTTCAGAAACAAATTCCTTTAGCCTAGTTAAACAGGCCTCCCATGCTCAAAACAACTTAAAATTGACAAAACCCCAAGACTGCAAAATACCATAGTTGTTGCATAAGAGACTGCGCAGTATAATAGAGGTTAAACTCAGAAAATAGATAAATATATCTGATATTATTATTATATTACTCAATGAGGCATAAAAACAGAGATCTAATCTCTTTTATACAAATCCAAGAAGACCCAGCAAAGGTTTCTTGACAGAAAAGATATACAAGAGAAAGTTGTTGCAATTTTGTGGCTGAATCACGCTGTATCACTTAATATATGCATAAGGATGGCTTAACATGAAAATAAATGGTTGTAGACTCCTTTTCTAGTTCTCCCAAATAAAGGTTGATCTTGCTCTTGGGAAACTAGCTCCTCAAAATGGGACATTCACCCCTTCCACTGCACACCTTGAGAAATAACGCAGTTTTCTGAAATGACTACATTTTTTCTGAAGGTAAGTGCTTGGCCCAACACCAGGTAGTGGAAAATTCAGATCAGAAACCTCCTCTTAGATTTCTTAGACAAGATCTCCAAGAAAGAGTAGGGAATCCCCGCCCGGGCAAACCCTTGCACTAAGCAGTGCAGCAACTTAGCTAAACAGCCAAGTATGTAGAAATTATAAGAAGAACACATAAAATATAATCTCCAATATGTCTCTATGCTTTCCATCTCCTTAATTATATAATTTATGAGCTCTCTCACCCAAGGTCCCACCCACTATGAGGTTGCTTCCATGCAAAGGCTCCTCCACAAAAACTACGTTGTCCATCAAGGTGGTTCAATGTATCTAGAAATTTTTTTTTAATTATTCAACCTTGACTGAATCTTCATGCCCTTTCCCTTTTCACACTCAAGGTGCCTTCATTTTATCTAGCTGGATTGATCTCTATTCACATTGAGCGAGCTTTATTTAGGATCCACTTCTTTGAGAATAAATCATGTTGAATTGGTCAAACTTGACCTTGTCCACATAGTTTAGACCTTTTTAACACATGTGGATGCTTGAATTGGTTATTTCATGATCCCCTTTCACATTAGGAGGGATTTTTATTCATTCTTGAGCAAATTATGAGCCTCCTTGCCCATTTATTCATTTATCTAACTTTTAGAAGCAAAATTAATATTCCTATTAGCTGAAGCTAAATTAGGAATATTACAGTCTCGCCCTACCAAAATTTTCTTGTCCTCAAGAAACTGCAAGGGTGCTACAAAATCTCCCCTCTTCCTCTTGTGGCCCTTTCATCCGATATTCTCCTCCTTTGCTTCAGAATTTCTGCAAAAACTCCATCTCCCAATAGCTCCTCCCAAGTGTGCAAGTTGGCTTTTGGTGAATAAACCCAATGGCTCTCATCATGAAATAATGGAAGGTTGTTATGGAAACCTTCTTGCTGATCCATGGCCTCCTCAAGATAGAAGTGATGACAATCATGGGGAATTTCATCATCAATGAATGTCTCCCTCCTCCATGCTATCATCCAAATAAAATGAATCACCTTCCATCTTGGTAATTCATAGAAAAGCTCCTCCCAATTTCTCATGAGAGGCATCCCCCAAGTGCTCCAACCAAACCTATGGTCCACATCATAAAGAAACAAGTGATATGCAATGGTGGCCACATAGTTTCTCATGCTCCCCTTGGAACATGTAGTGCAAAAAAAGTAGGGACTTTCTTACCCCAAGGACACATCCAACAAGTGTGCCTCTCCTCCAACCATGCCCCCAACAAAGATAAGAACATCCTCAGCATGTGGGATCATAAGTAAGATCATGCTAGCTGCCATATACAATAAGGGAGGAGGACAATGGTCCCTCATGTGAAACCAGCGCAGTTTTCCTCCTAACTGCCATAGAATATGATATGACAAGCGTTCTCCCCAACACTTGTTTTCTGCCCCATCCTTCTTGCATGCTTGGGGAAGGTGTATGATGGTTGGTGCTAATGAATCACACCATGAAGAGTGCATTGCCTCTCCAAGATCTCCCAAGGAATGGCTAGCATCACCATTGTTCATGGCCCAAAGTGGCTCATGAAGCCCATTATAAAAATTTCCCCCTCTTGGAACCAAGACCTCTACATGAGTGTTAAGAAAATGCAAGTATACAATAAATACATCATGAGGTTCAGTAATACAATGTTTATCATACACTTGATTAAAATCAGCAAGGTGGCTCATGGATGAGCTCCCTCTCACACTCAATGAATAAGGAGGTGATAATGATAACTCTTCCCAAGAGCTATGTTCCTCCTCAACCAACAAATGATCCATGAACTTACTCATATGAGAATGCATCTCCTCTTTGAAAGTTTCCCACGTGAATCCATCTAAGATAGTATGATATGTTCTAATGAAACTAGTGGGGTTTGAAAGCAAGACCTCATAATTTGCATCAAGTAGTTTATTCTTGAGTTTGGAATCTTTAGTTAAGTAGATCTTGTTAGAGTCGGTATAGTCATACCTCCGTCAGAGATCAAAAACTCTTTGTTGCATTTCATTTTAGGTGTCTCATTCATCCAATCAGTTGCATTCCATTAGAAACATAGATTATCTGACGGAAGGGTCTTGTCTCTCATTTTCCCTCATGTCATGTATCTGCTGGTTTGTGTCTGATCATTAAGGTTCATCAAAATTCATCAAAGTCAATTTTACAGTCATTCATAGTCATGGATGGTCTTTTGGTCAGCAAAGAGTCATATCAATCATTAGGTCTAGGGTTTCATCTTCAAAAATGTCAAATAATGCCATCAGGCACATGAGGATGTTTCTAATAAGTTTTCATTCCAAAATTTTCATCATCAATAATGCTGAGAATGACGGACACAGATTCATCATATGAGCAAGACAGTGACTCTACCACAGAGCTTCATGCACCGAGAAGGCCCCATAAAGGTGGAAAACATGTGAGGGAGGAGCCCACCTCATTGACTCAGTTGGAGGCCTACCCACTTGCCATGGCATGTTTCCGAGAGTTGTCATGCTATCAGTATTGTGAGAGGATTGCTCAGATTCAACATCATCAGGAGTTAGCCTGGTTGTTTGTTTTACATTTGCGAGATGGTCAGGTTACCCTCGCTGGTGTAAATTTCACCTTGACACCAGAAACCATTTCTCAGGAAACATGAATACCGAATGTAGGTGAGGAGTGGAACAAAAGAAAGTAGGTGGATAGAGTACATTACGAGCCATACATCAAGCCCAGCTATCTGAGGTAGCTCAGCAGGGTATTCCCATTCCAATTTCTGAAGGAATCTTATGCACCATTGATGAGACTCATTATCAGGTACTTCAGTTGTGAGGGCCGATTCTCACGCCTTTATGCATACCACATCAGGTTGTTGATGAATTTCACGAGATTGAAGATGATGAACATTCCATATTTCATGTGTCGAAACATAGAGAGGATGACTACTCTTGTGTAGAAGAAGACTCCTGAGCAACAGCATAACAACATTTATCATTATGCGCTCATCAAGATGATTGTGGTACATCAGCTTGGATTTCAGGGCATTGCATGGGAAGATTTCATTTCTCGTGAGTTCTTCACAGCCCCTCAGCCTCCTCCAGAGATTTTTCATGATGCGGGTGAGCCTTCACATTAGTTTGAAGGTTCTGAGACAGAGCCTATCATCAGTGTGCCAGTATTTGTTACTTATCAGAGAGGCACGAGAGCATTGTTTGCAGCAGCCCGACGAGTACTATCTCCACCCAGGGTGGAAGGGGTCTCGTTGTCGTCGTCATCAACATAGGTACAGGTACAGGATAGAGGAAAGAGGCCTATGTAGGAGGAAGGCCCTTCAGGAGGTCAGGATATTGATTTTACATTGATTGATGTGGACGTGAGCTCTCCAAACTCAAAACTGAGAGAGATCATTCAGGAGCAGAAAAATGAGATCAGCACATTGACCGACAAATTTCAGAGAGCTCAATGTATCATTAACTATTTGGAGTAGCAGAATAAGCAGTTGGAGGATTAGCAAATTATCATGGAGTTACAAAACATCTGCGAGAACCGGCAAGCTACCCGCAGAAGCCCATCCGAGATGACACTTATCGAGCGGGAGATTGAGGCCGATAGAGAGACTTGGCTCAAGAGGGTCAACATGCATAGTGAGAAGCTATTGTAGAAATAAAACAAAGAGAATAACATGCTCTGACACATGAAGAACCACTATTGGGCACGCACACATGTTTGCAAAGCGAAAATCAAGATCCTGAAAGCGAGGCTGAGAAGGGCACTGAGGAGGCGTAAAAGGCATGATCGACTTCAAATCTTGGCTGAAGCTTCTTTGGCTGAGCATGGTACTTGATGAGGGACCTTCAGTCCAAATTTCAAGGAATTTGGAGAAAATTTTGTCATTTTTGAATTTTTTTGGTCACAAAACAGGTTTTTCTGCCCGACGCGTAGCGCCACCTTGCGCGCGCTTACGATTGAGAGATACTCTGGAGGAAAAATTGGTATTTCTAGATTTTTTATGAAAATTTATGTATTCTCAAGAATGGCCTAAGTGTTTTGTCAAGTTCTGGGTGGCCTAAAGGGTCAAAAACACCTTAAAAATGGCCTTTCTGCCACTTTTTGTACACATAGGAACCAGTCTTGTGAGATTGAACTTTTGGAGGGTCAAAATGAACACAAAATCCAGAAATTCCACTTGGGTTGGAAATTAGATAGGTAGGGATTTCCAAAGAGCTATGATGAGCTCAATTTTTACTTCAGGATGTGCCTCAAAATCAGCTCCAAAGTTTTGGTACGCATAGAGATTTTGGGCGTGGCGCATAGAGGATTTTTGCCTATTTTTCACTCCACGGCTCAGAATTTCACCTAGTTTTGGCTAGTTTCACTTTTTGATGTAACTCTTGACCTAAATTGATGTAATTTCATGACTATGATGTAATTTTGGCACATTTTTACTTGTTCTAGAAGATTCATTCACCAAAAGGTGAAATGTGAGTGAATGGATCAGTTTCCTAGCATATAGAGGCAAGTTGTTTCATGGCCTATTTTCTAGTTACTAGTTTAGATATGGTTGAAACAGCTCCTAGAATGATGAGCTCAACCCCTAGAGGCATGGTAAGGAGTTATGCTTGTCTATATGATGTATTTTCTCAGACATTTTTAGGGTTGGACATTTGGGATTGCATAGCACTTCATTGTACATTCATTCTGCAATTTTGGCAAAGGAATAGACCAGGGTTTGCAGCCCTCTTTGGGATCCTTGTGGCTCTGTTTTTTGATGATGTTTCTCTCTATGTATCTATAAGTTTCATTGATGTTATTTGTGTACCATTTCTCTGCTCCTTTCTTCTTAAATTAAGAAAATCATTGTTAAAGGTAGAATTCAGTAGCTTGCTTTTCTCTGCCTTTAGTTTTGTTTAATTTTACATTTTTTCATCTGTTTGAGGAGGACTCTTGAGATCCTCTTGCCCTCTTCAGCTCCCCACCAGTCTTATCCTTCCATTCAATCAATTTAAAACATCAAAACACTTGCTTTCCTCGCCCCAATCAAAACTCTGCAAAAACTCGGCCTAATCCCCGCACCCAAAACTACCATTCCCTTTTTTCCAACGAAAACCCCCAAAATCAAAATTAAACTCCTTTATTTATATACCTAGCCTAAGATTAGTTGTTTTTTAAGTCATATCAAGCCCTATTGCTTACTTTTCGCTGAGATTGACCCGAAGAGAGCCCTCTCCTGTTCTGGTAGGGCTAGCTACGAGACTGAGCATGGTTTGATGTTACCCTGACTCTGCCTTCCTTCAGCCTGAGGTAGATTTAGGAGATAACATAGTGGAGACCATACTGGGGAAGAAAATGGTTTGCTTGTTGGTGTTATTTTTTTTATAAGCTACAGACGAGGCCTGAAGTTATTCCAGGTAGCCTTCGAAACGCTTTTGCTTTGCATTAGCGGAAGTAGATAAACGTTGCTTCAGTCAATCTCTAGTTTATCTTGTGAACGTGACACTTGACTTGTGAATTACCCCAGTATATCAGATCGTTCTGGACTTTTGGGTGATGAGTCTAGAATTTGATAGGCTAAACAAGTTGGTTTTGTCCCTTTGATTTTGAAATTAATCCAACACACTGGCTTCCAGAAGACATACAATAGAAAATACAGATCCCGATCCACCTCCAGTGTATGATAATCCCAATCTGATTTCAAGAATCCTCTGTCGAGAAAGTCCTGTGATCCCTTTGTTTAAATCTCATTCATGCCCTACTGTATTTGAATTCCTTGAAGATATTGAGTTTGATGATCAATTTGAGTTGTCGTTGTTTGAAAATAAATCTGAAAGTGCTATAGGTTCTACTGTCATAAATCCCGAGTTTATCAAGTATATTGAGATTGAACAAGCTAATAGATCCATTGATAGTTACATTTTGAACATTCAAAACTCTATTGTGGCAACTAATATTCTTGAGTTTATCGAATCTGCATCTGAAACTCTTGGTCCATCAGTAGTTACTTCTGATTCACAAGTTCACACCGAGCCTTCTTTCATTCCTACCATTCCCGTGTAACCATCCATATCTGATCAGAAGTCTACAGTAGTTCCTCCTCCATCTCCACCACATACACCTCGTACATCTACTTCTCCTACTCCACCTGTTTCTTCAAGACAGATTATAAATCCACCAAGAGCAATGGCTAATAGATTCACACCTCTTGTCTTGCCCTAGAACTTGGATGCCATGCCCGTTGATTATCAGAGTAAGATCCCATTGTTTGATGGTACTCCTCAGAGTGTTCCTGCTCAGCATCATATTGATAGGATGGTGGACTTCTTTGATCTCCATGAAATTGACGAAGAGAATGTCACCATGAGATTGTTTGTGCAAACTTTTGGTGGTGAAGTACGTAAGTGGTTCAGAGCTTTGTAGCCTAAAAGTATTGCTACTTTGGCCGAGCTGCAAAGACAATTTTTAGATCAGTGGGAATAAAGAAAGATCCTCTTCAAATCACTTCTGAATATACCAAGATCAAGCGCAATGCTAGTGAGTCCGTCCAAGACTATATTATTAGGTTTAATGTGGTTTATAATGCAATTCCTGATGATTTGAGGCCATCTAAGAAATCAGCTTTGTTAAAATTCCTGGATGGTTTTGATCCAGACATGGCCTATTCATTATGGGAAAGAGATCTGCCCACTTTAGAGGACATGCAGAAGATTGCGGTGAGTGTTGAGGAAAATTTTAATGACAAGAGAACTAGATTGAAAGCAGAGAAGAAAGTTATGATAAAAGAAGAAGCTTCTACTTCAGATCAATTACTGCGCAAAGTGGAGAAGATGTTTGAAAGAATGACACTTGATAAGCCTGAACCGCAGATCAGAAATCCCAACTTTCGTGGACAGCAGCAACCACAGTTCAGGATCAAACAATGAGAGCAGTGAGCACAAGAACTGCCACCACAACAGCAGGTAAAAACTCCTTTACAGCAGAATTTTGTTGGTCCCGAATCAGATGATGAAGACAATGTAATTGGAGAAGAAAATCACCTTTTTACACCTGATGACATGCCAACCTTTATCACTAAAGATGAGGATTTTGCAGAAAGTTCAGCTGTACAAAAGGATGACAATTTTATCCTAGCAAATGAGACAGCTCTTGAAGAAGAGTCGGATGAGTATCAAAGAGTTTATATGAATGCTTTGTCAGCCCAACAGAAACAATATTCACTTAGAAACAGAGATGTGCCTATCAATCCAATCCAAAAGAGAAAAGAAGTTTCAGCACCAAAGAATGATGCACCCATTGCACAAAAGAAGGGAAAAGATGTAGTTGATCCCACTAAAAGTAAGTCTTCATCAGCAAGTGAAACATCAAATCAACTAATTGTATCGAAGGAGAAATCTGAAAAGAAATATTCTCCAGCCAAAGAGGTAGAAAAAACTTCAGCTTTTAACTTAGAGAGTGAGATTGCTAAGTTGAAAGTTTCTGTTCCTTTGACTGAGTTAATGAAAAATAGCAGCTACAAGGGTCAAGTATCTAAAATTCTGAATTTCGATCCAATGTCTGATATGGTGAATGTGGAGGATGATCAACCTAAATTGATATTTGGACCAGCATTGGATGGTGAGTCTCCCGATAGTGATGTGCCGCCTTTTTATATCAGCCTTAGATTGCATGATTTTGTGTTACATAATACCATGTTTGATTCTGGAGCTTCTCACAATCTCATGCCAAAGGCGATTATGGAGAAATTGGGATTGGACATCACTCGGAAGTATCATGATCTGTATTCTTTTGATTCCAGCAAAGTAATATGCATTGGGCTTATTAAAGATTTGGTGGTAAGTTTAGATCAGATTTCGGCGAAGAATTTTTTGATGGATGTGGTTGTGGCAGACATTCCTCCTAGATTTGGCATGCTTCTTTCCAGATCATGGGGATCGAAGTTGAAGGGAACCATACAACTTGATTTCTCCTATGCTACCATTCCTGTGTTTGGTCAGATGAGAAAACTATACCGAGAACAGAAGATGAAGTATATGATCACCAGCAAGGAGAAACCGGTAAATCATCTGATTAATTATGTACATACAGATTTACAGTCTTTTGTTTTATATTTAGATAGTTACAATGATGTAGATAGTCAGTTAGTTGAAGCAGAGGACATCCCAGAGATCACAGAAAATTTTAGAGAATTTTTGATGAAAGAAAGACAAGAACTTGAGAGTTCTGATGAGAAATCAGCCTTCTGACAATAGCATAAAATTGAAGGACAACAAGCAGAAATAACAGAGAAAATGAAATTTCAGCACTTGGAAGAAGATGAAGAAGGTTTATGGACTATGGATTTCGATGGTGCCGTTGGGAGTGATGGTGCTGGAATCGGTATTTGGGTTCGTAGTCCTTTTTCCGCCCCAAAAAAGGTACCTAGTAATGTGAGAGTTTGTTTGTACAAATTAGCATTTGATTGTTCGAATAATGAGGCAGAATATGAAGCTCTGATCGCTGGTCTGAAAATACTTAGGAAGTTGAATGTTAAGAGAATTGCAGTCTATGGCGACTCTGAGTTGGTAATTAAGAAAGTGAAGGGTGAGTATCAAGCTAAGCATCCTCAGATGCGGGCTTATCGAAATGTTGTTCTTGATATCTTGAAGTTGTTTTCAAATTATACTTTGACTTGTATTCCTCGCATTCAAAATGGTATTGCGGATGCTCTTGCCAAGGCAGCTAGTAATTTGAAGATCCCAATGAACTCAAGTAACAAGTTCGAAATCCATGTGAAGCATCGTCCAACTGTCCCGAATAATCAAAGGTTTTGGAAAGTATTCCAAGATGATGATGAGATTGATGAATTTCTGCAGAACAAAGGTAAATTCAAAGACACTTCAATTGACATGGAATATGATGATGGTGAGGCTGATATGCAAATAAATTAGATGGAAGTGTTGCAGCTGAAAGATAATGTCATTCCTAAGGGTTTGATACCTTTAGAAGAGCTCTTTGATCAAAATGACGTAGCTAGAAAGCCAACCTTGCGGCCAACTGAAAAGGGAGTTGAAGACGTGAACATTGGAACAGCTGAAAATCCAAAGATGGTGAAGTTATCCAAATCATTTCCACCTGAGGTAAAAGCAAAATATGTTAATTTTTTGTCTTCTTTTGCTGATGCTTTTGCTTGGGATTATTCATATTTAAAGACGTATGATACCAATATAATTCAGCACACCATTCCTATTAAGCCAAATCAGAAGCCTTTCAGGCAGAAGTTGAGAAGGATAAATCTGAAATTGTTGCCTTCGATTGAAAAGGAGGTGAATCAATTATACAAGGCTGGTATCATTGTTCCTATAAGATTTTCAGATTGGATATCCAATTTGGTGCCCGTACGCAAAAAGACAAGTGAGATTCATTTGTGCATTGATTTTCGGAATTTGAACAAGGTTTCTTTGAAAGACAATTATCCATTTCCCAAAATGGATCACATATTGCAGCGAGTAGTTGGAGCATCTCATATGTCGCTACTCGATGGTTATTCCGGGTATAACCAAATTTTGGTCCATGAGGATGATAGAGACAAAACAACGTTCACCACTCCATAGGGAACTTTCCATTATGCCAAAATGCCTTTCGATCTAAAGAATGCTGGTGCGACATTTTAGCGTGCAATGGATATGGCATTTGCAAATGAGAAAGATGTTTTCCTAGTTTTGTATCTTGATGATTTGACAGTCTTTTCCAATTCTGATGAAGAGCATCTTTACCATTTGAAAGTTGTTTTTCAGCGATGTAGAAAGTATGGTGTGTCACTCAATCCGAAGAAGAGTTTGTTTGCCATGGATGAGGGCAAACTTCTTGGTCACATTATTTCAAAAGATGGCATCCGTATTGACCCAGCACGAGTTGAAGAAATTTAGAAAATTGATATTCCCCGGAATAAGGAGATTCAGTCTTTTAATGGTAAGATAAATTTTTTACGCTGCTTTGTGCCTAATATTGCTGAACATTTAAGAGAGATTACAGACATGCTTAAGAAGGATAGTGTAGTAAAGTGGAGTGAAGAGGCGGTTAAGTCTTTCAATTTAGTGAAGTTGGTTCTTTCATCAGCTCTGGTTTTGATCAGCCCAGATTACACTTAGGATTTTATTTTGTTCTCATTTGCTTCGTAGCATACTATGGCAGCAGTATTAATGCAGAAAAGAGATGGGCATGAAAAACCAATTTCTTTTTTCAGCCGTACTATAAGAGATGCAGCCCTGAAATATAACATCATTGAAAAACAAGCTCTTGCTCTTGTGAAGGCGTTGAAAGATTTTCAGGTATATATTTTGCATTCTCATATTATTGCTTATGTTCCTAACGCTGTTGTGAAGGATGTTCTAGTGCAAACAGATCCGGAAGGGAGACGAGGCAGATGGATTGCTACCTTGTTGGATTATGATGTGGAGATAAAGCCTACGAAACTTATCAAAGGACAAGGGTTGGCAAAGTTAATGGTTGAATCGAATTTGCACGCTTTGGACATCAATCTTATTGCTGCTATGTCTGAAGATAATGAGGAAAGTTCATCAGTTCAGGTATCAGAAATATTTGTGACTTCTCCTTGGTATTCAGATATTTTATATGTGCTTCAAAATTTGTCACCACCACCTGGCATGGCTAGAAACAAAAGTAGAACTCTGAAATTGAAGGTTGCTAAATTTTGTGTTTTTAATAATTCGCTTTATTGGAAAGACCCCGGTGGTGTTTTGCTGAATTTTTTGGTGGAAGAAGAAGCAAAGCGGGTTATGGAGGATTTTCACAAAGGAGATTGTGGCAGTCACCTTTTTTGGAAAACAACGGCCAATAAGATTTTGAGAGCGGGATACTATTGGCCAACATTATTTTCTGATGTGTATAAGACTATCAAAAACTACCATGAGTGTCAGATTTTTGAAGGAAGACAGAAATTATAGCCTTTGCCGCTTAAGCCCATTGAGGTGAGTGCTCCATTTCAGCAGTGGGGTTTGGATTTCATTGGCAAAATTCATCCCGCTTCTTCAGGACAGCATAGATGGATCCTAACAGCGATAGATTATTTCACGAAATGGATTGAAGCAGTTCCCACCAGGCAAGCTTCGGATTCGGTAATCATTTCTTTTCTTGAGAATAACATTTTGTCTCGTTTTGGTTGCCCGAATAAATTGATCATTGATAACGCAGAAACTTTCAAATCAAAAAAGATGATTGAGTTTTGTGACAAGTATAAAATAATCTTGGGACACTCAACCGCCTATCATCCGCAAGGCAACAAATTGGCAGAGTCTTCCAACAAATCTTTGGTCAATATCATTAAAAATTTGCTGGAAATAAACAAGAAGAGTTGGCATAAGAAGTTGGTCAATGCACTATGGGCAAATCGAGTGAGTCAGAAGAAATCCATTGGTATGTCCCCCTTTGAGTTAGTTTATGGAGTTGATACGGTATTTCCTACCTCTCTTGCGGTTTCGGTGGTCAAACTTCTACAGGAAGCTGGCAGTGAAGAAGATCATATGCAGAGATGAATAAATCAAATGATCCATTTACAGCAGACGAGGGAAGAAGTTTTTCAAAACACATTCAAGTTGCAAGAGAGAATAAAGAAGATCTACGACAGGAAAGAAAAGGCGGACAAATTTCAATTGGAGGAAGTGGTGTTGAAATGGGATGCCAGAAATGAGGATAAAGGTAAGCACGGTAAGTTCAAAAATCTCTGGAAAGGACCCTTTAAAATTGCTGCATATCGAGGTCAAAACGCTTTTCTTCTGAAGGAGATGAACGGGGAAGATTTTCCAGGAGGGCCGGTCAATGGTTGGCTGCTCAAGCGGTACCATTTCTAAGATGTTTTCTGCTGATCACATTGTCATTGTACATACCATTTCTTTCACTTTCATCGCAAGTGTGCACTATGATCTTTTCTTCAGTTTGGGGCCCGAAGTGAAGGCTATAATTTTGAAGATGGATTGCATTTTTGGTTTGAGTTTGTCGAGTCGGTTTTATTTAGTCATTGCAGTTTCAAAGTTGAGTCAGTGTGAGTCAGATTCTCAGTCAATTTTCAGTCAAAATTCTTGTGTTTCTTTGTCAAAATAATGGACTCCATAGCCCAATGGATGAAGGCACTGCCTACTCTCCCAGAAATCTGTAGTTCTTGGCACCTCCAAGGAGCTACCATCCCCATTGGAGCCAATGTTAGAGTTGGTATAGTCATACCTCCGTCAGAGATCAAAAACTCTTTGTTGCATTTCATTTTAGGTGTCTCATTCATCCAATCAGTTGCATTCCATTAGAATCATAGATTATCTGACGGAAGGGTCTCATCTCTCATTTTCCCTCATGTCATGTATCTGCTGGTTTGTTTTTGATCATTAAGGTTCATCAAAATTCATCAAAGTCAATTTTACAGTCATTCATAGTCATGGATGGTCTTTTGGTCAGCAAAGAGTCATTTCAGTCATTAGGTCTAGGTTTTCGTCTTCAAAAATGTCAAATAATGCCAGCAGGCACATGAGGATGTTTCTAATAATTTTTCATTCCAAAATTTTCATCATCAATAATGCTGAGAATGATTCTTCTTCAAAACTCTGTTTTGAAGAAGAAATCGTCAAATTTATTTTTTGTAATAAATGTAATTTCATCCTTTGTAATTTTTAAAGTTTTTCAGTCATGAAGTACTTCAAGCGTAGCCCTGGTCATCCTTTGCCAAAATCCAATGCCAATCATCCCTGCAAGAAATCGACAAAAGTTTCATCATTCAACTCAAAAAATTCAAAATGGGAACAAAAGCAGAGTTTGTATTAAAAATGTGAAAGTGCCAAAATTGTAACATTACAAAGTGGGTTGGTCAAAATGAAAAATCAAATGCATTGATATATGAGATATTTTCCACATCCAAAACTTCATTTGCACGCCAAGGATAGGAGAAAAGCTGAGTTGAAGTTTGGAGGAGCGAAGACAGGGTTTTGGAGGACCGACTGTGTGTTGAATCTGTTGCGCGGCACGATGGGAGGTAGGAGCGATGCACCGAGAGGTCGCGACACATAGAGCCGACCTCTGTAGTGTAATTTTTCACGCGCACGGCGTACTCACACAACGTGGTGCATTGGGTTTTGTGCGCGGCGCACAGAACCAACAGGAAAAATTTCACCTCTGCCCAAACAAAATTCAAAGCGACTTAGTCTTCTATGATCCAAGTAAGTGTGTGAACCTTTGCCATTGCTATTAAACGGTGTTTTTTGTGTTTTGAAGAGAAAAATATAAGAGTTGAATGGTAAAACTATAAACTCTACTCTCTTTTTAAAAATGGGTCTTATAAGGTTTAAAATTTGAGTTTTAAAGTTTGATCTTGGTGCCAATCCCCCACATTGTTCATTCTTTCCCATCACTGATATTATCACAGTCCCTCCCCTATTCCCCTCCGTCCCAAAACCACGTATATCCCTTGTTCCCATTTTCCCTATCCCTAAACTCTACTGTTCCTTATCACTCTCCCTCTCTCATTTCACTTATAAATTCCCAAAATCCCCAATTCCCAACAGTCAAGTGACTGTTAGCACACCTTAATTTCACTTAACAAACTCCACTTTTCCCCACTGTTCCATATTCCTCACAGTCCCTCAATTCCCTTTGGCACACATTTGGCACTTGGAGACAAAGACACCAAGTCCTCATTTATCATTTTCAACCAACCAAACATACACTTGTCATAGACTTGCAAAGACTAATGAAGACAGACACAGATTCATCATATGAGCAAGACAGTGACTCTACCACAGAGCTTCATGCACCGAGAAGGCCCCATAAAGGTGGCAAACATGTGAGGGAGGATCCCACCTCATTGACTCAGTTGGAGGCCTGCCCACTTGCCATGGCATGTTTCGGAGATTTGTCATGCTATCAGTATTGTGAGAGGATTGCTCAGATTCGGCATCATCAGGAGTTAGCCCGGTTGTTTGTTTTACATTTGCGAGATGGTCAGGTTACCCTCGCTGGTGTAAATTTCACCTTGACACCAAAAACCATTTCTCAGGAAACAGGAATACCGAATGTAGGTGAGGAGTGGAAAAAAAGACAGTAGGTGGATAGACTACATTACGAGCCATACATCACACCCAGCTATCTGAGGCAGCTCAGCAGGGTATTCCCATTCCGATTTCTAAAGGAATCTTATGCACCATTGATGAGACTCATTATCAGGTACTTCAGTTGTGAGGGCTGATTCTCACGCCTTTATGCATACCACATCAGGTTGTTGATGAATTTCACGAGATTGAAGATGATGAACATTCCATATTTCATGTGCCGAAACATAGAGAGGATGACTACTCTTGTGCAGAAGAACACTCCTGAGCAGCAACATAACAGCATTTATCATTATGCGCTCATCAAGATGATTTTGGTACATCAGCTTGGATTGCAAGGCATTGCATGGAAAGATTTCATTTCTCGTGAGTTCTTCACAGCCCCTCAGCCTCCTCCAGAGATTTTTCATGATGTGGGTGAGCCTTCACATTAGTTTGAAGGTCCCGAGACAGAGCCTATCATCAGTGTGCCAATATTTTTTACTTATCAGAGAGGCACGAGATCATTGTTTGCAGCAGCCCGACGAGTACTATCTCCACCCGGGGTGGAAGGGGTCTTGTTGCCGTCGTTATCAGCACAGGTACAGGTACAAGACAGAGGAAAGAGGCCTATGTAGGAGGAAGGCCCTTCAGGAGGTCAGGATACTGATTTTACATTGATTGATGTGGACGTGAGCTCTCCAAACTCAAAACTAAGAGAGATCATTCAGGAGCAGAAAACTGAGATCAGCACATTGACCGACAAATTGCAGAGAGATCAATGGATCATTAACTATGTGGAGTAGTGGAATAAGTAGTTGGAGGATCAGTAGACGATCATGGAGTTACAAAACATCTGTGAGAACCGGCAAGCTACCCGCAGAAGCCCATCCGAGATGACACATATCGAGCGAGAGATTGAGGCCGATAGAGAGACTTGGCTCGAGAGGGTCAACATGCATCTTTAGAAGCTATTGGAGAAAGAAAAAAAAGATAATAACATGCTCCGACACATGAAGAACCACTATTGGGCACACACACATGTTTGCAAAGAGAAAATCAAGATCCTGAAAGCGAGGCTAAGAAGGGCACTGAGGAGGCGCAAAAGGCATGATCAACTTCAAATCTTGGCCGAAGCTTCTTTGTCTAAGAATGGTACTTCATGAGGGACCTTCAGTCCAAATTTCAAGGAATTTGGAGAAAATTTTGTCATTTTTGAATTTTTTTGGTCACAAAACAGGTTTTTCTGCCCGATGCGTAGCGCCACCTTGCGCGCGCTTACGATTGAGAGATACTCTAGAGGAAAACTTGGTATTTCTAGATTTTTTATGAAAATTTATGTATTCTCAAGAATGGCCTAAGTGTTTCTTCAAGTTCTGGGTGGCCTAAAGGGTCAAAAACACCTTAAAAATGGCCTTTCTGCCACTTTTTGTACACACAGGAACCAGTCTTGTGAGATTGAACTTTTGGAGGGTCAAAATGAACACAAAATCCAGAAATTCCACTTGGGTTGGAAATTAGACAGGTAGGGATTTCCAACGAGCTATGATGAGCTCAATTTTTACTTTAGGAAGTGCCTCAAAATCAGCTCCAAAGTTGTGCTACGCATAGAGATTTTGGGCGCGGCGCATAGAGGATTTTTGCCTATTTTTCACTCCACAGCTCAGAATTTCACCTAGTTTTGGCTAGTTTCACTTTTTGATGTAACTCTTGACCTACATTGATGTAATTTCATGACTATGATGTAATTTTGGAACATTTTTACTTGTTCTAGAAGATTCATTCACCAAAAGGTGAAATGTGAGTGAATGGATCAGTTTCCTAGCATATAGAGGCAAGTTGTTTCATGGCCTATTTTCTAGTTCCTAGTTTAGATATGGTTGAAACAGATCCTAGAATGATGAGCTCAACCCCTAGAGGCATGGGTTGAGTTATTGGTTTGCAGTGATGTATTTTCTTAGATATTTTGTTGAGTATTTGGGATTGCATAGTACTCTATCAAGGGCCCATTCTCGGGTAATTTTGCAGCATGAACACTGGTGGCTTCAGTGCCCTCTTTGGGATCCTTGTGGCTTTGTGTTTTGATGATGTTTCTCTCTATGTATCTGTAAGTTTCATTGATGTTATTTGTGTACCATTTCTCTGCTCCTTTCTTCTTAAATTAAGAAAATCATTGTTAAAGGTAGAATTCAGTAGCTTGCTTTTCTCTGCCTTTAGTTTTGTTTAATTTTACAATGCTTTCATCTGCCTGAGGAGGAATATTGAGACCCTTCTTTCCCTCTTCATCTCCCCTCACCACCATCCATCCATTCAATCAATCTAAAGCATCAAAACACTTGCCTTTCGCCCCAATCGAACTCGCAAAATCCAGCCTAATTCCCCGCACCCAAAACTCGCTTTTTCCAACAAAAACTCCAAAACACGATCAAACTCATTTATATACCTAGCTCAAAATTAGTTTTTTATTTAGTCATCTCTCAAGCCCTATTGATTACTACCAGATTGGACCCACAGAGAGAGCCCTCTCCGGTTTCCGGTAGGGCTAGCTACCGACCGAGCATGGTCGGATGCTTACCTCGAACTCGCCTTCCACTCGAGGTAGATTTAGGCACAACATAGTACACTATACCGGGGATAGAATATGGTTTGCTTGTTGAGTATTTGTTTCCTATGGAAAGCTACAAACTAGAGTCTGGTTATGCTGTAGCTCGAAACGCTCTGCTTTGCATTACGGGAAGTAGATAAACGTTGCTTCTTACCAATCTTCGTCTAGCTTGTGAACGTGACACTTGACTTCAGAATTACCCCCGCATATCGTATCATCTCCGGACTTTTGGGTATGAGTTCATAATTTGATAGGCTTCCAACAAGTTAATTGATATTTGGTCCCTTGATTTTTGAAATTAATTCAACACATCAGTTTCAGAAGACATACTAGAGCAAATCCAGATTCCGATCCACCTCCAAAGGTATGAGAATCCCAATCCTCCATTTCAAGAATCCTCCACCGAGAAAGTCCTGATCCCTTTGTTTAAATCTTATTCATGCCTTGCATCGTATTTAATTCCTTGAAGATATTGAGTTTGATGATCAATTCGAGTTGCCGTTGTTTGAAACCAACTTGGGGCAAGTTATTGGTTCTACCGTCATAAATCCCGAATTTATCAAGTATCTGGAGATACTGAATGTGTTTTAATAGATCCATTGATAGTTGATTCGAATATTCAAAATTCTATCGTGGCAACAACATGTTCCCCAGTTTATCGAATCGTCAAACTCTTGTCCATCAAGAAGCATTTTGAATTCACAAGTCCACACCGAGCCCACTTTACCCCACCATTCCCGTGCAACCATCCGCACCGATCAGCAATCGCGTAGTTCCTCCTCCATCCCCACCACACACTCGTATATCTACCACTCCCATTCGATTATTTGTGGGAGACCGGTTATAACCACCAAGAGCAATGGCTGCTAGATTTGGTGACTTTAATTCTGCTCTCAACTTGATGCCATGCCCGCCGATTATCGCAGAATCATAATATTTGATGGAACTCATCAAAGTGTTCTCGTCACAAAGATATTGATAGTGAATGGGGTAGACTCTTTGGATTCCATGAAATTGATGAAGAAAATATGACCATGAGATTGTTTGTGCAAACTTTTGGAGGTGAAGTACTTGAAGTAACGGTGAGTTTGCAGCTCAAGTATTGCCATGATTATCAGAGCTCACAGAGACACTCTTAGGATCTGGGAAATAAAGAAAGATTCCCTTTCAAATCATTTCCGAATATACTCAAGATCAAGTTAACTGTGAGTCAAATCCAAGACCGTTGTATCATTTAATGCGGTTATAATGCAATTTCATGATTTAAGGCCATCTAAGAAGCGCTTTGTTAAAATTCCTAGATGGCTTTGATCCGTACATACTATTCATTACGGAAAGAGATCCGCCCACTTGAAAGACACAGAAAATTGCGGTGAGTGTTGAGGCGGAATTTGAATGACAAGAGAGCTAGATTGAAATGAAAAAAGAAAAGTTGTCATAAAGGAAGAATTCTCTACTTCGATCAACTATCAGTAGTGGAAAAGATGATTGAAAGAATGACACTGAGCAAGCCCGAACCGGGGCAGACGTAAATCCCAAACTTCCAGACAGCAAGAACCAAGCAATTCAGATCAAACAACGAGAGGCCAAGTACAAGAACCACCAACAAACTAGGAAGACTCCTTACAGAATTTTGTTGGTCCGTGAATCAATAAGGATGAAGATAATGTAGTGGGGAAGAAAATCACTTCTTCACACTCGTGATGACATGCCAACCTTTATCAATGAAGATGAGGAGTTTGCGTAAAGTTCAACAGACAAAAAGGATGAGGATTTTATTCGGGCAAATGAGATAGCTCTTGAAGAAGAGCGTGAGAGTATCAGAGAGGTTATATGAATGTTTAACCACCCCACAGAACAATATTCACTGTACGTAGATGTGCCTATCAATCCAATCCAAAAGATGAATGAAGTTTCAGCATCAAAGAATGATGCACCCATTGCACAAAAGTAAGGGAAAGGGATGTAGCTAATCCCGCTACAAGTAAGTCTCCATCAGCAAGTGAAAGATCAAATCAGCCAATTGTATCGAGGGATAAAGTCGAAAAGAGAAGGATGCTCCACCAAAGAGTGGTGTATCAGCTTTTAACTTAGAGAGTGAGATTGCTGTTGAAAGTTTCCATTCCTTTGACCTAGTTAATGAAAATAGCAATGGCAAGGGTCAAGTATCTAAAATTCTGAATTTCGATCCAATGTCCGATATGGTGAATGTGGAGGATGATCAACCCGAATTGATATTTGGACCAGCATTGGATGGTGAGTCTCCCGATAGCGCCATTTTTATATCAGCCTTAGATTACATGATTTTGTGTTACATAATGCCATGTGTTAGCGCTTAAATCTACCTCAGGCTGAAATGAGGTAAAACTCAAGGCTACATCAAACCACGCTCAGCCTCGTAGCTAGCCCTACGAGGACAGGAGAGGGCTCTCTCCGTCAATCTCGATAAAATGAACAATAGGGTGCAAGATGACTTTAAAAGGGAACTGATTTTAGGCTAGTAAAGAGATAAGTATGTTTGATTTTTGATTTTTGGGTTTTCGTTGGAGAAATGGGAAAAACAAATTTTGGGTCCGGGGATAAGGTCAGACCTTTGCAGAATTCGAGTTAGGGCGAGGTAGGCAATAGTCTTAATGATTTTGATTGGATATATGGATGGATCAGAACGAACAGAAGCTGAAAAGGGCAAGGATGAACATGGATCCTTTTCAAACAGTCGAAAACATGAAAAACTAAATGAATTCAAAGGCAGAGCACTGTGAACAATGGATTCAACCTCATCTACTCATTCATTTAATTTAAGAAGCATGAGTGAGAAACGACATACATTAAACATGAGGAACTTACAGTAAACAGAGAGAAAACACCATCAAGAACAAAACACCACAAGGATCCCAACAGGTGCCGCAAAACCTCTGATCTTTCCTTAGCCAAAATATGAAAAAATATGTACAATGGTGCCAAAAGTCTCCCAAGAGTCCAACCTCTCCAACCTCTGAAAATGATTGAGAAATTACATCATATAGAGCATCCTAACCCCTTCCCATGCCTCTAGGGGTCGAATTCCTCCTTCAGGGATCAGTTTCAACTAATTCTAAACAAGGAGCTAAAATCTAGGCAGCTAACAACTTGCCTCTAAAAGAGTGGAAACTGATTCATTTACATGATTTTCACTTTTTTGAGAGTGAATCTTCTAGAATAGGTAAAAGTAAGCCAAAGTTACATTCCAACCATCAATTTACATCATGAAAACCCAAAAATTTCATCCACAAGAAAAACTGGTCCCAACTGGCCGAAATTCTGAGCTGGAAGTTGAAAATTCAGCCAAAAATCTAAGTGGGTAGCGCCCCTGAGCTGAGTGGGTAGCGCGCCTTTCAGCCTGATTTTGAGGCACTTCCCGGCATCCAAATTGCACTCATGATAGCTCTTTGTAAAGCCCTCGATGTTGGCTATCCAACCCAAGTGGAATTTCCCAATTTGGAGCTCATTTGCCCCTCTAAAACTTCATTCTCCCAGAAGTACTTCCTGCTGGTGCAAAAGGTGGCAGCAAGGTGGTTTTCATGGTGTTTTTGAGCTTTTTGACCATCCAGAATCTGATGAAATGCTTCAGAAATGCCTGAGGATGCATAACTTACCATGAAAAATCCAAAAATGCAAATATTTCCTTCAGCAAGTGTCCCCAAAAAAAGTGAGCATATGGGCGCGCTACCCGCTTAACTAAAAAACCTGTTTTTAGACCAAAATATTTCAAAATGACAAAAATTTCTCCGAATTTGCTCAAATTCGAAGTGAAGACCCTCCATCATGCATCAAGCCCAGCTAACAAAGCCTCGGCCAAAATTCGGAGTGGATCAGGCATTTTCTGCTGTTTTAGTGCTTCGCTCAACCTCCTCTTCAGAATCTTCATTCTCGCTTTGCAGACATGCATGCGAGCCCAATAATGGTCTACCACCTTTGCCACCTCTGTGAGGCCTCCATTGCACATTACCCTCTGCTATGGAATCACTATCCGACTCCTGCTCATAAACTGACTCTGTCTCTGACATGGCTTTGAACAAGATATTTGTAATATGGATGCTGATATAGGTGCAGTGAAAACAAAGTTTTAATGTATGTTCAAAACCCAATAGATGTCACCCATGTACCCAAGTATCACAGAAAAAAAAAATCATAATGAGGATGACTCTGTTTTAATGGCATGAAAACTATCACTATTTCGATCATAAGTGAGTTTGACAAATGAAAACCAAATGCAGATGTATGGTATAATTTTATAATGATGGCCAAAATTTGTCAGTAAAGCATGAGATTGTGTTTATGAACTCGGAGAATAGGAAACACGACAATAACCATAGTGACACAAATAACCATGACAAGCCGGCAATATTATGGTGATGGCAGAGGGATACAGTGATGGAGGCTTTATACTAGTCAACATGAAACTCGTGCAAAAACATGAAAGGGCATGATAGTAATGATAAACATAACCGAGGGCGTGAGGATCATGTACATAACGTGCCAAGGTATGAGCATTATTTAGCATTCAAGAGTTTTCAAACTTTTCACAAAACTCGTCCATATATTTCCAAAAACCAGAGGAATTATTTTTCATGTAGTCATGGTTTATATATTCTTCCAAAAAATGGCCTCTTCCCAACATCAAATTATTACAAGCATGATAAAACCCACCGAGCAATGAGATAAAAACCTCGCTGGCAATTGGCCGGAGTCGACTTGAATCGAATCTGGGCGCAAAACATGAATTTTCTGGGCTTTGTTTTAAGTGGGTAGCGCCCCTGCTCAAGTGGGTAGCGCCCCTCAAGTGGGTAGCACCCTTGTTATTTTACACAGGCTGAGGAGGTTAAGTGGGTAGCGCCCCTCAAGTGGGTAGCGCCCCTCCTGTATGGGTAGCGCGCACTTTTCTATGAGTAGCTACATAGTGCATTTTGTAGGAAGCGTTTGGAGGCCTTCCCGGTGTCCAAATCGGATGTGTGATAGTTCGTTGGAAAGCTATTGGAGTCTAATTTCCAACACAAGTGGAATTATGCATTTTGGATTTCATTTACCCTATCAAAAATCAAATCTCCCAACACTAGTCAAAATGAGCAGAATGAGGCTGCCTCAAGGCAGAGCGCTGTTGCAGTCAACTTTTGAAGGTCTTCCTCAACTCCAAATTGAGCTCATGATAGCTCATTGGAAATATATTTGTGTCTAGTTATCCTTTGACTCATCAAGCAAGTCATTTAGCCAACCATTATAGGAGAAATATTGATTTTCCCAAGGTCACTTCAGAGGTGCATTCAATTCTCCTGAGGCAACGGTATTTTTGACATTTCTCTAAAACTATGATACCTGTGTAAAAAGTGAAAGAGGTTTTTCTTCCTTGGGATGTTGTGGACAAAAAAATCTCTCAGTTTTCCAAAATTCATCTTTTATTGCTCTGAAACATCTTTTGAGTGAAACTTATCCCGATGTGTGAAACAAGGAATTTTGTCGAAATGAAGCGAAATGAAGGGGATAAGGGGCTTCTAAATTCTTGGAGAAATTTTGGGAAGTAGGGAGGGATGTTAGGAAGCAGGGAAAAGTGGAATCTCAGAGATTGAGTGAGGGGAAGGGGTCAAAAAGGGAAAAACACAGGCCTAGCCTAGAAAATTGCCAAGTTATGGCAAGAAACTAGGGTTTGTGCAAAAATGAGGAATTTAGGGAATCTCAGTGATGGGAAGTGTTTAATAAGGTACATTAAGGATAGGGGAAGGTTTATGAACATCAGGATATAAATTTTTTCGATGATTTAACCATCCAAGAGGAATTACCTCCAAAACCCTAGGAGAGGGAAATGGACCTTACCTAGGCACAACTGAAGCATGAACGAGGTGTAAAATGACTCTTTGGAACCTGACATGATGATGAAAACCATCTGAACGATGGTACACTCAGATGAATGGTGACATGAACCGACATTTGGACAACTTTGACATGAGTAAAAGCAACCCCTAGACCTAATGCCTAGTGACCAAATTTTGCTTGAAGACTCATTGAAATGAAAAAATTTGACCTTGACACCTTAAAATCACTTTGTAAGAGCATGTTTGATCACTGAAGGAAAGATGCAAAGGCTGAAGCTAACATTGGCTCCAATGGGGATGGTAGCTCCTTGGAGGTGCCAAGAACGACAGATCTTTGGGAGAGCAGACCAGTGCCTTACCCATTGGGCGATGGAATCAAAAAACTCAAACTGAAATGCATGACTGAAAACTGATAAATTGATGACACAAAATGACTCTCACTCAACTAAGAACTGACTCGATACTTAAACACAACCGACAAACTGGAAAAGATGCTCAAAGTAGAGCTTATTCATCAACCTACTCTAATTGTGCTTTACACCACCCGATCAAGTGTAATGGAACAACCAATGCAACCATGTAAGCATGCTGGCTGCTGTTTGATTTCTTCCCAAATGCTTGCTTATGAACAACGAGAAATAACTACTGAAAGGCAACTCCCATGGAAACTTTGAACCAAGTGGACTGCTGATAAACTTGCAAAGCATAAATTGACTGGATGACTGCAAGAATACTGCGAATGGATCTTCATAAACATAGCTCTGGTCTAGATAATCTCCATACCTTGATCTTAAACTTTTCCTCACATCTGCGGTGCTTTTCTTTGGTGATTGCAGCAAGCTGCCAAAAGGATCCTGAAATTCATGAATAACCAAACTCTGTTGTTGATTCCAAACTGAACAAAAGTCTCCTTCATCAATCTCCTCATTTGAAAAATCTGTTGAACAACACAATGAAATTGACTTTTGAACAAGATTACTATCAACATTCTTTTCGGGCACATGGTTAGCTAATGGAACAAATTTTTTATAGCAAACATCATCCAACACACGAGCAATAGGATCATCAAAAACTTGAGAAGACTGCTGCACTGTATCCCTTGAAACTGTATGACATCCTACTGGCTGTTCATCTTTTCCTTGAGATATATTACGAAGATTCTGCCTTATAAACTGAAATGCTTCGAAACAAAAAGGTATAGAATTTTCCTGCATCATCAAATCATGTATTTCATCTTCCACACCTTCATCTGTAATTTGACCTTCAATTGTATTGGATGGCTGCAAATCTGATGCTACAAGCTGCTCATCTGAAGATTTACTATGCAATTTTTCTCTCAAAAACTGAAATGATTCAAAACAGAAAGGTATGGATTCACCTTGAATCATTAAATCATGTGTGCCCACTTCCAAGTCTTCAGCTGCAACTTGACAATCAATGACTTTTGGGGGCTGCAAGTCTGAATATGAGAAGTTTTCGTTGCCCTCAAGACGATCCAGATCAAGACTTGTTGACGTTTGATTTCTGATTGCATGGAAGTTATCTCTAATGAACTGAAACGAATCAAAACAAAAAGGCAAATATCCTTCACTTACATCAAAATTTTCTGCACTTTCCTCATCATTGTCATAGCTGATATGCATCGGTTGATCACTGTACTCGAGCTGCTGAAAGTGAACTTCCTCCTCGCACAAACTAGCTACTGATTTGTCTGCAAGATTAGCTTCTGTTTGGAGAACATAATCATCATCATACTGATCAAACTGAGGCAAATAATCAGTATACAACACATCATCAAGCATACACATCATATCAACAGCTCTCTCTTCTTCACAATGATCTATGAAACAATCACTATGACAACTGGGATCAGAAACAAAATGTTTTGGATCAGCAACTTGTTCTTGAATGTCATTTTCATTTTTTGCAGTTATTTTCCGCACCATCTCTTCTACTGCGTTTACGAAAACATCAAGGTTTTCCTCTGAAAGTGTCAGCTGCTCTGAAACATTCTTCTTTTCTTCTTCCTTCAACCTTGCCCTTCGGATCAGAAAATGAGCCTCTACATTCACTGCCTTGTTCTGCATTTCGTGAAGTGTTGCAATATTCTTTTCTCTCAGCTGAAACTCCATTTCCGGATCAAAGGCACCCGGGTAGTGCAAGAGAGCAGATCTAGGAGAAGGTCTTATATCAGCTGGTATCGAAAAATATACTTGATTAATTCTGGCAGAAAACTGTTGTACTGTCTCTCCTGACTGTCTCTTCAGCTGGGCATACTCGTCTAAAATCAAGAAAGGGTTCTGTCCAATCATCCACCTGTCAAGAAAAACTTTGACAAACTGCTGGAAATCTGAAATGCTCGCATCAGGCAGGGCTTTGAACCAACTCTTTACTTGGGCTTGCAAAGAAAGAGAAAAAAGCCTAATACTAACATCTTCATCATCAACTTCAAAAAGATCTAGAAAAGTCTCAACATTCTGCACATGTTGCTCAGCGTTGATATTGTTACGTTCACCATCAAATCTTGGTAGATATAGGTCATAATTTGCAGGAAAAGCATGAAGAACAGAAGGTAAAACAAGAGGTTTGTAACGATCTGGAATTTTACAAGGTGTAGGGGCATGTACAAGAGCTGTGGGATCAGTTTTTTTTTCTGGCTCATCACTCTGAAGAAAGTCATCATAATATGTGGGAAAAGTAAGGAGACCAGGATCAAAGGGAAACTCAACATTTACACTTTTTGAATGGGTCGAGTGAAGATTTTGATGACCTTTCTCATACAACAAACTTTGAAAAACTTTCAGGATAGCTTCAAGACCAGCAAAGAAGTAATTTACGAGAAAGCAGATTAGATCCTGAATACCATTCCACTTTAGATACCCGAACTTTGTGTAAGATCCTTCCATTTTCTCAGAGAAAGAGTCAGTCCTCCAGACTTTGAATTGGAGTCACCAGGTGAATGATTTCAGCTTTCTTATGTCTGATCGTTGTCCACCATCAACCATCAGATCTGATCTTGATACATATACTGGGGGAATTTGCAAATCAAGGGACACATTCACAAGCTAAACCGGAGATCGACTGAAGCAGCTTTTATCTACTATGCACTCGCAAAGCAATGTGCAGTTCGAAGGCTACCTGGCGTGACTTCAGACTCCGTCTATAGCAAATGACAGTAACAAGCAAACCATTTTCTTCCCCAGTATGGTCGCCACTATGTTAGCGCTCAAATCTACCTCAGGCTGAAATGAGGTAAAACTCAAGGCCACATCAAACCACGCTCAGCCTCGTAGCTAGCCCTACGAGGACAGGAGAGCCCGTCAATCTCGATGTACCGATAAATAGTGTTAGATGACTTTAAAAGGGAACTGATTTTAGGCTAGTAAAGAGATAAGTATGTTTGATTTTTGATTTTTGGGTTTTCGTTGGAGAAATGGGAAAAACAAATTTTGGGTCCGGGGATAAGGTCAGACCTTTGCAGAATTCGAGTTAGGGCGAGGTAGGCAATAGTCTTAATGATTTTGATTGGATATATGGATGGATCAGAACGAACAGAAGCTGAAAAGGGCAAGGATGAACATGGATCCTTTTCAAACAGTCGAAAACATGAAAAACTAAATGAATTCAAAGGCAGAGCACTGTGAACAATGGATTCAACCTCATCTACTCATTCATTTAATTTAAGAAGCATGAGTGAGAAACGACATACATTAAACATGAGGAACTTACAGTAAACAGAGAGAAAACACCATCAAGAACAAAACACCACAAGGATCCCAACAGGTGCCGCAAAACCTCTGATCTTTCCTTAGCCAAAATATGAAAAAATATGTACAATGGTGCCAAAAGTCTCCCAAGAGTCCAACCTCTCCAACCTCTGAAAATGATTGAGAAATTACATCATATAGAGCATCCTAACCCCTTCCCATGCCTCTAGGGGTCGAATTCCTCCTTCAGGGATCAGTTTCAACTAATTCTAAACAAGGAGCTAAAATCTAGGCAGCTAACAACTTGCCTCTAAAAGAGTGGAAACTGATTCATTTACATGATTTTCACTTTTTTGAGAGTGAATCTTCTAGAATAGGTAAAAGTAAGCCAAAGTTACATTCCAACCATCAATTTACATCATGAAAACCCAAAAATTTCATCCACAAGAAAAACTGGTCCCAACTGGCCGAAATTCTGAGCTGGAAGTTGAAAATTCAGCCAAAAATCTAAGTGGGTAGCGCCCCTGAGCTGAGTGGGTAGCGCGCCTTTCAGCCTGATTTTGAGGCACTTCCCGGCATCCAAATTGCACTCATGATAGCTCTTTGTAAAGCCCTCGATGTTGGCTATCCAACCCAAGTGGAATTTCCCAATTTGGAGCTCATTTGCCCCTCTAAAACTTCATTCTCCCAGAAGTACTTCCTGCTGGTGCAAAAGGTGGCAGCAAGGTGGTTTTCATGGTGTTTTTGAGCTTTTTGACCATCCAGAATCTGATGAAATGCTTCAGAAATGCCTGAGGATGCATAACTTACCATGAAAAATCCAAAAATGCAAATATTTCCTTCAGCAAGTGTCCCCAAAAAAAGTGAGCATATGGGCGCGCTACCCGCTTAACTAAAAAACCTGTTTTTAGACCAAAATATTTCAAAATGACAAAAATTTCTCCGAATTTGCTCAAATTCGAAGTGAAGACCCTCCATCATGCATCAAGCCCAGCTAACAAAGCCTCGGCCAAAATTCGGAGTGGATCAGGCATTTTCTGCTGTTTTAGTGCTTCGCTCAACCTCCTCTTCAGAATCTTCATTCTCGCTTTGCAGACATGCATGCGAGCCCAATAATGGTCTACCACCTTTGCCACCTCTGTGAGGCCTCCATTGCACATTACCCTCTGCTATGGAATCACTATCCGACTCCTGCTCATAAACTGACTCTGTCTCTGACATGGCTTTGAACAAGATATTTGTAATATGGATGCTGATATAGGTGCAGTGAAAACAAAGTTTTAATGTATGTTCAAAACCCAATAGATGTCACCCATGTACCCAAGTATCACAGAAAAAAAAAATCATAATGAGGATGACTCTGTTTTAATGGCATGAAAACTATCACTATTTCGATCATAAGTGAGTTTGACAAATGAAAACCAAATGCAGATGTATGGTATAATTTTATAATGATGGCCAAAATTTGTCAATGGGGCAACAATTATGGGACTGTGTTTTATGAACTGGAGAATAGGGACATCATTACAGTAACCATAGTAATACAAATGACCATGACAGTGGCAATATTATGGTGATGGCAGCAGTGATATGGTGATGGAGGCTATATACTAGTCAACATGAAACTGTGCAAAAACATGAAAGGGCATGATAGAAATGATAAAATGATAACTGAGGGCGTGAGGATCATGTACATAACGTGCCAAGGCATGAGCACATTTACCATTCAAGAGTTTTCAAACTTTTCACAAAACTGTCCATATATTTCCAAAAACCCTTGAGGAATTAACTTGCATGTGAATGAAGGATTCATATATTTCTCTCCAAGCATGGCTTGTTTCCACAACATTAATAACATCACAATCATATTTAAAAACTACTGAGCAATGTTTAAAACCTGTTTGGCACGATGAGTCGATTTGAATCAAAACTCGGGTGCAAACACAAATTTCGGCTCACAAGCAAGTGGTAGCGCCCCCGCCAAGGTAGCACCCCTCAAGGGGTAGCGCCTCCCCGTATGGGTAGCGCACTTTTCTCATGTGTAGCTACATAGTGCATTTTGTAGGAAGGCTAGAGGTCTTCCAACTGTAAATTGGGCGTGTGATAATTTTTGGAAAGCTTTTGGAGTCTACTTTCCAACACAAGTGGTGCCCTGCAATTTGGATTTACTACCCTATCAAAAATCAAATCTCCCAACACTAGCTTGCATGGAGTGGAATAGGGCCTACCAAGCAGAGCGCTGTACTGTCTCTGAAGGTCTTCTCATGTTCTCAACTCCTCAAATTAATGGTTTCTATGATAGCTCATTCGGAACATATTTGTGTCTAGTTATCCTTTTACTCATCAAGAAAGCTATTTAGCCAACCATGCTAGGAGAAATATTGATTTTACCAAGGTCACTTCAGAAAATTCATAATCTCTCCCAAGGCAACGGTATTTTGACATTTCGCTAAAACTATGATAATGTAAAAATTGAAAGAGGCTTTTCTTCCAAGTGTTTTGACAAAAACCTCTCTCAGTGTTCCAAAATTCATCTTTTATTGCTCTGAAACATCTTTTGAGTGAAACTTATCCCGATGTGTGAAACAAGGAATTTTGTCAAATGAAGCGCAATGAAGGGGATAAGGGGCTTCTAAATTTGGAGAAATTAGGAAGTAGAGGACAAGAAGTAGGAAAAGTGGAATCTCAGAGATTGAGTGTAGGGAAGGGTCAAAAAGGGCAAACATACCTAGTCTAGAACAATCACAAGGTAAGAAACTTAGGCTTTCCAGGTAAAAATGAGGAGTCTAGGGAATAATGGCATGATGGGAAGTGTTTAATGAGGTATATTAAGGATAGGGGAAGGTGTGTGAACATCAAGATACAAGTTTTTCCGATGATTTGACCATCCAAGAGGAATTACCTCCAAAACCCTAGGAGAGGGAAATGGACCTTACCTAGGCACAACTGAAGCATGAACGAGGTGTAAAATGACTCTTTGGAACTTGACATGATGATGAAAACCCTCTGAACGATGGTACAATCAGCTGAATGGTGACATGAACCGACATTTGGACAACTTTGACAGGAGTAAAAGCAACCCCTAAACCTAATGCCTAGTGACCAAATTTTTCTTGAAGACTCATTGAAATGAAAAATTTTGACCTTGACACCTTAAAATCACTTTGTAAGAGCATGTTTGATCACTGAAGGAAAGCTGCAAAGGCTGAATCTAACACCATGTTTGATTTTGGAGCTTCTCACAATCTCATGCCGAAGGTGATTATGGATAAATTGGGATTGGACATCACTTGGAAGTATCATGATCTGTATTCCTTTGATTCCAGTAGAGTAAGATGCATTGGGCTTATTAAATATTTGGTGGTAAGTTTAGATCAGATTCCGGCGAAGAATGTTTTGATGGATGTGGTTGTGGCAGACATTCCTCCAAGATTTGGCATGCTTCTTTCCAGATCTTGGGGAGCGAAGTTGAAGGGAACCATACAGCTTGATTTATCCTATGCTACCATTCCTGTGTTCGGTCAGATGAGAAAACTATATCAGGAACAAAAGATGAAGTATATGATCACCAGCAAGGAGAAACCGGTAAATCATCCGATTAATTATGTACATACAGATTTAGAGTCTTTTGTTTTGTATTCAGATAGTTTCAATGATGTAGATAGTCAGTTAGTTGAAGCAGAGGAAATCCCAGAGATCAAAGGAAATTTCAGAGAAGTTTTGATGAAAGAGAGACAAGAACTTGAGAATTCCGCTGAGCAATCAGCCTTCCAAAAGCAGCAAAAAGTTGAGGGACAACAAGCAGAAATAACAGAGCAAACGAAATTTCAGCACTTGGAAGAAGATGAAGAAGGTTTATGGACTATGGATTTCGATGGTGCAGTTGGGAGTGATGGTGCTGGAATCAGCATTTAGGTACGTAGTCCTTTTTCCGCCCCAAACAAGGTACCTAGTAATGTGAGAGTTTGTTCTTACAAATTAGCTTTTGATTGTTCGAATAATGAGGCAGAATACGAAGCTTTGATCGCTGGTCTGAAAATACTTAGGAAGTTAAATGCTAAGAGAATTACAGTCTATGGCGACTCTGAGTTGGTAATTAAGCAGGTGAAGGGTGAGTATCAAGTGAAGCATCCTCGGATGCGGGCTTATCAAAATGCTGTTATTGACATCTTGAAGTTGTTTTTAGACTATACTTTGACTTGTATCCCTCGCATTCAGAATGGTATTGTGGATGCTCTTGCTAAAGCAGCTAGTAATTTGAAGATCCCAATGAACTCAAGTAACAAGTTTGAAATCCATGTGAAACATCGTCCAACTGTCCCGGACAATCAAAGATTTTGGCAAGTATTCCAAGATGATGATGAGATTGATGAATTTCTGCAAAACAAAGGTAAATTCAAGGACACTTCAATTGACATGGAAAATGATGATGGTGAGGTTGATGTGCAAATAAATCAGATGGAAGTGTTGCAGCTGAAAGATAATGTCATTCCTAAGGGTTTGATACCTTTAGAACTCTTTGATCAAGATGACGTAGCTAGAAAGCCAACCTTGCGGCCAACTGAAAAGCGAGTTGAAGATGTGAACATTGGAACAGCTGAGAATCCAAACATGGTGAAGTTGTCTAAAGCATTGCCACCGGAGGTAAAAGCAAAATATGTTAGTTTGTTGTCTTCTTTTGTTGATGCTTTTTCTTGGGATTATTCAGATTTAAAGACGTATGATACCAACATAATTCAGCACACTATTCCTATTAAGCCAAATTAGAAGCCTTTCCGACAGAAGTTGAGAAGGATAAATCCGAAGTTGCTGCCCTCGATTGAAAAGGAGGTGAATCGATTATACAGGGCTGGTATCATTATTCCTATAAGATTTTCAGATTGGATATCCAATTTAGTGCCCGTACGCAAAAAGACAGGTGAGATTTGTTTGTGCATTGATTTTCGGAATTTGAACAAGGTTTCTTTGAAAGACAATTATCCATTGCCCAAAGTGGATCACATATTGCAGCGAGTAGTTGGAGCATCTCATATGTCACTACTTGATGGTTATTCCGAGTATAACCAAATTTTGGTCCATGAGGATGATAGAGACAAAACAACGTTCACCACTCCGTGGGGAACTTTCCATTACACCAAAATGCCTTTCGGTTTGAAGAATGCTGGTGCGACATTTCAGCGTGCAATGGATATGGCATTTGCGAACGAGAAAGATGTTTTCTTAGTTGTGTATCTTGATGATTTGAAAGTCTTTTCCAATTCTGATGAAGAGCATCTTTACCATTTGAAATTTGTTTTTCAGCGATGTAGAAAGTATGGTGTGTCACTCAATCCGAAAAAGAGTTTGTTTGCCATGGATGAGGGCAAACTTCTTGGTCACATTATTTCAAAAGATGGCATCCGTATTGACCCAGCTCGAGTTGAAGCAATTCAGAAAATTGATCTTCCCCGGGATAAGAAGGAGATTCAGTATTTTAATGGTAGGATGAATTTTTTACGCCGCTTTGTGCCTAATCTTGCTGAACATCTAAGAGAGATTACAGACATGCTTAAGAAGGATAGTGTAATAAAGTGGTCTGAAGAGGCGGTTAAGTCTTTCAATCTAGTGAAGTTGGTTCTTTCATCAGCTCCGGTTTTGATCAGCCCGGATTACACTCAGGATTTTATTTTGTTCTCTTTTGCTTCAGAGCATACTGTGTTGGTAGTATTAATGCAGAAAAGAGATGGACATGAAAAACCAATTTCTTTTTCAGCCGTACCATAAGAGATGCAGCCCTGAAATATAACATAATTGAAAAACAAGCTCTTGATATTGTGAAGGCGTTGAAATATTTTCGAGTATATATTTTGCATTCTCATATTATTGTTTATGTCCCTAACGCTACTGTGAAGGATGTTCTAGTGCAGACAGATCCGGAAGGGAGACGAGGTAGATGGATTGCTGCCTTGTTGGAGTATGATGTTTAGATAAAGCCCACTAAGCTTATCAAAGGACAAGGGCTGGCGAAGCTAATGGCTGAATCGAATTTGCACGCTTTGGACATCAATCTTATTGCTGCTATGTCTGAAGAGAATGAGGAAAGTTCATCAGTTCAAGTATCAGAAATCTTTGTCACCTCTCCTTGGTATTTAGATATTGTATATGTGCTTCAAAATTTGTCACCACCACCTAGCATGGCTAGAAACAAAAGTAGAACTCTGAAATTGAAGGCTGCTAAGTTTTGTGTTTTGAATAATTCACTCTATCGGAAAGATCCCGGTGGTGTTTTGTTGAATTGTTTGGTGGAAGAAGAAGCAAAGCGGGTTATGGAGGATTTTCATAAAGGAGATTGTGGTGGTCACCTTTTTTGGAAGACAACGACTAATAATATTTTGAGAGCAGGATACTATTGGCCAACATTATTTGCTGATGTGTATAAGACTATCAAAAGCTGTCATGAATGTAAGATTTTTGAAGGAAAGCAGAAATTACAACCTTTTCCGCTTAAGCCTATTGAGGTGAGTGCTCCGTTTCAGCAGTGGGATTTGGATTTCATTGGCGAAATTCATCCTGATTATTTAGGACAACATAGATGGATCCTAACAACGACAGATTATTTCACGAAATGGATTGAAGCAGTTCCCACCAGGAAAGCTACGGATTCAGTAATCATTTCTTTCCTTGAGAATAACATTTTGTCTCGTTTTGGTTGCCTGAATAAATTGATCACTGATAACGCAACAACTTTCAAATCAAAAAGGATGATTGAGTTTTGTGACAAGTATAAAATCATTTTGGGGCATTCAACTGCCTATCATCCACAAGGAAACGGATTGGCGGAGTCTTCCAACAAATCTTTGGTCAACATCATTAAAAAGTTGCTGGAAATAAACAAGAAGAGCTGGCATAAGAAGCTGGTCAATGCACTATGGGCTGATCGGGTGAGTCAGAAGAAATCCATTGGTATGTCCCCCTTTGAGTTAGTTTATGGAGTTGATACAATGTTTCCTACCTCTCTCGTGGTTCATGTGGTTAAAATTCTACAGGAATATGACAGTGAAGAAGATCATATGCAGAGAAGAATAAATAAAAATATCCATTTGCAACAGACGAGGGAAGAATTTTTTCAAAACACATTCAAGCTGCAGGAGAGAATTAAGAAGATCTACGATAGGAAAGCAAAGGCGGACAAATTTCAACTGGAAGAAGTGGTGCTGAAATGGGATGCCAGAAATGAGGACAAAGGTAAGCACAGTAAGTTTGAAAATCTCTGGAAAGGACCCTTTAAAATTGCTACATATTGGGGTCAGAATGCGTTTCTTCTGAAGGAGATGAATGGGGAAGATTTTCCAGGAGGGCCGGTCAATGGTCAGCTGCTCAAGCGGTACCATTTCTAAGATGTTTTCTGCTGATCACATTGTCATTGTACATACCATTTATTTTAGTTTCATTGCAAGTGTGCACTGTGATATTTTCAGCTTTTGGGCCCGAAGTGAAGGTTATACTCCGTTAGCGATTTCTACTTTGGTTTGAGTTTTCGAGTCGGTTTTGTTTAGTCATTTCAGTTTCAAAGTTGAGTCATTTTGGAGTCGATTTTCAGTCAATAAATCAGCTTCATCAGCCTTGTAAGCCATTTGTCAAATTGTGGACTCCATAGCCCAATGGACGAAGGCACCGTCTCGTCTTCCAAAGATCCGTAGTTCTGCTATGCACCTCCCAGAGCTACCATCCCCATTGGAGCCACTGTTAGAGTCGGTCTGTTCATCCCTCCGTCGAGGATTTTAAAATACTTTTTGTTGCATTTCATTTTTAGGAGTCCCATTCACTTCGTCATTTTCATTCCATTAGGAGCATCGGTCTTTTTGATGGAAGGGTCTTGTCGCTCATATCCCTCGTGTCTTGTAACGCTCCGCTGTCGTCCGTTCATCGAAGTCCATCAAAATCAATTCTAAAGTCATTTACGTTCCGTTTGATATTTTGGTCATCAGAGAGTTTTTAGGGTTTTTCACCATTAGTCTAGGTTTAGTCTTCAAAATGTTTAATAATGCCAAAGAAAAGCATGTGAGGGAGGCTCAAAATGTTTTCATCGCAAAATTTCATTGTCATACGATTGATCATGACTTTTTCTTCAAAACTCGTTTTGAAGAAAATCGGCCATTTTATCCTTTGTAATAAATTGCCATGTGTATATTTTCAAAGTTTTTCAATTGTCAAAATATCTGCGCAGCCCTCAGTCACCTTTTCCAAGTTCCGTGCCTAACATCCCCCGCAAAATAGACAAGAGTTTCGTCATTTACCAAAAAGTCAAAATGGAAACAAAAACAGTAGCTTGTATTGGGTGAAAGTGCCAAAGTTTAAATACAAGAAGTGGGTTTTTGCAAAAATCAGCCATGAATATAAGAGATATTTTCACCATTCAAATTTATTTGCATGCAAGAAATTGTTAAAGCACTATGGAAATTGTGGAGGAACGAAATCGTGAGTTTGAAGCCGAAACTGCATGTTGAGTGCTGTAAGGGCAAGACAGGAGAAAGGTCGGCGGCATATTGGTATGTCGCGACACACACAACAGCTTTTCTACAAGGGTCAATTTGGCTCTTGCGCGGTGCATATACTCGGTGCGGCGTATTGGGTTGTGTGCGGCAACGCACAAAGCCTCCAAGTCGATTTTCACTACTACTTCGTCAAAAATTGAAACGACTCAATTTCTTTGCCTCCAAGTAAGTTTGTGAGCTTCTACCATTAATTTTAGTTTTGTGCTTGGGTGTTGTTTGGAGGAGGAATATGAAAGTTTGGAGGTTGAGAATATAAACCCTATCTTTTGTCAAAATCGTTCTTAGGGTTTGGAAATTTGGGTGTTAAAACTTGACTTTGGTGCTGAAACCCTCCTATTCCATTTTTCACCCGTGTTCTCATCATTGTCATATCACAAGGTCAATGGCTCTTTATTCTCATAATCCCATTATCACTCATTTCATTTTTCCTTATCCTCTAAACCTCTACAATTTCCCATCAATATCACTCTCCCATGTCATTTGCAAAAATCCCCAAACCCCACATTTCTAAAACACAAGCCAAGACCGCCCTCACATTGTAAACTTCACTTGATCAACCACATTTTTACCACCGTACTATTTCCCCACACAACATACTCCACCGTCCCTATTTATCGTCACTCTTTCCTTACCTCGGCAATATTTTTGAATTATACACAAACATCAAGTCTACTTTCATTTTCAACCAACCAAACATACACTTTTTCATACACATTGCAACATCATGACAGATACGTATTCATCATATGAAAGGAAGACAAAGGATTCTACTCACGCAGCTTCATACCAAGAAGGCTCGTAAAGGAGGCAAACACGTGAGAGAGGAGCCCACCTCACGACTTACGAGGCTCCGCCACTTGCCATGGCATGCTTCCCGAGAGCACCATGCGATTACATTGTGAGAGGATTTCTTATCTTCGGCATCATCAGAGTTATATTCCCTAAGTTGTTTGTTTTTATACTAGTAGATGGTCGTTACTCAAGCAGGAATTTCGACCCTCGACACAAACCACTTGCCATCAGAATACCGAATTTAGGGTATGAGTGGAACAACAAAAGATATGTGGATAGAGTCTGGCTACGAGCCACACATCGTGCCCGGCTATGTGAGGCAGCCACCGTGTATTCATCTTCGGCTTCGAGAGAATCCTATGCGCCTACGATGAGACTCATTATCGTAGTTCCGCTTGTAGGTGCTGATTCTCACGCCTTATGCATACTATTAAGGTGTTGTTGATGCATTTCACGAGAGTAAAGATGATGAACATTCCATATTTCATGTGCCGAAACATAGAGAGTGATGACTACTCTTGAGGAAAATAAAATATTCCTGAGCAATACAACAACATTTATCATTATGCGCCATCAAGATGATCACATCACTTGGATTATGGAATTGCATGGGAAGAGTTCATTTCCGTGACTTCTCTACGCCCCTCACCCTCCTCTCCGGAGATTGTTCACGATGCAGGTGAACCTTCACATCAGTTTGAAGGTCCTCGAGACAGAGTTTGATCGGTGTGATAGTGCATGTTACTTTATCGTAGAGGTGGACGGGCAGAGAATTGTTTGCAGCGAGCTCGATTTAGCACTATCTCCACCTCGGGTGGAAGGGGTCTCATTGCCGTCAGCCATCAAGACAGGGACAGGATAGAGGAAAGAGGCTCATGCAGGGAGGAGTGGCCCTTCGCAGGTCAGATACCGATTTCACATTGATTTATGTGGACGGAGGCCTCCACCAAACCGAGAGAGATCATTCAGAGCAGAATGAGATCAAGACATTGACCGACAAGTTGCGCAGAGCATAGTGACACAAACTATCCGGAGCAAAGCCGACGAAGAATTTGGAGGATCGCCAGACCATCAAGGAGTTACGTACCCTGTCCGTGAGAACGGCAAAGTCAGTCGAAGAAGCCCATCCGAGATGACACCTATTTAGCGGGGAGATTGAGGCCGATAGAGTAGACTTGGATTGAGAGTGTCAACATGCATCTTGAGAAGACAGGAGAAAGAAAAAACAAAGATAATAACATGTTCAAACATATGGAGAACCATTATTGGGCACTTAACATACATGTTTGCAAAGCGAAATCAAGATCCCGAAAGCGAGGCCGAGGAGGGCACCGAGGGCAACAAGAAAGGCATGATCGACTCCAAATCTTGGTCAAGCTTCTTCGGCCGAGCATGGTACTTGATGAGGGAACTCTACTCAAAATTTCAAGGAATTTGGAGAAAATTTTGTCATTTTTGAATTTTTTGGTCACAAAACAAAGTTTTTTCTCGCTCAGCCGTAGCGCCACTCTGCGCGTGCTTACGATTGGGAGATCCTCCGGAGGAAAAATTGGTATTTATGGATTTTTTACAGAAAATTTGTGCATGCTCAGAATGGCATAAGAGTTTCATCGTTCGGGTGGCCTAAAGGGTCAAAAACACCTTGAAAATGGCCTTCGCCACTTTTTGGTACACAATAGAATCCGCCTTGGAGATTGAACTGGAGGGTAAATGGACACTCAAAATGTAGAAATTCCACTGCTGGGAATTCTTTCGTGGCTGTGAAATTTCCAACGAGCTATCATGTTTAATTTTGACTTCGGGAAGTGCCTCAAAATAGCTCCAAATTTGTGCTACGCATAGAGATTTCGAAGGCGATAGAGGATTTGGCCTATTTTTCACTCCATGCCTCGTAATTTCGCCAGTTTTGGCCAATTTCACTTTTTCATGTAACTTTTGATCTACCTTGATGTAATTTACATAACCATGATGTAATTTTTGCACATTTTTACTTGTTCTAGAACATTCATTCACCAAAAGGTGAAATGTGAGTGAATGGATCAGCCATGACATAGTAGAGGCAAGTTGTTTCCCATGGCCTATTTTCTAGTTCCTAGTTTAGATATGGCGTTAAAATAGCTCCTAGAATGATGAGTCTTCGACTCCTAGAAGCATGGGAATGGGTTAGGATTTCATGTTCATATGATGTATTTTCTCAGCTTGGCCTTTCTGGTGAGTTGGACATTTGGGATTGCTCAACACTTCATTGCACATTCATTCTCAATTTTGGCAAAGGAATACCTCGTGTTTGCGTACTGGGATCCGTGGCTCCGTGTTTTGATGTTGTTTTCCTCATAGACCGTAAGTTCGATCGATGTTTATGTGTACCATTTCCATTCTCCTTTCTTCTTAAATTACAAATCAATGTTAAAGGTAGAATTCGTAGCTTGCTTTGTTCGCCTTTGCCTTATTTTTTTAATTTTACATGTTTTCATCTCTGTTTAAGGAGGAATCTTGAGACCCTTCTTTCCTCTTCTCGCCCTCCGCCGTCCGATCCATCCATTCAATCAAGCTAAAGCATCAAAACAATTTCCTTTCGCCCAATCGAACTCGCAAAACTAGGCCTAATCCCCCGCACCCAAAACCACATTTCCTTTTCCAACAAAAAACTCCCAAAAACACAATCAAACTCCTTCATTTATATACCTAGCCTGAAATTAGTTTTTATTTTAAAATCTGCCTCAAGCCCTATTGATTACTTTTCATTGATATTGACCCGGAGAGAGCTCCTCTCCTCGTTTTGGAGAGAGGGCTAGCTACCAGCCGAGTGTGGTTTGATGTTACCTTGAACTCGCCTTCCTTCAAATTTCGGTAGATTTAGGCAATAACATGCCATGTAGTAAGGAAAACATCACCCGTAATATGACCCCAGATCCTTTGAAATTTTCTTGTTCAATGTGATGTGAAAACCGCCACATAATTTGAGCTCAATGGTTCTTTTACATTCCAAACTTCTTCTTCCTCGACCTACCAAATTACAAACTACTCACTTACCTCTCTAATAATGGGCTTAAAAGTAGATAAAATCCTAACAACCAACAACCTTTTACAATGTATTTCTTGGAGTTCTTATAGGAGAATGAGTGATAGCATGAGTAGATGTAAACTTAATTGTTTCATTATGATAGAGGAGAAGAAGGTCGAGTGCTCCATTCTGGCAAAATTTTCTTCGTCAATCGTGTGTACTCAAGTCCGGTCTAGAAGTCTTTGTTAATAACTTCAGTATGTTCTTTGAAGTATACCAATTGTCGGTACTGCTTTGCCTTCTAAAGAAGTAATTTGGCTAGAAGGTCCGCAAGGTCTCCTGCTACTTCCACAATCGTTGTCTTGACAATTTTTAAGTATTCTGCGTGTAATAATGGTTTTGGTGTTCGATGGAAGATGGTAGAAGTGATGTAGCTAGTCCTTTTTGGAGAAAAAATTGTTCTCACGATAATAAAACACGATAAGTGGCTTGTTTCATGTGCTTTAGGCTTCATTAAGCCTCTTAATCACCTTCATGGTATTCATTGCGCCTTTCGAGCTTTAAACATTGGATTATAGGCGTTAAATATTCAATAAGGAGCGTTAAACTCTTTAATCGTCCTCGTATACTCTTTTTCTTTTCTTTTGCCGATTGTTTTGGTGCATATACAAAGGTTTTGGAGGAACAGAAGGTTTCGATCGGTGGTTAATAGCATGGTCTTTACTCTAGTAATCATGTTTAAAACCATTTCTAATGTGTTCGTCAGATATTCGGTTTTTTGAAAAAGACCTCTCTATGTTCCTCAATCACCATGCTTCGGATCGGTAGACAGAGCGACCTCTACGGCCTATAACCCCGCAAAACAGGACAAACATGTTATAAAATCTCAGGGAGTGGGGTGTGTGCTTCTTCCGGAGGGCCGAGGAATGGTGGGAGGATGAAAAGTGATTCTGTGGGTGCGTGCGAAAAAACGATGAAAAGCATGTGCGTAATGGTGTAAAAATGGTCCGATGGAGGCTTGTGCGATGCGGGTTTTGGACCGTTCGATTAGACCGATAGACGATGATCAACTACGAGATTCACCGATTAAATCATGGCTGGATGGATGAACGACAATGAACGGGGGTGAGATTACATCATGGCCGTCAGATTTCATTAAACAAATGATGAGATTATTTTTAATCGAGTCATTAGGGAGCAGATGACGGCGATGAGTATGCGAGATCACACCGACCGTTGATTAAAGTGGTTTTAATCTGTAAGGGAGATCGGCGGAGAGAGTTATTCGGGGCAAAGTAAATGGAAAGTGGGCGGAGGTAAGGTCGAACTGGATCGTTAGATCAATCGATGAACGACCGAGATCAATTTATGGGGGTTGGGGAGAGCGGTAATCGAGAAAACCAAAGCGGTTTTCGCGCTAGGTCTTGGAGTGGTAAGTGAATTCCGCAAAAACAACACAATTCCACTCATCACGCGCCACGTGGCAAAACAAAACCACTTATATCGCGTGATTTCAGACCGATCGTTATCCGTCGGACATGTGCACGCAATATGCCTCCCCCGGCCGTCGGATGTGGGGCGGAGATCTAACCCGTGAAAGACAACATGATGGGGAAAGTGCACGGGGCGTATGGTGATCGGGTTTATCAGAGACCGTCGTATCCGCGTAGATGAACGGATATGATTTGCCGTTAGTCGAGGGCTTATCGATTATCGTGTTTATCTCCAACCGTTGGATCTATACGATGGACGCGTGGAGATATGAGGGTGGCGAGAGTATGGGAAATGGAATGAGCGGGGAATGAAAAAGGATAAGCGTCGATCGCATCGTTGGTTTTCTTGAGATCAACGTACCTCATCGATTTGAATCCTAACGTCGAAGATAATAAAAAACAAAGGGAAAAAGAGTTTTGATGTGGTTTTATAGCCTTTGAGTGCCCGATCCTAGAGATTTAGGTCTCATGAGGAAGGTTAAGAAGAAATAAGACTACAAGCAACTTCATAGGAGCTGCGAAAAGTAGTTTTTATGCTTTTCAAAGGGTTTTTTTGAGTTTTTTAGTGGAGGTTAGTGTTTCTACACCCGCTGTGGGGCTTATGGTTATAAGGGAGAAGGAAGCTGGCGCATATGTTCGGGGGCTTGCCTTTTTCCTCGTTATAATGCAAATAGGGTGTTTTTAGGCCAAAATCAATGTTGTTAAGCGTAAATGAAGGTTCCGTAGAGGAAAGGAGGGATTTTTGAACCGTATAAAGGATATTATGAGGTTTAAAAGGGGTTTTAGGATGAGATGGAGGGTTATGAGGGATTTCTGTGGGATTTGAAAAGGGGAAAAAGTGGTGAAAATGGGGGTTTTGTGAGGATGAACTAGGGGCGATGGAGGCCTTTTGGAGCATTTTCTTCATACTGCAATGTGTTTTCAATGAAACAACAAAGAAGACTCTTCAAAGGGAAAAGACACATGGAGGCTTCAAGGATGAAATATTTTCAATGGAAATGTTTCTCTTGAAGTTACTCTAGAACATATTTAGTCACGTTCCGTTTTCTATGCCAAAAATTTATAGGATGGCTGTCAGGAACTACCTCGATGTGTCAAAATTGGCGAACGATATAATCCTTCATAACCCGTATTGGCCTTCAGTTCCAACCAAAATTCCCGGCGATTGTCCCAAGTTTGAGGGAAAGTCCGCAGAAGACCCTGCCACATGTTATGACATAACATCTTGGTGTTCCTCTAACTCTTGGATTGACGCATTCCATTCGACTCCGTCTTTTCCAACGGACTCTACTAGTGCCGCCGCCAAGTGGTACATCAAATTATCTCTCAGTTGTCTTCCAAGATTTCAATCCCCTTAGCCATGGCTTTTCTCACCACTTTCTGGGCCATCAAAGCTCCTGAAGAGCAGAACCGAGAGACACACCTCCTCACATTCTGGAAGCAAGATCAAGCTACCCATATCTCTAATCATATTCATGAATGGAGGCGTGCTGTCAAGCGTTGATCAAGTTTGAGATTCTTGATCAAATTCTAACTAATTGGTTCACTACCTCTCCTTTGTTTCTCTCGATTGCTAAGGAAATTTATAAAAGGGGTGGCTGAGGAGCATGCCATCGCTGTAGTTTGTGGGTACCTTGATCTTGTGTACTCTCGCTTGACACATTTTACGAACTCTTGCTCGGGCTGCCCTAGACCCGGAACTCCAAAGCACCGACGACACCATCCGTCTACCAGATTACAGGTTCTCGTGTCTCGACTTTAATTTTTCTTTCTTCGAATCCTCATGCATAAAAATCTACTCCTTCCAATGATACTTTCGCCCGATTTCCCGAATTTCGATAAAACCGCGAAGGTGAATGCCATCCACCCAATCCGGTAGATAAAAATTCCAAGGGTAAAAAATAAGGTAAAGGTAAGGTCAAAGCCGATACCCCAAAACAAAATGATTCTCGTAAATCTCGTGCCGCATGATGGTTCGCAACGCAAACCGAAGTACCCCTGTTTGATTTTTGACGAAGAGACCATATCAAAGATCAGTTCCCCGATGTGTCGAGGTTAGTCGATTTCTCAAAGGCACCCAAGGCACTCCAAATATTCTCAAAGAACCATTTCCATCACGTAAGACCCATTGGTAGAGAAACTCCTACCCTTTGCCCCTTTTGGTTCTTAGGTTTTTATGATGAACACCGCATCCGTTTCTATTGCTAACAATTCGATTGAAAGTGGCTCATACCGAACCGCATCAGCAGCTTGGGAAGGAAGTCATTGATGGTCCTCCTCCCACTTGTTTCTAGCCCTTCAAACGAACTCCATTACCGAGTCCGTTGTCCGGCCACCTTCCAAAGGTATCGCCATAAGTCTTCTACAATCCTAACGCCGGTGGCCACCCGCATTATGGTATTTTCGAGGATCCGGCTCAGCGCCATCTACTATTTCTAAATTGGAAGTCTCCCGTAGTTGTCCATATCGAAACGAAAGGCTTTTTTATCTTACATCTGCGGGGGCTGATCCCGCCGATTAGAGCCTTATCACTTTTGGATTTGGATAATTTCGTCCCGCATCTCCCTCACCAGCTTCTCATTATCCAAGTTGGGATTAATGGAAAGAATATCAATCGAGCAAAATGAGGAGGGTGTGTCATGTCATCCGCATGTTGGAAATGCATTGGTTCTCCAAATTTCAATTCATCTCCAATTTCTCTAGAAGTGTTTGATGGAAGGGTATCTCACCCTTCGGTGTTTCGCTAGTTTATTGATTACGTTAGAAGGAAAAGTCAGTTAACGCCAAGGTTGAAGTAGTTGACACCAAGATCAATTAAAATATTCTCCCTGCCGTAGTTGACCACGCTTGCGTCGTGCACATTCCGTCCACTCTCTTTCGTGTTCTTTGATTTCCGCACGAAGGAAAAATCATCTTTGTTGATCAGTTGTATTTTTTTCACTTTCATCTTCCTTCCGAGAGCAATTTTCCATACGTAGATCAATTTCATATGTGCCTTATGAGAGCGCAGTGTTAGGTATTTTCAAAGATCCCTCCCCTCATGGGTATTTTCCCCTTTCCCAACCCAACACTGCTCGTTAACATGATCTCCGTGTCTTCTCGATCCGTGGATCATCCGTTCATCCGAGTAGGTCGATTCATTTGGAGATTTGATGCCGTTAAGTCTGATTGAGATTGATTATTGTGAACTTATTTTGGCTTCGTATCCTCCACCCCTTGATCATGTTCTTTGAGCAGTGTATCTTGACACTTGCCCTCAAATCCCCCGCTTCCTGATTCGAATTCGCCCGATTCCTTAAGGAGATATTTCCCTCCGATGAGAGGTCATCGTGGAAACTATGTGTCTTGAGGATCCCTCATTGGGAAGATAGTCATCATCATTCCTCGTTTATGCTCTGGCTTTGGGCCATGTCGATTTGCATGCAGAAATTTCGCTCTCAAGTTCCTTCTCGCTTTCAAATGCCCATCCCGACACACGAAGTGATTTCTAAGGTAACTTCGAAACATCACACAAATGATGCCTAACAACATCTCTCATAAACCAGGTTTTTGAGAACATCCATACTGGGGTGACTCGTGCCTTCCGATGAGATCGAGGTCTATACTAAAGCCTTCCTGAGTTTCGTGCGACGTTTTGCATGGTCTTATGAAGAAATTCCTCGGTATCGATCTAAGTATAGTGGTGCATGAAATTTCTACCCATCTCAGTGCAAAGCCTATTCGCCAACGTCTTTCCTATGCACCCTAGAAAGGCAACCTTATTAAGGGAAAAGTTGAAAAATTTTTAAAGTCGGTTTTTTATCTATCTCGATGCTCCCTTGAAAGAATGGGTTATGCTCTAATATTGTTCCCGTGGATAGGAAGTAGTGGATTATTCGTGTCTATGTTGATTACCAGGATATCAACCGTGCTTGCTCTAAGGATACTATCCCACTCCTTTTACCGACCGATCATTGATGAATGTGCCGGGAGTAGATCTTTTTCCCTTATGGACGGGTTTTCTTCGGGTATAAACAGTATTAATATCCTTCCTACCGATCAACACAAGAATCGTTTTTATTCCCCCTCCTTTTTGGGGTACTTTTGCTCATAAAATTTCTTTGGTCTTAAAATGTTGGGGCTACATCAAAGGTGTAATGTCATATGATTTGCACGATATAAAGCGCACAGCCACCACGGGATGACTCTTTCTGGCCATTCAAACGAAGCGTAAATACCACCCTCGATCATCTCCATCGGGACCTTTCTTCGCCGTCGACGCTATAACATCCGGCTCAATTCCGCATAATTAGTGTGTCTTCCGCGTTGACTCCGGTAGACTCTTCGGGATTTGTCTCGATCCCTCAAAGTTGAAGCTATTGTTAATCTCCCTCTCCTTCCTCCTTAAATCAACCGCAGTTTGTAGGGAAAGATAAACTTCTGCGCCATTTCATCCCGAACTATGCGTCGAAGTGGCCGCGGATTTGCTGGCTTACTTGCCAGGCATCCCGCTTCTCCGTGATGATATTGCCCAAAAAAATCCTTCGATGCACATAATACATTGTTAGTCAATGCTCCTCTATTGTGTCCTCCCAATTATCATCACGATTACTCCCTCTATTTGGTCGCCGTATTTGCGTATCACCATGGTTTTGGTGAAAGACGATGATGATGGTAAATGAGCATTTCATTTACTACCTATCTCGTAATATTCTTGATAATCGAAACTCGCCACACACATGTCAAGAAGTTGGCGTTGGCCGCCGTCCAAGATGTTCAACGTTTTCATCACTACATTCTCGTTGCGCACAAGTGACTCGATTTTTGGATTGCAACTTATGAATTACATATCGACTCGTCAATTGTCGGGGAAATACTCGAAGTGGATTTTTATCCTCCAAGAGTTCAATTTGGAGTTCACTACAAACAAGTTGAAGAAGTCATTGGTCTTCACCAATTTCGTATCTACTCTCACCCTTCCTCGATTTTTCTCAATCTAATTCCGAGGAACACATTCCGAACGACACGCTTTTTCTTATTAGCACCCTTAATCCTTGGTACGGTAATATCATTGTGCATATCTTCTGTACTTCCAACTTCCGAATGAGTTGACGAAGGATTCTTGTCGACACATCCACCATCATTTGCAACCTTATCGCATAGTTAGAGATACTTCCCCACCACCAGAGCTAATTCCGTTCTCCGCCCTAAGCTTGAATCTCAAGGGAGGCCGAAAAGGTCCCGAATGATTTCATAGTGTTCCCGTGGCGCTACATGTCGGATATGCTACTACGAAGATTCTGCGTCGGGTATTTCGGCACACCATATTTAAAGACCGCATTGTTGCCGGCTGCAGTGCCACAATTTCTGGTGATTTATCACGCAAGATGTGCGCACCACCTCACATAGTTCATCCCGTCATTACCGTTGGCACTACGAAGTGGGGCATCGATTTTATGACGTGTAAAACTCACTCGGTCAGTATTTATATTATCGTCTCCATTGACTACTTCTACAAAATGGGCCGAAGCAATGCCTACACTAAGAGTCGACAAGAAGAATAACAACACAATTTCTATTCAATCATGTCATTACCAGGTCCGGTGTCCCTGCTTACGTGTTACCGATCATGGATCTCATTTTCATCATTGCGCGATGGCTAAGTTGATGTACCAATGCCGTACTACCCTCGGTGCCAATGGCCGTTGAAGTCGCTTTTAACAAAGTTCTCATCACTATGCTTCAACGTAGGATAGGATGCACAAGTCAAACCGGCATCTCTGCTGTTGTTTTCAACTCTCTGCTTATCGAACCTCGTTGAAGGACGCGACCGGATTCACTCCATTCCATATTGTCTATGGTCTAGAAGCTACCCTCTTCATTGAATGTGAAATCCTTTTCTCTCAGATAGTTGTTGAATTTCTGCCTAATACTTCACCCAAGAAGGGCGTCTTCTATATTTAGAGGCTTGATGAAACTCATAGCTTTGTCGCTCTTGTCATAGAAGAACAAAAGAAGCTATTAAAAGCTCATTTTGACCACCAATTTCCCCTCATTCCTTTATAGAAGGAGGCATCGTCCTCCCGTATGACCAAGCTCACTTGGATAGTCAAAGGTGAGTACCCCAACCCATGTGGCATGGCCCTACATTGTTAAGCGCATTTTGCAGAACGAGGCTTATGAGCTTATTGATTATGAAGTTTATCTCCGAATCATCCTGCAAATGGGTTGTATCTCAAATAATATTATGTATGATTTTCTCGTGCACAGCTTTTTTTATACATAGGTGCTTTCTAAATTTTTTTTTGTACATTTTTTGGCTTGGTGTGTGCTTGCTTTAACATCTTCCGCTTATTGGGTCATTTCTTATTGTGTAGATGTCTATTACTCATGTTGGTTTCATGATGGTGCCTCCCGTAGTACCCGTAACTGTCTCTCGTGTTCTCCTAGGTGATTTATAATCCTCGCTAGTGAATTGATAGACCTACAAGGTATTTGTCTAGGATGTACTACAAAAAATGTCGCTGAATATAGTGCCGTACATGAACTCTTAATTGAGCTATCGCTTCTTAATATTCGTGCATTGATTGTTAACCTAGATTCTCAACTTGTTCTTTAGCTTAATGGGAATTATTCTCGTTAGACATCCAAATATTAAGGTTGTATTTGCGTGCTCAAGCATCGGAAAGATATTTTGATTACATCACGTATCAACATATTCCTAGATGATTGAATGCATTAACTGATACGTAGCTATTGTATTAGATACATTTGCGTAATTTTAGAAACATCAGTCATTACATGACAAGATTCATAACAAAGGAATATATATATATATATCGAGTGTTTGCATCCACATGTAACATAATTTCAAAAAATATGTATTTGGTTGCATCCTAAGACATCATGTCTCTCAAAAATACAGAATAAAATTCCTAGGTGTCTAGTCGGTGTGATGCTCATGATAACATGTCACTACCCGTACGGGAGTCACTCCTAATAAGCGGTGAACACGGTCGACACCCTCACAGGTTCTAGCACGCGTGAGGAACATCATCAATCTCGGTAGTATGGGATTCTACTAGCGAGTCCCCCAGGGTTGCGGTGATAACTTTCTCCTCTTGCTTCTCACCATGAGGGGCCACACTAAATCATGGAGGGACTCGCCATTCTATTAGAGACATTCTTGCGGTGTCTTTCGGGCCGACATATGTCACATGGATCAACACAGAATATGCATAACAAAATCATAATACTCGTCGAGACGCTAAAAATGAGTCTTACCCAATGCTTCATCCCCAATCATCTCTTATTGGAGTGGGGAGATCCGCATCACCGACAAAGTCCGTGCGAATAGGCCAGCTTCCACGAAAATCACTATATCACGGGAGCCACTTGAAGAAATTCTGTCTCTGTGACATCTGCTGACCGCTTCCTTGGATCTTGCCATCAATGTAGCCCATCGAACCATTCGTGGCTCTCGGGATGGTGGTGTAGGAACTATCACTTCCTCGGACGTTGGGAATATTGGTAACGTTCTGCGGTGAATGGTACTGTGATGGAACCATAACCGAACCGTTTCCAACTTACCATTCTTGCAATTTCAACCGGCGTTTCATGTTGATCATCAGCTTTTTGCCTAGTTTCTTAGAGCGTTGAGTTAGTGCAATCTACAACAAGAAGTAAATCGTGTTTTTGTGGCCTCATGTGGAGACCGACCATCGCAACTGCATAATGGTGCAACACTACTTTCGTTGCCGCATCCGGGATGGTTTGACATTCACCTTCTCACTTTTGGATCCTTCTATTACTCGTCGATAACCATGCCATGTTTTCCATCGTGGGCTGGCACCTGGCCAGATTGGTACTTCCCCCTCCGTGACAATCCAAGAATGAACAACATTGGAGACCTCAATCTCTTAAACTTGGTCATGAATTATGAATCTTTCTGGCCAATGTCCCGCACATTGATCAAGTAATGCAATAGCTCCGCTTGGGAGCTCGAGACTTGGTGACATGAATAATTTCTCTAGCTCACGTCCCCAAGAAATATCCACATCTTGACATTTCCCCAAATATAGCTCATATTCTTCACTATGTTCTCTTTCCTTCCATTCGATCACCATTTTTCTCTTTCACACTCGCAAAACATCATTGGGGTCATCATTAGTCAAGTCATTTTCTATTTTTAGTGTTTAAAAATGATGTTATTGTTTTGAATACAAGCTATAATCGTTACCGCGTTGGCGTGATTGTTTTAAAAACAGCTAGACCAATTGGCGAATTCTGAAAATAAGGCCAGCTTGGCGCGAGTCCTGCTCGACACCGTGCCGACCGCCGCGCCTAGTTTTTACAAAAACCCTGCGTATCGTACAAATTGATTGCAGTAAATTGAAAACCATGTCAAAATGTAGTCAAGTATGAGCTCTTACCCCGAACAAATGATTACATTTCTCTCTAGATTGTCCACTTCGTCACCCACAAAAATCCAGAGTGAAAAAAGGTTAAAACAATCGCTCACAAGAGGTGGAAAGTGAAAGGTAATTTATTTTTACTACTTTGGCATTTTATAAACTTTTTAGAACCCTAATTAGGTTTTTGAGCATATTTTTGATTATTTTTCTATTTATCTCAAAAAATGGGTTTTACGTGCGTTTATTGTGTTATAAACAAGTCAACAACGTGATGAAGATGAAGTAACGAGTTTTATTTTATACTTTTTTGGACTCAGAAACACGAAAAGTCACCGGAGTCATTCTTCAAATTTTCTTACCTTTAAAATTGAAAAGATCGCCAGACTCTTTAGCGTTTTAACTCACTAAAGGAAATGATATCCAACGAGTATATGCTTACCCTTAGGTCAGATAGATTATTTACAAAAAAGGAATACCTTAGCCTATCGTGAATAAGAGGTTCTTTTCTGTACATAGTTTTCACTCTTGGACTGGGAGACTACCTACAAAAAGGATTGATGGAGTTTTATTTTCTGCTTCTTTTCAAACTCTCTAAACATGAAAAGATGTCAATTTCTTCCTTTGTCGCACTATTAAAAATCCTTACCTTATTATCGGAAATCATCACTACGATGTGCCTTAGTTCTGCTCCTAGTGGCCTAGAATGTACTAGGATGGATTTTTTTCCCAAGGACAAAATTATATGGAAAGCATATGCTATCCCTTCAAGCTTGTTTCCAAAATAATTCGGTACTCGCTAGCAAATGGTGGGGAAAATGGAACCACTACCTTTGTCGCGTATGTCGCCTCTTGAACATGACACTCATACGCATTCGTGTTAGTTGGGACATCTCATTTTGTCATTTTGCCTCCATGGGTTTTAGCAGCTTATTTACCTCCTCATATGTGTTTCTACAGGCCATCATGACCTCAAATCCCTTGATGTCAACACGCCACCCTGGAGTCGTGTCGTCGACAGGCCGGGGTTAAGGGAAGTTTCCTTCGCAATTGTCAACCTTTGATCTTCATTTGGTCCTGATTCACTCTCATCCTATTCCTCCGTCTCTGTCACTTGATGTGGGAAAATTATGGCCTTCACTGTGTCACTTCCTGCTTAATTTTCAGTCATTGTCTGCAGAAGCTAATCTAGAGACTCCTTCTAGTACCTTGGAAGCTTGCATGCATCAATGGCAAGTTCTTCGCATTCAATGATAGGTCCTCATCATTGGCCTTCGATCGAGTGATTCTCATGTGTTCACGCCAGCTCATTGTTGACATTCCGTGGATTGTACTTACTTGTACCTTGGAGAGCCATTGTCATTATTGGTGGTTTCTCTCGTGCAATTCTAACAACTTTCATCATTGGCCGGTAATCGTGCGAATTTTTGCATGTTCGACTTCAACTCACACATCTCGTATGTTTGAATTTGTACTCTTTTTCGGGTCGAGATGGAGCGCAAGACCCTCGGGTTTTGTTTGATAACATCCAAGACACGGTGATCATTTTGGTTTATCGTGACTACATGCATGACTCTTTTGATTGGATGATGCCTCCCCATGGGACTTTACATTTCGTGAGAAGCATGGCTTCACCCCAACCCATTCTTTGCTTTCTCTCTGTCCTCGCGCTTTTTCTCTCTTCTTGCTTGAATCGGCGGAGTAACCCTCCGTCGTCTCATTTCCACTACTTCCTTATTCTGTTCCGACCGAGGGCATCAAGGTTCCTGAGGGTTTCCACAAGATTAGTGTCCGGTCGGGTGACTCCTAGCAGCTAGCATTAGTCCCAGTTACATTTTGGCCTGAGGGTGAGATGCTCGACACAGAAAGGGACACAATGGGCACATAAACTCTATAAAAGACAAACTTGGGTGACAAACATGCTAAACTATTCAAGGGATACGAACCTCTTGTCCGGACGATCTCATAGTTGGTAGGATTACCGACCCAAGCAGACTCGCTTGAACTTACCATCAAGTAAATCGTAAAAAATCTTCGAAATCATCTCATTAAATTTCACTTCGCCGCTCTCCTTTCAATAGTAAATTTCACTTTTTACCCAATTTTACTATTCCGGAACGCGCCGCACCACCGTGTGCCCGGCTGCACCCCCCGCGATCCCAACGACCTCGTGTGTGCTCAACACACTGCGGTTAGCGACCCATCGCATTTTTAACACATGGCCTCTGCGCCTTCTTCTTCGGCGGCACTTCAAGCTTCCACCCCCGCGGCCGCTTCCTCGCGCGTACTACAGGCACCAGTGCTTCTTTACCTCCCCAGGGCATACCCTACTCACAATAAATCCTCCGACCACAGGCACTTGATCCGACATGGCTTGAGCTTCTTCGGTTTCCATTGACATAGTTGGGTGGCATACCATTGCGTTAGGTGGCTAATCGACGTTCCGCCCATTCTTGGATTTCCCGACCATAGGGTCCTAGCCAAAGGATGCCTTAACTTCGGTGTTTTTGCAAACTCGGCTATCATATAGTAGGACCACCCTCCTCCGCAAAGGTCTTTTCGACAAATATGTCGATCATTCCATGCCTTATTCGTGCTCTTCGAACTTGCCGATGGAAATTAGCAATGAAAGAGTTCTTCTCCAAAGACACAAGCTGCACTAAATGCCTCTCCATGATATCGTTCCACCCATGGCCTCGTAAAGGCTATGATGCGGCATAGGAACAACATATTCCATGGGCATAATGGCCCGTTCCATGTACCATCCTTAAATCCAGTGTTTTCTCACACGCCCACACATGCCAGGGCCCAAGAATAGACCTAGATGTGCATGTCCTAGTTGGTTAACATCGACGTTAAAGACCTGATATTTAATGCATAGTTCTCCAAGAATTTATTAAAAGCTTCGAATGCTCTATTTTATCGATGATACTGAAAAGCTGATGATGGATCCAAATTATTTCTGCCAAGGCTCGATGGTTCAGTCAACTTAGTGTTCCTAAATTGATGTCATAAATCGTCACCTGCATAGTAAACCGTTGAAGTGAAGTGCACTATATGTGCCTAGTATCTTCTTCCTTTACTTATTAAAGTTTTAGTGTTTTTGGTTTTGTGTTTTCTTGTGCTAAGAGGAAAATAACTAAACGTATAAGGTCAAAGAAGTTACCCATCACACTAAAACGTAAATAAAATCTACTCTAAACCGTGTATGGCACTTAAGAACGTAAAAATGCTAATCCATAAAGATTGCAGTTTTTGACAAGAAAAGTAACTCAACATTAAGGTAGTCCAATTCCTATTTCATTAGAGGTATGTTGGTACACCTTGAGAATGGGATAAGTTTGATGTAATGCAGTTCTTCTTTAGTAAACAACAACCTAAAATATCACAGAGAAATCTCATCCATTGTTAGAATGAGTTGAACATTTTGAGAAAGATGGTTTGCAAATATGTAAGAAGGAATCCTATGCTAAAATAAATTTTATGACACTTAGAATTAACCCATTCTTAACTCAAAATGTCACTATTAAGCCTCATTCAAGGGTTAGATCTCTTGGAATAACTTTTGGAAAAGGTCGCTTGTAAAATTATGAGAAATTATAATGCTTGAAACTCAAAAATGATATAACTAATTCTTGTCCATATGATAATGATGTGTTAGAATAGGACTAAGAACAAGAGCATCTTGTAAAATAATGAGGTCTTTAAGTCTAATTACCGTAACTAATGCAATTAACTAATAAAACTTGAAATACAATGAACATAATCGAACTAAAATGCAATTAACCTCCGAAGTACTACAACTCTATCTCATTCACGTGTTAGTGATATTGAACAATTCAAGAGAAAAGGATTGGACTGTACTATTCGATGTAAGTAAACATAAAACACGATGCTCGAAAACCGCCTAAATTAAGAATAAACAGAAAGTTAAAAATCATTTATCTAGAAATATGCACAAAAGCCTTTACGCAGGGGCCCTCTACCACCAGAGCTACATTACCTAATCCTTAAATCCTCAAAGTTTCTTCGCATCATGCATCAAATTTGTACTTCTTTCATTAAAGGAAAAAACGCTTAAAACAGTAAATACGCCTTTAGAACTAACAACAAAACATTCAATTAGCTAATCGTCTCGGTTCCCGAGTTATTCTTATACAAAAATACATAACTTTCATTGAGTAGAAATAGGCATAGGTGTCTTTTTCAATCAAAATTGAATTAGAACTCTTGCCGAGGACTTGTACTTTGTCAAGACATCTCTGGAGAGTCCTTTTTCCTTGTAGAAGTATATTTCTTAGTTTTGCTTCCTCCACGTGCATAACCACTTTGTGATTTTTGCTCGTATCAGAGAGGTGGCAAGGAATGATGTTGGAGAGTTTTGGAATTTTAACCATATGCGTTTCGCGAAACCTCAGAATTTGTGTGAACATAAAGATAGCTATGGAATACATGTGACTACATAATGGGCTATCAGCTAAGTCCGATAAAAAATCACTATGACAACAAAATCACAAAAGTATAATAAGTTAGTCATTGCATGCATTCTTAAAGTTACTTTAATCATTCCTATTGATCTTTAATCCTATAATCGATAAAAGGAAAATGGGAATGAAGCAATGGTGAAAGGAAAGGGACATCTTTTGGGGGCTCCCAACATACCCCATCGCAAAGCTTTTGCATGTCCTCATGCAATCAATCCATGTATTCTCAAACTTCGTTTAGACATCTAAATTCATTTTTCTCGTTTGCTTGGTGTTCAATGGCATTCTAGGCTTCCTTATGACCAATTTGAACCTCGTATTTATAAGTGCCCCGCTCAACTTTTTGTTTTTCTTTTCAACTTCTCACTAGCCTTGTACAATTTTTCCATTCGTAGAGAGAGTTGTGTTCATGTTACTTTTCACCACTTGTTCCCTTAAAATTTCATTTTCATTTTTTATATGCCTATTATACTCCCAATTCATATTTATTCCCCTTCACAACACTTCACCCAAAGATCTTTGGGCTAGGAGTTCTTTCCTCCGTTTTCTCGTTTCTTTTCTCCAATGACTCAACATAATTGTAGATTTGTTGTTACCGGGTCTACCTCCGAAGTTCCTCTATCAATATCTTCTCAGACCGGTACTTAGGAGATTTTTCGCCTGGTGTCTCTTCATCTTCAATATCTATTATTCCCTCGTTTGCTTAACTCCCCGTTTTCTTTCTTAATATGCCTCTAAGCCTATGGCTTTCTGCTTTAGATGGTCCCTCACCTTCTCCTTAGCATAATTTCTTATTATCTTTTCCTTTTTTAAGCCGTTTCTTGATTTCACCAATTTTTCGCAGATAATCTACTCACCGTCTTTGCATGGACTTATCACTTTTAAGTTCAAATCGTACTTGGCAATTTTTCCTCTCCTCGCTTCTTCTACAAGTTTTCCTTCGCATGGAGTTTATTTAGGTTCTTCAAATGATTCCTCAAGAGGAACTCATCCCAATCGTCTCCCACCTTTTTCAAATGATGCTAAATTAGGAGTTTAACTAGGCCATGGTGATACAAGGTGGTTTTTGAAGAATTGAACCTCTTTTTTGGACATTAGCCATCCCTTTAGGCTAATGTATAAGAAAGGCAAATTGATTTCTTCATCTAGGAAATGCATCATATAAGTCGAATGTGATAAACATATAGTGTGCCAAACCTTCCTTCACAAGTTATAAAATTTTTACAGAATTAGCAAATATTATTTCGCCATTTATTCTTTAAGGCCGAACTAGGAATGCCTTCTTGAAAAACTAAGATATCCATACCTCGGTGTTTTTAGCATCTCCGCTCCATGCTTCATCGTGAAATTCCTTGTTTTTGAACCATCGTTCACCTTGCCTCAGGTAACTCGTTGCTTCGCTATAAAGGATTCCGTGATACGAACTTGACATCACCTATTTCAACTTCGAATTCGTTGAATGACCGGCAAATGAATTGGTGACCTCCTTATGAAACCCATTGAACTTCTCCTTAAAAATTGTAGCCATCCAACCTCGCCGTAACATCTCTAATCATGGGTAGCCTTCTAGATATTTGGTTCGACCGAAGTTTCGGGATTCCTACAATGAGTCCCATGGCTTTCTTTTTCAATTTTCAATTTACCGCTTCCGTTACATTTCTCTCCTATTCAAGGTAAAAATGATGAGAAGGTTGTTTTCACCTAAAGATGACTTCTCTCGTTTCTATGTATAGGAATTGCCACGGAAATGACATTATGGACATGGACCGAGTGAAATACTTCTTGGGAGGGTAAATCACATGAATAAAATGAGTTTGAGAGCTTTCATGTGGAGTTAAAGACCGTGGAGAAATCCCTTAAGGATTTCAAAAATCATCACCGAATATTTCGATGTTAGTGACGTGGACCTAACAGTCATCAAGTACTAACCGTTAACTTTTAATAAAATTGATGATTTGATACGGTTTTTTAATGGAAGGGATTTGTCCAAGGATTTTTTGATAGGCTTGATCAATATGAATAATCAAAATAACTTTATGAAACATACATATGAATTAACCATACTATAACTTTCATGATCATATCATAATAATTTCACAATTTTACCTTAGCCCTTCTTTGATTTTTTTTGTTGGTCAATATGCTTGGTCTTTCCTTTGAAAATTATTGATCTTTCAGTCTTCATAATCCTTTTGATTTTGCTTGTTGACATAGGTGTGCAGATCAATTTGTCATTGAACAAGTGGTTGCCGGATAGTTGGTCACAGACATTCGATGTAGAATGTCTGTGCTGGGTGGAATATCCTGTTGCAGAATGTAACGTAAAAGCCTTAAGACATGGAATGAAATGATTTGAAACATGGATGGAAATGTAGTATGAAATGAAATAAAATGGATCTATGAAATATGGTGGGAATTAAGCATAAGTGAAGTGAAATATGATGGAATGAAATGGATCATAAGTGGAATGTGATATGTAAAGTGGGCCCGCACTTACGATTTTATGATAAAGGCTTTCATGTGAAAGAACAATTTTGAAAGCTAAAGTGTCGAAGGATTCTGATTTTCACTTTATCTTTTCCGTATAAACATGCTAACCAAATGATTAGTTTTCATGTTTATACTTTTTTTTTTTTTTTTACATCATCTGACTTCAGAAAATACAATTAAGTTGATGAAGAATAAGGATTCCTCTTCATTAACTTCACACCATTGTTCTCTTGGAATCTCTTGAAAGTGGCTTATGATACAGCTTCAATCTATGATCATTTACAAGAAAAGTGACCTTCTCTTCATCTATTGTCCTGATTTTTATTGCTCCATTGTCAAAAAATTTCACAATTTCATATGGTCCAAGCCAATGTGTTTGGAATTTACCTTGAAAATATTTGAACTTTGAATCAAACAAGAGGGCCCAGTCACCTTCTTTGAATTTATTTTCCTTAATGTACTTATCATGCCATCTAGTCCTTTGCTGCTGGACTATATTTGTTCTCTGGACTGCATCCTGTCTGATCTCATCCAATTCATTAATCTGCTCCAATCTATGCTTTTGTGCTTCTGTTAGATCAAGTCCTAGCTGGACTTCCATTTTAAAAGTTTGAATCTGAAACTCTATGGGAAACAAGACTTGTTTTCCATAAAAAAGTTCATAAGGAGTATGACCTGTTATGCTTCTCCATGTAGTTCTATAGGCCCACAAGGATTCAAGAAGCTTGTCTGCCCAATCTCTTCTATGTAAATGAACAGTCTTTGTTAGGATCCCTTCAATGACTTTATTAGTAGATTCCACTTGACCATTTGCTTGTGGATGATAGGGAGTAGATTTTTTGTGTCTGATTTTGTACCTCTCCACCATTTGTTCCATTAGCATTGATGTGAATTGAGTTCCTTGATCTGTAACAATTTCTCTTGGGACACCAAAACGAGTAAAAATATCCTCAAAATAAAATTAACTACAGATGCTTCAGTAGCAGAAAGTAATGGCTGGGCCTCTACCCATTTGGTAACATAATTAGTGCAAACTAATATATATTTCTTTTGTCTTGATGGAGGACTAATAGGTCCTGTTAGAGTCCCGTGATTTGGCCGATTGGCTAGCCAAATGACGATGTAACATCAAACCAAGCTTTGGAGCCCAAGGACCTAGCCTTCCTGGACTCAGAGAGGGCTCTCTCTATAAGTGTAAAAGATGTCGGTGTGTTTACTTGCGATGTTCTGATATTAGGCTAGTTATGAAGTATGTTTTTGGTTTTTGGCTTTTTAAGTTTGTGAGGGATGAAACTGATCAAATACATAAACTGGATAACAAGATGTAGATAAATTGGGCTATGGGGTCAAACAGGTCAAGGAAGCTAATGAGGCGATGATGTAAAGCTGCTGTAGGGCCGATTTGATTCACAGTAGAAGGGATCTCCGGGCAAAATGGATTAAATGAACAATAAGTTGGTGAAAGACAAGGGATTTCAAGTGCAAACTAGTTAATAGCAGACATAAACATGTAATAGCAAGCCATTAATCATGCTAGGAATAACTATAAGTTAATCAATACATAGAAATCAAACATTCAAGCCATACATAGAGGTATATGACCCTCTAACTTCGGGAAAAGGCTATCAGACTTTGGGGAAAACACATGAGACAAACTAACAACTCATGAACTATGCCGGAACGCCTAAACATAGTCTCTAAGTCATTGGGCACTTGGAAAAATAAGTTTTCATAGTTTTAGGCAAAGGGCTAGATCGGGACTAGGCCTCCTTCGTTCAACAAAATGATCAACAAATCAGTCAAAGAGAAAGTTTTATGGACAGAACTATGGGCAGCTGATAGGTAGGTAGGGCAAACCATACATCCTACTCAACATACATGGAACTGATGAATAAAACTAAGCAACAACACCTTAAGTTACTAAAGAGCAGCTAAGAATTCTTTAGCATAACTAAGGGAGAAGAAAACATCAAGCTATGAAGATTCAGGGATTTTGAGGTGCCTCCATGGGCATGTCTCAAAATCAATCTTTACTGATCTATAGCAGTAAGAAAATGAAATATGAGTGAAAACTAGAAGACAAAACAACATTAAGAAGCACTATATCATTCTACCATGTCAAGGAATCCATCAACAAGCCTTCAACATTCCTCAAAAGCATCCAAGAGGCAATCCAAACATCATAACTCAAGTGTATTCTTCAAAGCTCATATGACCAATGCATTAATTCTTCTCTCAAGTTCAGCCTCTGATTTACAATGAGAAGTATGGGATAAATAGGCTAGAAGGAGGAAAACCTCATGGAGCAACTATCTATCCCATTGGCCAAGTCAAAATATCTAAATTTGCCCTTGTGGCTTTGCAAAGCCCAAGGCACAAAATATCTAATAAAATATCTAAAAAATTGCTAAAAACGGAAATTATATTGACTTTACATGATTTTCCCATTATAAAAATAGCCTAACGCACATTTGGGAAAAGCAGATTTTTGGAGTTCAAAAATTGCAAAAATACTTCATATTTATGCCTGAAAAAGGTCCTCTGACTTGCTGGATGCAAATGGAAGGCTTCCTGATGTCGAAATGAGGCTCATGATGGCTAGTTGGAAAGCTCTCTGTGTCTGCTTTCCAATGCAAGTGGAATCATCTCAATCTGATCTCTGAAAGTCCCTCAAAACTGTACCTGTGTGCAAAAACCCAGAAAATAGCAGGCTGCTGATAGAGCGGGCAGAATGTGCAAAATGAGGCTGTTTTTTGCCAATTTGAGGGGGCGAATGATTTTCAAATGCCCTGAAAATCGCTGGAGAGCTGCTCATGAAATTATGGAATCCATTGGTATCACCCTCCTCCCTTGACGACTCTTCAAACTGAAATGGCGCATTTATGAGTTTTTGGCAAAAACCCCAAAAATGCCAAAAAACAAAAAAATTTCGAAACAGGCCCAAAATTGGCATGGATGACCCTCAAGGGTCCATAGAGACATGTTCCGAAGATGAAGCTAGAATATCGAGGGCTGATATGCTTTTTGTCTCTTTCCGTGCTAGGCGCCTCTCCTTCAATTTCTTCAATTTTTCTTGTGCCACCTTCAATTTGCGCCTGGCGAATTGGTTAAGCTTCTGAAAGTGAAGAGTTCTCTTTCTCTGTAGCTCAAGATCCCTGTTTTCCTTCTCAAGCTTTGTCTCCAAATGCTGGTTAGCCCTCTCAAGCCAAGCTTCCTTGTTTTCCTCAATTTCCCGCTCAAAAAGGGTAGTGAGAGGAAAAGCTTCGAATTGAGCTTGTTCTTCAGCCGTCTGCTTCTCCAAAGCTCTCCTAAGCCCGATGGTTCTAGGCCTCTTTCGCCTAGGCTGGTCCTCCTCTTCCTCATCATCAAATTCGCCAATAAGCTCTTCAATTCTCACTTGCACCCTTTCCGCCTCCTTTTTGTACTTGATGGCCCTTGCCTCATGAATGGCTGCATGAAATTTCATTTGTTTGTTCTCAACCTCCAAGAATTGATTGAAATTCCTTGCCCTTTGGAGATCTTCTTGTAAAACCTCAATTTGCCCTTCTGTGTGAATGAGGAGGTTTTCAAGGATACGTGCCTCATTGTCGCTGTCATCGCTTGGGATAGGGATGACAGCTGATTTACCTCCATGCTTGGCGCTTTCTCCAACTGTACTTTTGCCTTTGAATGCCAATCTAGCGCTCTTTCTCCTTGGTAAGCTAGGAGTTGTTCTTTTGGGCAATTTCCCCTTCTTAGGGACAGTTTTGGTCACCATTGAGGCGGCAGCTTCAGCTTGTTGTCCTTCCTCAACATCCTGTCCAGCTTGTGGCTCAAAAGATGTCTCAATTGCTTGCTCAACCTGCTGCTCTTCAAACTCTGTCCACTGCTGTTCCTTTTCCTGTACTTGCTGCTGTACCTCAACCTCTGTCTGCTGCCTTTCTTCCTGAAATTGATGCTGTTCATCAACCTCTGTCTGCTGCCTTTCTTCCTGAAATTGATGCTGTTCATCAACCTCCAACTGCTGCTGTCCAATGATATCTAACCGCTGCTGTCCCTCAAAATCTGGCTGCTGCTCATCAACCTCCTTTTCTCCCTGTGGCTCACTGCCCTCTCCTTCTCCTTGTGTACTTGGCTGCCCAGTGATCATCTTGAGTTTTTTAGGGGTAGGCCTACTAGATAAAGGCACTGGGCGATGGATAGGCTGAGTCGGAGACACATGAGCAGGAGGAACAGTGGCGAAATCGGCATGGCTAATGAAGGACTCCCATGAAAACCCTTTCTTCTCCAGCTGGTGCAAGAAGATGATTTTGATCAAGGAATGATGAAAGAGAGAAGAGATTTGCCGAGGTGGAGCTTTCTTTTGGACAGCAGCTGCCATCTTCTCTATGCTCTTGGACAAAAAGTATGGAAGGTTTAATTGCTTGCTCCTGGTAAAATGCATCAACAAGCGAACATGATAAGCAAAGATTTGGCTAAAACTCCCTTCACAAGTGAAGTATCTCATTATGGCCTTCATTAGTGGCGCATAACTGTCAAGAAGATAGGAGAAAGGAAAAGTAGCAGTGATGGTCTCCCTATGTTCCGGCTTGATGAAAGGCTTATAGTCCTCCAAATCAAGATGTGCTTGTTTAATCCATTTTTCACCATGATACGGGATCTTGGTAGCTTTGGATATATACCTTGGAGAAATTTTGAAATCAAGATCTGCAAGCTGGAAGTGTTTGTCCTTGAACCTTAAAGCACACAAATGTGTAAGTGGTGAGAAACTCTTGACTTCTTCTATCCTTTGACAGAAATCAAGACAGCCTACCTCATGGAAATTGAAAAGTACTGAGGGATGAGCATTGATGTCTTCTATGGAGATAGGCTCATATCTCTTATGTTGTCCGCCTTTGTGATCTCGCCTTGGAGGCATTCTGATTAAAAAACAGGATTGAAAGAGTCACACTGCCTTCAATATATGAAGAATGTTTTCCTGGATTGAGACAGGCCACTAAACTGCTTTGACAGTTATGGACCTTGTGATTCAACAAGGCTTTCCTTGAATAATCTCTTCTGCACTTATTAACCACAATCTTTCAAACTTGGTTACACTTTGACTCTGAATCCTTCTTAACAATGGCACTATGTGTAAGAACTGCTTTGTAGACTTCTTTGGGCACAGCCTTGAACAAATCCCCTTTGTGACCTTTGATTAGAGGCCTGCTTGCACTTATATTTTTGTTTTTTGAAACCAAACTTCGAAATTATAACCCTGCTTTTCAAAGTTTTTACCTTGAATTTTGCCCCTGTTAACAAACTTCTATGGAGACCACACAGTGGGAAAAGAAGAGACTCTGTGGTTAGGTGAAAATAGCCCACTGTGTCAAGAGGAGAACTTTTCCCTTGTGACCCTTTGAGAAGTCAATCACTGCCTTTATAACTCTGCCCTTGCTGTTTACTTGATCATCAGTAAATGCCCAATCATCTACAAATGGTCAATCATCAACCAAAACCCTGTTTCACCTTTGGAAAACTCTGCCCAACAACTCTCAGAATGACAAGGTAGTGTAGTGACCAGGCAGACTTAGTTTAGGTGAAAAAGTAAATGCAACAGTGGTTTCAGGAAACAAACTCTCTGTTTTATGAGTTTAAAAGGGTCACCAAATACCTGTACCTCTGTTTTCAGTATTAACCTCAAACACTAACCATTCTCCGTTGGTGTGACCCGTTTCCTTCGTAATCTCCGTCAACAAAGCTTCGCATTGATATAGTATAAGGTGAGAAAACGTACTTAGTTTATTATAGAAATCAACGTGCATGTGATTTAAGAAAATGTACCCTTGGTTTGTGAGTTTGAGAGATAACCAACAAAATATCTCCGTACCTCCTCGTTTTTTACAACTTTGATATTAACTACACCTTATACCTATGCCTCCAACTTCTACAAACTCTTCACACCAATTAACACAAATGGTTTTTAAACTTGAATTTTTAGATTTTTCGAGCAAAGGCAAAGTACCTCGTGAATTTTAAGGCGAAATCCTTAGATGGAATTCTGAAGTGCACCTAACCTTTTCAAAACAAGCAGGTGAACCTTGGGAGCAAGTAACATGTGGCCACGACTGCACGCCGGGTGGAGTTGTCGTGCTGTCGGGCGGGCACCTACAGGCTCGTCGCGCCCGCCTACAGGCTCGTCGCGCCCGCGTTGACACCCTGTGTATTTTGGAGCCCAGGCTCGTCGCGCCACCTGCCAGGCTCGTCGCGCCACCCTCAAAACTGTGCAGAAGACCTCAAACTGTTTGAAAAGCTGTCGTGATGCTTGGGAGCTGCGGCGATTTGCTTTTTTGGATTTCACAAGTGGTTTATTATTCCTCCATTTCATTCTTATGACATGTTCAAAATGTCAAACGGTCACTTTGAATATATATATCTGCCCCTTTTCAAATGATGCAAAACAGTATTTGTATCAAGTTGCCTTTTAAAAAATGACAATCTTCCAGATCTGCTTTCCCTACTCACGGAATGACATACCTATTTCTCACAAGAGAGATATCTCAAAAAATTTCGACTTTTTCCCTCTTTGGGCGCTTTTAGGTGACAATGTAAACGAAAGTCAGGTCATTTAAAAACTGTCAAAGGCACACTTCTCTGTCACTGCTTTTGCTGTACTGTATATTCGTGCTTAAACTGTCCTTTAGGATGGTGACCATGGTGTCTGCTTTAGGGAATATAAACAATGATAATTAATTAAAAACAAATTCCTTTCTGCCTAATCATAGGATCATATACCAGTTTGCCTTCTTATTTGAAAAGATAAACTTGTAAAATATGAAAACAGGCTTTTTGGCACACGGTCTTTATTCTATTCTGCTCAGCATTTCAAACCCCTTTTGTCAGTAGCAACATTTCATGACTGGACCTATGTTCGCTGCCTCCTTCTCTTGGTGATTTGCTAGTGAAGAATGGCTATTTCATAATGCACTAAAATGTTGGAAAAGTTGCAAACACCTCTTCTCGAAAGGCGCCCCTTTGGAACTTTTGACATATGGTATGTCTTGCTGCCTGGCCCTTTCCTCAAGGAGAAAATCTTCTTTTGATATTAATGGCACACATATGCTCAAAATTGTCTCTTTTATCTATTCCTAGCATTGCATAATTGTCATTTTGCCTTTTATGACTCAACCTTAGTCACTGTTTACTTCTCTAGTTGCATCTTTTCACCTTAGCCTTGTTTGTTTGCTCAGAGGGATTTTCCTTGATTTCTGGATAGGTGCTCATGAAATGTCTTTAACCCTTTTTAAGTCCACTGCTCCTTTGGCACTCAAGGCATAAAGTATGTTCAAATTTTTCTCCTTTCTGTTGGATGAGCTGTTGACAGGTAGCTTCTTTGAAGAGGGAGATCAATACATTAGTATCATAGACAGTAACACCTTCTTTATTTCAACTTCTTTGAGTCTTTTCTCTGCACTTTTGGACTTACCATTTTTCAACAGTCTGCAATGATTTTGGCTCTCTGCGTATGTATGGAGGAAGCTCTTTCATCGGGCAAATGTGGTGGTAAGTAAACCATCTGAACAACACCAATCTTAGCATCTTCATTTGCAAACCTCACCGTGTTTTTCAAGGAAACCTAGCCATGTTGAGATCGTCCTTAAGGTTGCCGAGATATTTGTCACTTGGTTTGTTCATCTCATGACCCGGGTATATCGAATTCTAATCCTCTGGTGGATCATAAAGGTCGTTGTTTTCTCAAGAACTAAGAACCTTCTCCTGCCTGTGTAATGGCATTGATTAACATCTGTTCTATTTGATGCTGCACCAAAACAGGCCTCTTATGATTTGGATGTTCACTGATGAAATGGCCTTCTAAAGTTTCAACCATTTACCTGACTTGAAAGTTTCAGATGATCTCTTGTATTAGGCTAAACTTCTTTTCCTTTGAGCTTATCATACTTTCACTACAATCCTGTTATGGTCAGCAATTACATTCATGAAACCTGAAGATATTGTTTCATTGTTTCAGACAGGGCAAACCTGGACTTTTGCAACCTTCTGAGTCAACTCTGACCTGCGCCCTCTGCTTATGGATGAAGGAGGCGCCCTAACCCTCTGCTTGTAATGAAGGAGGTCCCGAGCCTTGACAAATTTACCATTTGCTGAGACAGTGGCAATCCTTTTTCCTGTGATTTTCATACTGAAAAGAGCTGTAAGGTCCTGATTGAGAGCCCTTTGTTTTGCAGCTTCATCTCAGGCTCATAATACATTCAGAAGCAGCTGTTCTTCTAACTGTAAACTCAAGCATTTACTCCATGAGATGAAATATATTTCCTGTCATTTGTAGAACCATAGAACACAGTGAACAACCTACTACGCCTTTGAGAATTGGCTTCATGTGGCCGAGACCATGTCCATTATGTGACGTGACTTAAGGTTGTTTCGTCAACATCATTTGCAGATCGAGGGACTGGCCATGGTAGGTCTCGCGTGCATGAGGGCTTTTTTGCTTTTTGATGATTGCCAAAGGTGAAATGTCCTAAACACCACTTCCTCTAACATAGGGTAGACTTCAAACGTATGTGGATTTGCCTTTTAAAGCCGATGGGCAAAGTTAATAAAGTCAAGGTTAGATAGGATTGCAGACAAGGAGGTTGTGGTTTTGCTAGGGGTGGACTGCATAGGTAGAAAGGCGAAAAAAAGTTTTGGGAGGGTTTTCTGGATGACATATTGACATAAGGAAATCAGTTTCTAGAAAACTCAGCTGTAGATATAGTCATCACTAACATGTAAAAATACTGATGGCTAACAGTGGCTCCATTTGGGGAGGGCAGCTCCTCGTCAGGAGGTGTCCAGAATTCAGATTTTTGGCTTATGAAGACCAGTGCCTTATCCATTGGCGCAAAATTCACCCTTCTCTTGATGTTATTTCTGAAAAGTGTCAGCATGGTTAACATCAATGATACTTCTACTTACCCCACTATCTTTCCTAACATTTTTTCTTCTGTTTGGCGCATTTGAACTAGCAGCCTTTAGACAATGCATATTTTTCTTTGCAAAATGAAACTATCTACTTCTACTCTTATATCTGCCGGGAGTTCAGATTAAGCTGATTGACTCCTTCATTTCTCTACCTAAAACTAGATCGAATGTCAAGATTAAGCAGTTTGACAGGATTTCATTCTCTAATCTACAACATGAAATTTAAAAATGACCAAATCAGGATTAGGCAGTCTGATTTGTCATGCATTTGCGGCATAAAAGACAAGCCGCACACAAATGTTATTCTGCAATAAAAGGAAACTAGAGAAGCGGGCTAAGATGTACAATGTGTTTTTCATCCCTCGCTTCTCTCTTTGGTTCTGTTTTAAGCATGTGGAACCAGAATCTCTCCCTAATCTAAGCTCTGTGATAAGTCAATCTTACACAATGTTGACTATCTTGACACTCACTAACTTATCAGCAAATAAATTTAAACATGCTCAGCTATGATTAGGCTAGATAGCCGAACAAGACATTGAAGTACCAGCAGCGGCATTTAGACTTGCTCGCTTTCCGAAAGACTATTTTTTGGAACATGGGGCCTTTGTTCTATCTTCACTTGCCCTCTTTTCTGCTTTTTACTGTTTTTGACTTTCCTATCTTTTACTGTTTTTGACTTTTTCTATTTTGTCAATATTTCAAACAATGGTATGCACAATGACTGAAAGTGTTTCAAACTCAAAAATGGAGTTCTTGACAAAAATAGTGTTTTAATGTCCTGCCATTCACAGGGCCCCCAAAAATTTCAGTCCCATCCGGTTCTTGTAAGAAGAAAGCATTGTTTCCACTAACTGAGCTGATGATATAAGGCCCTTTCCATAAATTTTCAAACTTGCCATGTTTACCCTTATCTTCTCTTCTAGAATCCCATTTTAAAACTTTATCTCCAATTTGAAAATCATTTTCCTTAGTTCTTCTGTCAAAAATCTGTTTTATTTTGTCTTGTGCTAACTGAGCCCTTTGGTAAACTTCTTCTCTGGTTTGTTCTAAATGGATAGTCTGATTTACTCTTCTTTGTGTATCATTTTCTTCTATTTGGACTTCTTGTAGTAATTTCATTACTGGAACTCCTAGAGAGGTTGGGAAAATGGCGTCAACACCATAGACTAGCTGGTAAGGGGACATACCTATGGATTTCTTGGTAGTTAATCTATCAGCCCATAAGGCGTGCACTAGTTTCCCATGCCATGCTTTTTGATTTTGTTCCAGAAGTTTTTTGATAATGTTGACTAGGATTTTGTTAGAAGATTCGGCTAAGCCATTACCTTGAGGGTAGTAGGCTGTGGAATGCCCTAATGAAATATGATACTTGTGACAGAAATCTATCATTTTCTTGGAAGAGAAAGCAGCGGCGTTATCTGTAATGATTTTCCTGGGACAGCCAAATCTGGATAGGATATTGGTTTCTAGGAACGTGATGATGACTGAGTCGGCGGCGTTCCGAGATGGTATGGCTTCTATCCATTTGGTAAAGTAATCAGTGGCTGTGAGGATCCATTTATGTTGAGCGGAGGAAGAGGGGTGAATTTCCCCAATGAAGTCTAGACCCCATTGCTGGAAAGGTCCTTCAACTATGATGGGGTGTAAAGGCAAAGATAGAAGTTTTTTCTTGCCATAAAAAATTTGACATTTATGGCAAGTCATGACCAGTTTGTGAGTATCAGGGAACAAGGTGGGCCAATAATAACCGGCTCTAAGGATTTTGTTTGCAGTAGTTTTCCAGTAGAGATGACCTCCACATTCTCCTTCATGCATTTCCCGCATGATTCTTTCTGCATTAGACTCGAGCAAACATTTAAGTAGCATACCAGTAGGATTCTTCCAATACAGAGAACCATCTATCATACAAAACTTTAAAGATTTTTGTTTGAGGAACCTTGCTTTTGTTTTTGACAAGGACGGAGGAGCATTCATATAAGTTAATACATAGAGAATGTCTGCATACCAAGGTGAATCCAAAAATGTTTGATTTATAGGGGGAAGTGCACACTCTTCTTGTTCTTCTAAAGCATCGAAAAAATTTATATCTAAAGCTTGGAGGTTGGTTTCAGCCATTAATCTCGCGAGTCCTTGTCCTTTAACTAGTTTAGTAGGCCTGATTTCTAGGTCATACTCTAGGATGATAGCAATCCACTTTCCCCTTTTACCATCGGGATCTTGGTTGAGAATGTCCTTGACGACAGTATTAGGGACGAAGGCTATGACATGAGAATGTAAGATGTAGACTCGGAAATCTTTTAGTGCCTTTACCAACGCGAATGCCTGTTTCTCCATGATGTTATATTTCAAAGGAGCATCTCTTAGGGATTTACTAAAAAAGGCAATGGGTTGCTCTTGCCCAGCTGCATTTTTCTGCAACAACACCGCAGCTATTGTATGTTCTGAGGCGAATGAGAAGATGTAAAAATCTTTGGTGAAGTCAGGGCTTATCAGTACTGGTGTTTCATTTAGAGCCCTTTTAATTAGTTCAAAAGATTTTCTGGCTTCGATAGTCCATTTAACCCCGACCTCCTTTCTTAACATATTTGTGATCTCTTTTAGGAGCTCAGCAAGGTTGGGGATGAATCTTCTCAAGAAATTTATCTTGCCGATAAAGGACTGTAACTCCTTAATGTTTCGGGGGTGACTTATCCGTAGGATTCCTTCGATTCTTTGGGGGTCTATTTTGATTCCTTCTTCCGAAATAATGTGACCTAGGAGTTTCCCTTCTTCCAGACCGAAGAGTGTTTTCTTGGGGTTTAGGGATAGACCATACTTTCTGCATTTGTTGAAAACCTTTCTTAAGTGTGTTAGGTGTTCTTCGTCAGATTTAGAATATATTGTTATATCGTCAAGGTATATGACTATGAAAACACCTATGTCTTCTGAGAAGGCTATGTCCATGGCTCTTTGAAATGTGGCGCCAGCATTCATTAGTCCGAAAGGCATTTTAACGTACATAAAAGTGCCCCAGGGGGTGGTGAAAGCTGTTTTATGCTGATCGGTAGGATAAACCAATACTTGGTTATAGCCAGAAAAACCATCAAGAAATGAGATTCTTTTAGCGCCTACTACCTTCTGAAGTATGTGGTCCATTTTGGGCAGAGGGTAATTATCTTTCAGACATGCCCTATTTAAGTTTCGGAAATCGATGCAGAGTCTGATTTCACCTGTCTTTTTCCTAACTGATACTAAATTTGAGACCCACTCAGAATATCGGAGAGATACTATTATCCCGGCATCATACATCTTTTTAATTTCCTTTTCAACCAATGGGAGTAATATCGGGTTTATCCTCCTTAACTTCTGTTTAAAAGGCTTCTGGTTTTCTTTAAGGGGAATTTTATGTTGGATGGTGCTGGTATCGTAGGATTTCAAATCTTGGTACCCCCATGCAAACACATCTTTAAACTCTTTGAATAGATTTATATACCTATGTTTTATGTCAGGCGGGAGGGTTTTGGATAGTTTAATGTTCTTAGGCTCTTCTGGATTTCCTATGTTGTATTCCTCTATGTCATCCTCTATAGATTCCATTTTAGGCTTTTTGGCCACATCATTAAAGTCAAACAATTCTTCTAAAGGTGCGAGCCCTCTAGGTATGGTGTCATTTTCGCAGTGTAAGACTTCAAGCTCTCTTTGGTCAATGTCTTCTTCTATCTCTCTGTCATATGGATGGTCTACCAGGTTTAGATTGGTCCATAAAAGTGGATTTAGCTCTTGGTGTTGACCTAGATCGGGTTCCCTCTCTTCATCTTCTAAATCTGTTTTGATTATATCAAACTCATTTCTAGATTGGAGGAAATCATCAATTTGATCATCATCTTGGAATACTTGCCAATGGTCAAGATTATCTGGTATAGTAGGGCGGTGTTTCACTTGGATATCATATTGCTCACTTATACATGGTATTTGGCTAGTGCTTGCAGCGAAGGCAAGCTCATTTTCCAGACTGTTTTGAATCCTAGGGATATAGGTGAGTTCATATTTTTCGAAAGTTTTAAGGATATCCAAAGCTGCATTCCTATATTCTCTCAGTCTTGGGTTCTTGGCTGAATATTCACCTTTGATTTGCCTGATTACAAGTTCTAAGTCCCCTTGAGCTGTTATTCTATTGGCGCCTAAGTCTTTAAGCATGTGTAGACCAATGAGAAGGGCTTCATATTCCGCAATGTTATTTGTACATTGGAATTCTAATCTAAAAGAATGGCCTTCCTTAGTATTGTGTATCCAGATGCCTGCTCCTGAACCTGTCTTGCCACAAGAACCATCAAAGCTTATACTCCAAAGAGTTTCCTTTTCATACATGATGCTGAGTTGTTTCTCAGGTTTCTTGGGACTTTGGTCATCAAGTTCTTCATTCCGTAATGATTTGGACATGTCTTCATTCTCTTTTATCTGCTTGTGTATATCATCTTCATTGTATAAGATAAAAGAATCTAAATTGGAATGAATGGAATAGATGGGGGTATTGTTTGGCTTATCTCTGTTGCTAACCATGTATTTCATGCGAGCCTCTCGGTATAATCTTCTAGTTTGGTTGAAAACCGGAATAGTGGCGAATGACATATCCATTTGAAGGCTACCTTGTATTTTGGCAGCCTAGGTTCTTGATAGTAGCATTCCATACTTAGGTGTGATGTCAGCCACTACCACATCCATGACTAGGTTTTTGGCTGGTAATTGTGTTAGGGCAAAGTCTAGATTTTTTATCAGACCTACACATTTGACCTGGCTCGAGTCGAAAGAATACAGGTTTTTGTAAGGTTGAGTTACTTCCAGTCCTAGGTTTTCCATGACTACTTTAGGCATGAGGTTGTGGGAGGCACCAGAATCTAACATGGCATTGTGTAATATTTTGTCCCGGATGTTTAAGCTTATGTAGAAAGGAGAAATAGATCCTTCTTGATATTTACCTTCTACTTTAGGGCCAAATAAAAGCTCAGGTTTGTCGTCAGTTATGTTCAAGGTGTCATCCTTGTTCTCTAGGTCAAATACTTTGAAAATTTGAGATCTATACCTATCAATAGTTACTAGCTCTGTAAGGGGTATGGTAATTTTTATTTTAGAAATTTCCCCTTCGAAGCTAAAAGGAATAGGTAGTTTGGGCAGATTTGTTTCAGCTTTCTCATACATAACCCTTTCTATGTTCTTAATTTGCTGACTTTGGCTTGGGACTTCTTTTGATATAGTCAACTTAGGGGTTTCTGTAGAAGTACTAGGAATATCTGAGCTGATACTTGTCTGAATGACCTTACCTTTGTTTTGGTCAGCTTTTTGGGCTGTAATTTTGCTTTTATCCATGGTTTCATTTAGGACTTTGTTAGAGGTTTTGGCATAGTCAGGGCTATTCTTTTTGGAATAGTTTTGGTTCTTTTTGCTTCTAAGATTATACTACCGATGCGCTTCTATAATGGCATTTTGAAAGTCTAAGGCAGGATCGTTGAGATCTTCACAGTTGGCCTCATCCTGGTTAGGAGAACATAGCTCTTGTTCTTCTGCAGTGAGGTATACCTCGCTTTCACTATCAGACCCTACGAGATTTAGATGACTTTCATCAAGAGGTTCGGAGTCCCTATCATCTTCTTCTACATAGTTTTCATTGAATGGTGGCCTGATCTGTTGGTCATTATCACTTGGTCTGTTTTGGGGCTGTTCCCTCCTAAAGTTTTGGTTTCGGTTTCTGATTGGAGGGTTTGGCTGGTTATCTCTAACAGGAGCTTTTTCATTGATCTTTTCCCACATTTTAGCCATGGATTTGACTAATTCATCTATTCTGGGATCTAGGGAAGGTGATGAAGTAGAAACCTCATCTCTATATGTGACCTTTCTTTCTGACCTAGTTCTGGCTCTCTTTTCAGCTAAGTTGGCATCTGCTTTTATAGCTATTTGTTGCATTTCTTCTAAGGTAGGGGGATCTTTATCCCTCAAATGATATGTCATGTCCGGATCAAAACCCTCAGGAAATTTTGCCAAAGCTAAACCAAGTGGAGGTTTGAAATGAGGTGGAAGGGAGTTATATACACTGTTGAACCTAGTATAGTAAGCTTGGACACTTTCCCCATTCTCCCGTTTTAGATTGTTATATTCTGACAGGATTTGAATGGGGTTTCTTCGAATTTCCCACCTATTTCTGAAGATTTGATGTAGTTCTGGGATATCATGGATACTGTTTGGAGCTAAGCTTTTGAACCATGCTTTGGGTTCACCACTAAGACTTTGGGCAAATATTCTCATTCGGACAGTCTCGTCTTGTACCTCTAAGTATTCATAAGCATCAGTCATTCTACTTATATGCTGTTGAGGTGTGGTGGTATCTTCTCCAGTAAAGTGTGGGATCTTGTCTTGATATTTGTTTGGGAGAGGAGCTAAAGGTGGTGGTAACACCAAAGGCGCGTACTAGGCTGCCATGACTGGAGCTAATGGATGATGCGCAAGAGGAGGACTGGTAGGATGAAATGAAGTGGTTTGAACAGTGGTAGTTTGACCAGGTGTGGCGGATGAACTTGGACTAGTGATCTGGTTTTGAGCAGATCTGGGATGATAAGAGCCAAACTGATAGAGAAGCTGGAAATCAGGAGGAGTGGTGGGTGAAGCTTTTCTACTAAGACTCTGTGGTGGGCTTAGGGGTTCAAGATCATCAAAGTCTATCCTACTATATGATTTGCTTCTGGGAAGAGTTTGTGATGGCTCTGGTTCCAAAGGTGAATCTAGTAGGGTAGTGCGATGTTTAGGTACAGATCTTGTTCTACGGATGAATCTACCAGAAGCTAGATGATCAGTTTCAGAAGCTTGCCACAAAATCTTCTCTGGGTCATCTACAATGATAGGGGGATTTGGGTCTAGATGGGATCTGGTATTGATTCTTCGTGAAGCCAGATTTTAGATCCAGGGTTCAGAGAGAATGGTATTGGTGAATGTTTTGGATGAGTGATTCTTCTACAGTTATACTAAGGCGAAGGATGGTCAGAAATAGAAGGGATGGATTAGTGGAGTCGCCAGGTGGAAATGGATTGTTTTTGTGAAGATAGCTATGGTCCACCACTAGTAACTAATCTGAGAATGTTTTTGGATTTTCTGAGTTTTCTGTGCAGCCTATGGTTATTTAAAGTTTTCTAGGTTTGTTTCAACACTTTGCTAGGGTGATGGGACCAAAAAGAGTTTACTCTAAACAATGAATCTATGGACTGCTTGCTTGTTTATGGTACCTAACGGACCAAAGAGTCTATAAGAGTTTGCTGGACTATTATGTACTCAATGTCTTACCATCTCCCGCTATGTTAGTGAGTGATGGGAAAGGTCTATCGGATGGAATTCTAAATTTAGCAAGGTGGTAAGGCTTACTAGAAGTTAGTGGAGTCGCCAGGTGGATTTTTAGTTGTTTTGAGGTATATTTGTATGGTCCACCACCAATACTATCAAAAACCAATCTAAGGGAGTTTTTTGAGGTTTTTCTGAGTTTTATGTAGTCCTGAGGTTTGGAAGAGTTTTCTATAACTGACTCATCATTTTGCTAGGATGGTGAGACAACCAGATTCTACTCTTCTAAGTTTGACTGAGATTTTGAGAGTTCCTAAGGGATACCTAGGATGTTTTGACTCAAGGTCCCACCGTGATCGCCATTATGTTAGAGTCCCGTGATTTGGCCGATTGGCTAGCCAAATGACGATGTAACATCAAACCAAGCTTTGGAGCCCAAGGACCTAGCCTTCCTGGACTCAGAGAGGGCTCTCTCTATAAGTGTAAAAGATGTCTGTGTGTTTACTTGCGATGTTCTGATATTAGGCTAGTTATGAAGTATGTTTTTGGTTTTTTGGTTTTTTAAGTTTGTGAGGGATGAAACTGATCAAATACATAAACTGGATAACAAGATGTAGATAAATTGGGCTATGGGGTCAAACAGGTCAAGGAAGCTAATGAGGCAATGATGTAAAGCTGCTGTAGGGCCGATTTGATTCACAATAGAAGGGATCTTTGGGCAAAATGGATTAAATGAACAATAAGTTGGTGAAAGACAAGGGATTTCAAGTGCAAACTAGTTAATAGCAGACATAAACATGTAATAGCAAACCATTAATCATGCTAGGAATAACTATAAGCTAATCAATACATAGAAATCAAACATTCCAGCCATACATAGAGGTATAAGACCCTCTAACTTCGGGAAATAGCTATCAGACTTTGGGGAAAACACATGAGACAAACTAACAACTCATAAACTATGCCGGAACGCCTAAACATAGTCTCTAAGTTATTGGGCACTTGGACAAATAAGTTTTCATAGTTTTAGGCAAAGGGCTAGATCGGGACTAGGCCTCCTTGGTTCAACAAAATGATCAACAAATCAGTCAAAGAGAAAGTTTTATGGACAGAACTATGGGCACCTGATAGGTAGGTAGGGCAAACCATACATCCTACTCAACATACATGGAACTGATGAATAAAACTTAGCAACAATACCTTAGGTTACTAAAGAGCAGCTAAGAATTCTTTAGCATAACTAAAGGAGAAGAAAACATCAAGCTATGAAGATTCAGGGATTTTGAGGTGCCTCCATGGGCATGTCTCAAAATCAATCTTTACTGATCTATAGCAGCAAGAAAAATGAAATATGAGTGAAAACTAGAAGACAAAACAACATTAAGAAGCACTATACCATTCTACCATGTCAAGGAATCCATCAACAAGCCTTCAACATTCCTCAAAAGCATCCAAGAGGCAATCCAAACATCATAACTCAAGTGTATTCTTCAAAGCTCATATGACCAATGCATTAATTCTTCTCTCAAGTTCAGCCTCTGATTTACAATGAGAACCATGTAATAAATAGGCTTGAGGGAGGAAAACCTCATGGAGCAACTAGCTATCCCATTGGCCAAGTCAAAATATCTAAACTTGCCCTTGAGGCTTTGCAAAGCCCAAGGCACAAAATATCTAATAAAATATCTAAAAAATTGCTAAAAACGGAAATTATATTGACTTTACATGATTTTCCCATGATAAAAATAGCCTAACGTACATTTGGGAAAAGCAGATTTTTGGAGTTCAAAAATTGCAAAAATACTTCATATTTATGCCTGAAAAAGGTCCTCTGACTTGCTGGATGCAAATGGAAGGCTTCCTGATGTCTAAATGAGGCTCATGATGGCTCGTTGGAAATCTCTCTGTGTCTGCTTTCCAATGCAAGTGGAATCATCTCAATCTGATCTCTGAAAGTCCCTCAAAACTGTACCTGTGTGCAAAAACCCAGAAAATAGCAGGCTGCTGATAGGGCGGGCAGAATGTGCAAAATGAGGCTGTTTTTTGCCAATTTGAGGGGGCGAATGATTTTCAAATGCCCTGAAAATCGCTGGAGAGCTGCTCATGAAATTATGGAATCCATTGGTATCACCCTCCTCTCTTGACGACTCTTCAAACTGAAATGGCGCATTTATGAGTTTTTGGCAAAAACCCCAAAAATGCCAAAAAACAAAAAGTTTTCGAAACAGGCCCAAAATTGGCATGGATGACCCTCAAGGGTCCATGGAGACATGTTCCGAAGCTGAAGCTAAAATATCGAGGGCTGATGTGCGTTTTGCTTCCTTCCGTGCTAGGCGCCTCTCCTTCAATTTCTTCAATTTTTCTTGTGCTACCTTCAATTTGCGCCCGGCGAATTGGTTTAGCTTCCGAAAGTGAAGTGTTCTCTTTCTCTGTAGCTCTAGATCCCTGTTTGCCTTCTCAAGCTTGGTCTCCAAATGCTGGTTAGCCCTCTCAAGCCAAGCTTCCTTGTTTTCCTCAATTTCCCGCTCAAAGAGGGTAGTGAGAGGAAAAGCTTCGAATTGAGCTTGGTCTTCAGCCTTCTGCTTCTCCAAAGCTCTCCTAAGCCCGATGGTTCTAGGCCTCTTTCGCCTAGGCTGGTCCTCCTCTTCCTCATCATCAAATTCGCCAATAAGCTCTTCAATTCTCACTTGCGCCCTTTCCGCCTCCTTTTTGTACTTGATGGCCCGTGCCTCATGAATGGCTGCATGAAATTTCATTTGTTTGTTCTCAACCTCCAAGAATTGATTGAAATTCCTTGCCCTTTGGAGATCTTCTTGTAAAACCTCAATTTGCCCTTCTTTGTGAATGAGGAGGTTTTCAAGGATACGTGCCTCATTGTCGTTGTCATCGCTTGGGATAGGGATGACAGCTGATTTACCTCCATGCTTGGCGCTTTCTCCAACTGTACTTTTGCCTTTGAAGGCCAATCTAGCGCTCTTTCTCCTTGGTAAGCTAGGAGTTGTTCTTTTGGGCAATTTCCCCTTCTTAGGGATAGTTTTGGTCACCATTGAGGCGGCAGCTTCAGCTTGCTGTCCTTCCTCAACATCCTGTCCAGCTTGTGGCTCAAAAGATGTCTCAATTGCTTGCTCAACCTGCTGCTCTTCAAACTCTGTCCACTGCTGTTCCTTTTCCTGTACTTGCTGCTGTACGTCAACCTCTGTCTGCTGCCTTTCTTCCTGAAATTGATGCTTTTCATCAACCTCCAGCTGCTGCTCTTCTTCCTGAAATTGATGCTGTTCATCAACCTCCAGCTGCTGCTGTCCAATGATATCCAACCGCTGCTGTCCCTCAAAATCTGGCTGCTGCTCATCAACCTCCTTTTCTCCCTGTGGCTCACTGCCCTCTCCTTCTCCTTGTGTACTTGGATGCCCAGTGATCATCTTGAGTTTTTTAGGGGTAGGCCTACTAGATAAAGGCACTGGGCGATGGATAGGCTGAGTCGGAGACACATGAGCAGGAGGAACAGTGGCGAAATCGGCATGGCTAATGAAGGACTCCCATGAAACCCCTTTCTTCTCCAGCTGGTGCAAGAAGATGATTTAGATCAAGGAATGATGAAAGAGAGAAGAGATTTGCCGAGGTGGAGCTTTCTTTTGGACAGCAGCTGCCATCTTCTCTATGCTCTTGGACAAAAAGTATGGAAGGTTGAATTGCTTGCTCCTGGTAAAATGCATCAACAAGCGAACATGATAAGCAAAGATTTGGCTAAACCTCCCTTCACAAGTGAAGTATCTCATTATGGCCTTCATCAGTGGCGCATAACTGTCGAGAAGATAGGAGAAAGGAAAAGTAGCAGTGATGGTCTCCCTATGTTCCGGCTTGATGAAAGGCTTATAGTCCTCCAAATCAAGATGTGCTTGTTTAAACCATTTTTCACCATGATACGGGATCTTGGTAGCTTTGGATATATACATTGGAGAAATTTTGAAATCAAGATCTGCAAGCTGGAAGTGTTTTTCCTTGAACCTTAAAGCACACAAATGTGTAAGTGGTGAGAAACTCTTGACTTCCTCTATCCTTTGACAGAAATCAAGACAACCTACCTCATGGAAATTTAAAAGTACTGAGGGATGAGCATTGATGTCTTCTATGGAGATAGGCTCATATCTCTTATGTTGTCCGCCTTTGTGATCTCGCCTTGGAGGCATTCTGATTAAAAAAAGGCTTGAAAGAGTCACACTGCCTTCAATATATGAAGAATGTTTTCCTGGATTGAGACAAGCCACCAAACTGCTTTGACAGTTATGGACCTTGTGATTCAACAAGGCTTCCTTGAATAAACTCTTCTGCACTTATTAACCACAATCTTTCAAACTTGGTTACACTTTAGCTCTGAATCTTTCTCAACAATAGCACTATGGGTAAGAACTGTTTTGTAGATTCTTTGGGCACAGTCTTGATCAAATCCCCTTTGTGACCTTTGCTTAGAGGCCTGCTTGCACTTATATTTTTGTTTTTTTTTTTGAAACAACCTTCAAAATTATAACCCTGCTTTTTAGGTTATTTACCTCAAAACATGCCCCTGTCAGCAGACTTCTGTGGAGACCACACAGTGGGAAAAGAAAAGACCCTGTGGTTAGGTGAAAATAGCCCACTGTGTCAAGAGAAGAACCTTTCACTTGTGACCCTTTGAGAAGTTAATCACTGCCTTTATAACTCTGCCCTTGCTGTTTACTTGATCACCAGTAAATGCCCAATCATCTACAAATGCCCAATCATCAACAAAATACCTTGTTTCACCTTTAGAAAACTCTGTCTAACAGTCTTCAGAATGACAATATAGTGTAATGAGCAAGCAGACCTAGTTTAGGTGAAAAAGTAAGTGCAACAGTTGTTTTAGAAAACACACTCTCTGTTTTATGAGTTTAAAAGGTGCACCAAATACCTGTACCTCTGTTTTCAGTATTAACCTCAAACACTAACCATTCTGTTTTTCAGAAAAAAGGCCCTGTTCCTCCCTCAGAATTCCTCTATCAACAAAGCTTCAGATTGATATAGTATAGTGCAGGGAGAAAACAGACTTAGTTTAGGTGGAAAACAACGCAGACAGTGTTTTAGACAATGTACCCTTTGCTTGTGAGTTTGAGAGATAACCAACAAAATATCTGCACCTCTGTTTTTGACAACTTTGATATCAACTACACCTTTATACCTATGCCTCCAACTTCTACAGCTTCACACCACGGAACACAGGGTTTTGAAACTTGAAATTTTAGATTTTTCGAGCAAAGGGGCAAAGTACCTCGTGAATTTTAAGGCGAAATCCTTAGGATGGAATTTGAAGTGCACCGGAACCTGTCAAAACAGGCGCGGCAACCCTTGGAGCAGAACCCGTCGCGCCGGAGAAAACGCCGGGTGGAGTTGTCGTGCCGCCGGCGGCACCTATAGGCTCGCCGCCCCGCCACAGGCTCGCCGCGCCCGCGTTGACACCCCGTGTATTTTGGAGCCCAGCCTCGTCGCGCCACGGCTCGTCGCGCCACCTGCCAGGCTCGTCGCGCCACCCTAAAAACTGTGCAGAAGACCTCAAACTGTTTGAAAAGCTGTCGTGATGCTTGGCAGCTGCGGCGATTTGCTTTTTTGGATTTCACAAGTGGTTTATTATTCCTCCATTTCATTCTTATGACATGTTCAAAATGTCAAACGCTCACTTTGAATACATATATCTGCCCCTTTTTAAATGATGCAAAACAGTATTTGTATCAAGTTGCCTTTCAAACAATGGCAATCTTCCGCATCTCGCTTTCCTACTCACGAATGACATACCCTCGTTCTCACAAGAGAGATATCTCAAAAAATTTCGACTCTAACCTGGAAATCTTGGGCGCTTTTAGGTGACAATGTAAACGAAAGTTAGTCATTTAAAAATCGGCCAAAGGCACACTTCCCCTCGTCAATCGCTTTTGCTGTACTGTATATTCGTGCTTAAACCGTCCTTTAGGATGGTGACCATTGTGTCTGCTTCAGGGAATATAAACAATGATAATTAATTAAAAACAAATTCCTTTCTGCCTAATCATAGGATCATATACCAGTTTGCCTTCTTATTTGAAAAGATAAACTTGTAAAATATGAAAACAGGCTTTTTGGCACACAGTCGTTATTCTATTCTGCTCAGCATTTCAAACCCCTTTTGTCAGTAGCAACATTTCATGACTGGACCTATGTTCGCTGCCTCCTTCTCTTGGTGTTTTGCTAAGGAAGAATGGCTTCTTCATTATGCACTAAAATGTTGGAAAAGTAGCAAACACCTCTTCTCGAAAGGCGCCCCTTTTGAACTTTCGACATATGGTATGTCTTGCTGCCTGGCCCTTTCCTCAAGGAGAAAATCTTCTTTTGATATTAATGGCACACATATGCTCAAAATTGTCTCTTTTATCTATTCCTAGCATTGCATACCTGTCATTTTGCCTTTTATGACTCAACCTTAGTCACTGTTTACTTCTGTAGTTGCATCTTTTCACCTTAGCCTTGTTTGGTTGCTCAGAGGGATTTTCCTTGATTTCTGGATAGGTGCTCATGAAATGTCTTTAATCCTTTTTAAGTCCACTGCTCCTTTGGCACTCAAGGCATAAAGTATGTTCAACCTTTTCTCTTTTCTGCTGGATGAGCTGTTGACAGGTAGCTTCTTTGAAGAGGGAGATCAATACATTAGCATTGGCGATTACGTTAACACCTTCTTTATTTCAACTTTTCTGAAGTCTTTCTCTCGCACTTTCGGGACTTACCATTTTTCAACAGTCTGCAATGATTTTGGCTCTCTGCTTATGTATGGAGGAAGCTCTTTCATCGGCAAATGTGGTGGTAAGTAAACCATCTGAACAACACCCATCTTAGCATCTTCATTTGCAAACCTCACTGTGTTTTTGAAGGAAACCTAGCCATAGTGACACTGTTCTAAGGTTGCTGAGATATTTGTCACTTGGCTTGTTCATCTCATGACCTGGTCTATTGACCAGAACTCTTTGTGATCATAAAGGTCAGTGTTTTCTTGAAGAACCAAGAACCTTCTCCTGCCTGTGTAATGGCATTGATTAACATCTGGTCTATTTGATGCTGCACCAAAACAGGCCTCTTATGATTTGGATGTTCACTGATGAAATGGCCTTCTAAAGTTTCAACCATTTACCTGACTTGAAAGGTTCAGATGATCTCTTTTATTAGGCTAAACTTCTTTTCCTTTGAGCTTATCATACTTTCACTACAATGCTGTTATGGTCAGCAATTACATTCATGAAACCTAAAGATATTGTTTCATTGTTTCAGTAAGGGCAAACCTGGACTTCTGCAACCTTCTGAGTCAAAAACTGGCCTGCGCCCTCTGCTTATGTATGAAGGAGGCGCGCTAACCCTCTGCTGGTAAATGAAGGAGGTTCTGGGCTTTGACAATTTACCATGTAGCTGAGACAGTGGCGACCCTTTCTTACTGTTATTTTTATGCTGGAAAGAGCTGTAAGGTCCTGATGAGTGACCTTTGTTTTGTAGCTTCATCTCAGGCTCATAATACACTTAGAAGCAGATGTTCCTCTAACTGTAAACTCAAACATTTACTCCATGATATGAAATATATTTCCTGTCTTTGTAGAACCATAGAACACAGTGAAAAACCTACTAGTCAGCTTGAGAATGGGCTTCATGCAGTGCTGAGACCTAGGGAATATGAGTGGCGTGACTTAAGGTTGTTTGTCAACTTCATTTGCAAATTAAGGGATCAGTCATGGTAGGTCTGCTGCAGATGAGGGCCTTTTTGGCTTTTTGATGATTGCCAAAGGTGAAATGTCCTAAACACCACTTCCTAACATAGGGGAGACCTTTGAAACAGATGTGGATTTGCCTTTTAAAGCTGATGGGCAGACTAATAAGGCTGAGGTTAGATATGATTGTTGACAAGGAGGTTGTGGTTTTGCCAGGGGTGGACTGAATAGGTAGAAAGGCGAAAAAAGTTTTGGGAGGGTTTTCTGGATGACATATTGACATAAGGAAATCAGTTTCTAGAAAACTCAGCTGAAGATATAGTCATCACTAACATGTAAAAATACTGATGGCTAACAGGTCCTACAAAATCTAATGCCCATTTCTCAAAAGGTTCAATATGTACCTGAGGCTGCAATGGCATCTCACCTGAAGGAGAAGGTTTCCCTCCCCTTTGGCAGCTGTCACACCTTTTGACATATTCTTTAGCATCTTTAAAAAGGGATGGCCAATAGTATCTTAAATTAAGGATCTTATAAGCTGTCCTTTTATCAGCAAAGTGTCCACCACAAGGTTCATCATGACATGCTTTGAGGATCTCAGGCATCTCATCTTCTCGAACACATCTCCTAATGATAAAGTTTGGACCTGTTTTGTATAACTCATTAGCAACCCATGAATATTTTGCACTGTCATAAATGATCTTTCTTTTGTCTCTTGCATTCATTATTGAAGGAAATTTCCCTGAAACTAGATAATTAGCAATGTCAGCAAACCAAGAAGTTTGAGTAGAAATTGCAAAAAGATATTCATCAGGGAATTGATCTTCAACTGGAGTATTGTCTTTAATGTTTTGGAGTCTAGATAGGAAATCAGCTACTGTATTTTGTTTTCCAGGCCTATCTAGAATGGTGATGTTGAATTCCTATAAAAGCAATAACCATCTTATGACTCTTCCATTAGTAATTGATTTGTTCATTAGATATCTAATTGCAGAGTGATCTGTGTGAACAAAAGTTTCATAGCCTGTTATATAGTGTCTGAATTTGTTTACGGCATGAACAACATCTAAGAACTCTTTTTCAGTTACAGTACAATTTAACTCTGAAGGGGTCAATTTTTTACTTGTATAGTAGATGGCATAAGGAATCAGGGTTTTTTGTCCCAATACAGCTCCTAAAGCTGTATCTGAGGCATCTGTTGAAAGATGAAAAGGTAATTTCCAATTAGGTCCCCTTAAAAATAGGTGCTTTAGAGATTTTTGTTTTCAGGGTCTCAAAGGCTAATTGGAAATCAAGATTCCACTTGAATTCACAGTCCTTGGTAAGTAATTTGAAAAGTGGAGATGCTATCTTGGTGAAGTTTTCTATAAACCTTCGATAATATCCTGTAAATCCTAGAAAAATCCTAACAAATTTTTGACAACTTGGAACAGATAAGTTAGAGATGACTTCAACTTTTGACTCATCAACTCTAATCCCATCCACTGAAATGTGATGCCCAAAACAATTCCTTCAGTAAACATCATAAAACACTTCTCATGACTTAGTGAAAGATTTGCTTCTTTACATCTCTTTAAAACTTTTTCCAAGTTTGCTAAGGCTTCTTCAAATGTGTTTCTATAAACTGTGAAATCATCCATATATACCTCTACACAATCATGTATTAGATCTGAAAATATTCCTAGTACTGCCCTTTGAAATGTTGCAGGTACATTGCATAGTCTAAATGACAATACTCGGTAAGCATAGGTACCCCAAGGATAGGTAAATGTGGTTTTGTCTTGATCTTCAAGTGCTACTTGAATTTGATTATAACCACTAAACCCATCTAAAAATGAGAATTACTTTTTTCCAGCTAATGTATCTAACACCTGATCTATGAAAGGTAGGGGAAAATGATCTTTAAGAGTATCTTTGTTTAATTCCCGGTAGTCAATACATACCCTCCATTTAACATTTTTCTTTGGCACAATTACCAAAGGAGAAACCCACTAAATATCTGAAATGGGATAGATAAAGTTGACATTTAACATTTTTCTGCAATTCTTCTTTAACAATCTCCCTAAGATTTGGATTCATCTGCCTTTGAGGTTGTCTGATTGGTTTACAATTTTCCTCTATGTAGATCTGATGAGTGCAAGTCTTAGGGCTTATCCCTTTCATATCAGTGTACTCCCATGCATATGCAGAAGAATGTCTCTGTAATATCCTGACTAGCTTTTCTTGTTGAGATTTCTCTAGGTTCTTGTTTATGTTTAAAGTTTTACCTGGAAATATCTCAATTTTAGAGCTGCCAAATTTATCCATGGAGTAAAGAGACATCTGTCTTGATGATAAAAACTCAATGTTGGATTCTTCTTGAAATTGTTCATGTTTGTATTCTGAAGAGGATTCAACATTTTCTAAGGTATTTAGAATCTGGCTATCTTCACTAATTTCTGAAATTGTGAAGAGAGGTTGTATGTCTTCTTCATCCTCAATCCATTGAGTATCATCTAATTCTATAATTTTTTTTGCTGGAGGATACAAGGTAAATTTCTTAGTTTAACTACCATCAGAGATGTACATATCACCGGATCTACAACTAATGAAAGTATCAGCTGTAGCTAACCAAGTTCTTCCTAATATAATAGGATACCCTCCTAGATTATTCTTAGGAGTTAGGATCATAAAATCCACAGGATACTCCCAAGAATCTAGGGACACTGGAATGTCTTCTATTACCCCATCAGGTTTGATCACAGATTTGTCTGCTAATTGTAATAATGTGGGTGTAAAAAGAAGATTAGGAAGTTTTAGTTTATCCATGATTTTTCTACTCATGATATTGATTGCTGCTCCTAAATCAATAAGTGTGTTTTGGATCTCAATTCCATTGATGTGTATTTTAACAACCGGATTTCTTGGGTCTAGATACTTTGGAATATCAATCTTACCCATCATGATGTCTGCTATTTTTCCTACCAGTTGAATTTTCTTTGTCTCTTTTATTCTTTTTCATGTTTTTTTCATGCTCAACTCCTTTATTGTCTTTGCTAAGATTGGAATTTCCTTGATAGCTTGTAATAATGGGATCTTAATACAAACATTCCTTAGATCATCTAGGAAATCATAATTAGGCACCATAATTTGTTTTTCTACACCCCTATCAATTTGTAATCTTTCTGGAAAGGGAGGTGTAGAGGTGGATGTTGATGGCTGCTCTAATATAGGAGTTGAAATTATTGGTTCTTTTTGTTTTGATTTTTCAATATTTGGGTCTTGAAAAGGTGTGATTTCTTCAAAAATTTTATTTACCCGTCGAGAATCTTCCTTAGAGTTGTTTTTATCTTGTATGATTACAGAAGGTTTCTTCTTTTCAAGTATTCTTCCAGACCTAAGTTGAACATCATTAAGGTCTAAAGGAGTAATCAAATAGGTTGGAAACTGTTGGCCTTCTATCATGTATGTGTTCTGAGAATTTTTATTGTTGGGGTTTGGTATGGGTTGGGCAGGTAACTGATTTGCTTTCTGAGGAAATGGTAATGGAAGTGGTGGATTTTGATGTTGTGGATTTTGTTGAGGAGGGAAATTTGGATATGGTGGATAAGATGGTGGATATTGATAATACTGGGAGTATCTTCCATAGGGATTTTGTGCTCCTTGTGCCCAAGTTTGAGATTGACTTTGGAATTGGGGCCAAGGTTGCTGCCAAGAATTCCAATTTGGTGGGGGTTGATTATACAGCTGATCATGGAATCCTTGTGTTTGAGGTCCTTGCCAAGGCCTCCTAGAGACAAAATTGAGAGATTCTGTGGAATTTGTAGGGTTTTCTTCTTGAAAGACAGATTTAAGACCAGGAAGTGAAGGACAACTCTTCGTATCATGTTTTTCTAAACAAATTACACAAGTCTCTACTATTTTTGCATCCAAAGGACACTCTCTCAAGGCATGCTTCTTTCTACATTTGGGACAAAATATTGCTAAGGCATCAGATGCAGCTTTTTGCTTGTTTTGTAACTTAAGGGTGTCTATTTGTTCACTAAGACTCCCTAAAATGTCAGATTTGAATTCATCAAGCATATGTCCTATTTTTGCCCTACTTACTGTCCCAAAAGCAGACTTACTTGCCCTTGCAAGAGCAGGGTCTCTTGGTCCTTTTACAGTTTTAGATTTCCCTCTTGAAAGGTTGATACATAATTAAGCTATTTCAGGTAATGTGAGCTGAGATATATCCCCTTTTCCCATCATGTTAAGGATATCTAGCCATTCATCCCTAATTGTATTCAACAAGAGAGCTTTCAAAGTATCTTGGTCTAAGTTTTCCATTTTTGCTCTTTTGATGTTATAGTTAAACCTCTCCAACAAATCTTCCAGATTTTCATCCTCTTTTTGTAGCATTTTAAACACTTCCTCCTTATGGTTGACTGGCATATATTAATCCAAATACCTCTCTAGAAATGCATGTTTCATGTCTTCCCATGTCCTAATAGAACTGTTGATCAAACTCATAAACCATTTTAATGATGCTCCTTTCAATGTTGAAGGGAATAGTTTAAGTTTTTGGGCATATTGTAAGTAATCATAGGTTCTACATAGGACTTAAAATTCAAATAGGAAGGTTTCAGGATCTTCACTTTTGAGTCCATAAAAGTTTGGAAGGACAGAGGGTGAAATATTTTTCATAGTTGCATTGGTTTCTTCATCTACTATAGGAAACCCAAAAGAGCTTCCCATTTCCCTTCTATCTCTTCCTCTTCCCCCTTCTTCACCTATACCTCCTTCTCCTTCTGCACCTCTGCCTCCTTCTCCTCTACCTCCTCCAAACAATGTATTTTCTCCATTAAAGACTCCTCCTCCCCCTCCTTCTGCCATGGTTGATTCTTCTGTGGAAGTAGAAAAGTTTATATCCCTAGCAGGGGTCCTTGAGTCTTCTTCTAAGACAGGTTCAGTGGATGAAGTGGAAGGTCTTTCTGATGGAATATCTGATCTTAAGTCTTTTGAAAGTCTATGATCAATAAAATATGGGATGTGGGTTTGAGTTGGAGGTGTGCTGCCTCTTGGTCTTGGTGAAACAAGTGGTGTTCTAGGAATCAAGCTTCTGCTCCTTATGAATCTACCCCTTGAGTCTCTTTCTCTACGCATATCATTGTTTTTGGAAGGTAAGAAACAAGGCTACCTAGTTACACTTCCCCGACAATGGCACCAAAATGTCTAGTCAACTTAGTGTTCCTAAATTGATGTCATAAATTGTCAACCAGGGCTAGTAAACTGTTGAAGTGAAGTGCACTATATGTGCCTAGGTATCTTCTTCCTACTTTGTTGTGTTTATTGTTTTTCTAGTGTTTTTGGTTTTGTGTTTTTGTGCTAAGAGGAAAAGAACTAAATTTTTGGCACAGAGAAGTTACTGATCACACTAAAACAGAACAAAATCTACTCTAAACTGTGTATGGCACTTAAGAACAGAAAATGCTAATCCATAGATTGTAAAGCTTGACAAGAAAAGTAACTCAGAACATTAAGTTAGTCCAATTCATTTCATTATAGGTATGTTGGTACAACTTGAGAATAGGATAAGTTTGATGTAATGAAGTTCTCTTTAGTAAACAACAACTTAAAATATCACAGAGAAAATCTCATCCATTGTTAGAAATTTGTTGGAACATTTTGAGAAAAGATTATCTGCAATATAGTAAGGAGTCCTATGCTAAAATAACTTATGACACTAGAATTAACCCATTCTGCAACTCAAAATGTCACTATTAAGCCTCATTCAAGGGTTAGATATATCTTGGAATAACTTTTGGAAAAAGGCTGTTTGTAAAATTATGAGAAATTGCAGAACAATCAAGAACTCAAAATGATATAACTAATTCTTGTCCATATGATAATGATGTGTTAGAAGAGACTAAGAAAAAGAGAAGATTTTAAAATAATGAGGGTCTTTTAAGTCTAATTAACAGAACTAGAATGCAATTAACTAATAAAACTTGAAATACAATGAACATAACTGAACTAAAATGCAATTAACCTCCGAAGTACTACAGATCTATCTCATTCACGTGTTAGTGATATATTGGAACAATTCAAGAGAACAGGATTGACTATAATATTCGATGTAAGTAAAGATAAAACATGATGCTCAGAAAACTGCCTAAATTAAGAATAAACAGAGTTACAAATCACTTATCTAGAAAATATGCACAAAGCCTTTCGGACAGTAGGGGCCCTCTACCACCAGATTGGCACATGAATCCTTAAATCCTCAAAGTTTCTTCAGATCATGCATCAAAGTTTTACTTCTTTCATTAAAGGAAAAACGCTCAGAAAACAGAGTAACATAGTCTTTTAGAACTAACAACAAAACATCCACTAGCTAACTGTCTCTCGGTTCCCCGAGTTATTCTTATAAGCAAAATACATAACTGTCTTTGAGTAGAAATAGGCATAGGTGTCTTTTTCAATCAAAATAGAATTAGAACTCCTGTTGAGGACTCGTGCTTTGCTGAAGACATCTGGAGAGTCCTTGTCCTTGTAGAAGTCTACTTCTTAGTTTTGGCTTCCTCCATGTGCATAACCACTTGCAAATTTTTGCTTAGACTTTGTAGAGGGCAAGGAATGATGTAGGAGAGTTCTGGAATTTAACCATATGTGTTTTTCCCTCAAGTGACACCTGTAACCTGTGTGAACATAAAGATAGCTGCGGAATATGCGACTAGCTACAGAATGGCTGCATTCTGTAGCTAAGTCTGATAAAAAATCACTATGACAACAAAATCACAAAAGTATAATAAGTCAGTCATTGCATGCATTATTAAAGTGACTTTAATCATTCATATTGATCTTTTAAGCCTATAACTGATAAAGGACAAATGGAATGAAGTGAAATTTGGTGAAAGGAAAGGACATCTTTGGGGCTCAACACTTGTATTGTCTCATTAACAAAATACATACCTCTACTGCTCATCAAGATTTTCGGACATCCAAATCTGGTCAGAATATGCTCAAAGATGAACTGCACAGCGGTATCTGCAGTGCAATCCTTCACTGCTTGTGATTCAGCCCACCTGGTTACATAATCAGTGGCAGTGATAATGTAACGCGCACCTGTCTTATTTCCGGGTGGATTGATAGGTCCTACAAAATCGATGGCCCATTTGTCAAATGCTTGCAGGGACATTTGCAGTTGAAGGGGCATTTCATATCTGCGTGATGGCCTGCCTGTTCATTGGCATATATCCTAGGATTTACAATAGACATGAGAGTCATTATGTAGGGTAGGCCACCATAGTCCAACTCTCAATATATTTTGTGCCATTTATTTCCCCGCGTAGTGACCTCTTGCTACCTCGTCGTGGGCTTCTCCCAAGATAGCATGCCATTCATGCTCCAAAACGTACCTTCGCAGCACTTCATCAGCTCCCATCTTATATAGCCAACTCTTTCTTCTGTTGTACCGAATACTCTATAGATGCCACGCATGTAGTCAAGAACTGAATGATGTCGGCGAAGTGTGCATCGACTACCTTAATAGAAAAAAACTGCGCATCATACAATCCTTCTTCCAGGTTGGTCGGATCTTCACCACTCTCAATTCAGGACAAGTGATCTGGCCCAACATTCAACTTCCCCAACTTGACAATGATCTCAAAGATGTATCCCTGGAATAGCAATAGCCATCGACAAATTCCCCCCCCCCCAAAACAAGCTTATTCACCAGGTACTTCAAAGCCGAATGATCTATAAACATTTTGAAGTGTCCTCCTAATAGATAGTGCCAATAATTATGTAGTGCATAGACCATAGCTAATCCCTCCCATTCCATGGTGGAGTAGTTGCGCTCTGCACCAGAGAGTTTTCTACTAGCAAATGCAACTGGGTGATCAATGTCTCCATCTCCAGGCTGCGTAAGGAACGCTCCCAGGGTGATTCTTGATGCATCTATGTGAACATGGAATTCCTTCATCCAATCAGGAAAGACGAGAATAGGCATATAGACCATCTTCTCTTTGAGTAGCTTGAAGCTTTTCTGACATTCGTCATCCCAAAAAAAAGAAACATCCTTCTTAAGTAGTTTTTCCATAGGTGCTGTGATCAACATGTATCCTTGAATAAACTTCCTATAGTAGCTTGTATGTCCGAGGATTGAATGCATCTTGTTACACCATTTTTTGGTCATCTAACCTATTATTATTAGATGAACCCAAGTACACCATGTAAGACCAATTTTACCTAAAGTAAAATTGCTTTCACCACATCTATTTATGTTTCATGGTCATGTTTAACCCAAAATAAGGATATCAATTAAGTAAATCATTATTTATTTAATTGTTTCCTAAGAATAAGTTATTTAAATCACTATTTAAATCATATTATTAGTTAAATTTGACTAAATCAAATATAAATAATTAAATAAACCATTATTTATTTAATTATATTCCCCTCATTTCCCTTAAATAACAAACAAATCATTTATTTATTTTTTATTTATAAATAAAGGAATTGACCCAAGTCAAAAACCCTTTTCCCTCCAACAAATATAATAAAATATTCCTAAAGGGTGATTCTAGAAGATGTTTAATAATATTTTATTCATGCACCAGGTTCTAGAACACCCCAATATTTTGTTATAAATAGGAGGGTTTTTCCCCTTCATTAGTCACCTTCATTGCATTGGATCACACTAGATATGCTTTTGGTCACCATTTTGCATTTCTGTTTTATGAACTCCCATTGAGTTCTATGTTTTGTTTTTCACAATAGTTAGAGAGAGAGACCATTAATCTGAAACACTGAGGACTTCCAAGAACCTAGCCCACTAAGGAGAATCGGAAAACACCTTTCTTGTTTTCCTCTCAGGTGCCCCATTATTTGATATAATAAAAAAGATTCTTTTAAATATATGTGTTCTTGTCTTGTCCATTGGTGCTTGTACTTTAATTTACCTGCTTAATATCTTCCATATATAGATCTAGATGTGTGCAACTTATTACAGATTTTAAGATATTTTGCAGCCATAACTTATGTTAGGGCTACTTGATATGCGTAGCTAAAGTGAGTTTTTACGACAAAAAATTCATGCTAACAATTGGCGACTCCACACGGGTTTTCTTTTGCGACCACTATCGTTTTCTATTTTCCTGCATATCCAGCTGTTTCAGACCCTAGGGTTTCTCTTTAGTTTTCTGTTTTTCCTATTTTTATGCTAGTTTTTTCCTCTAAAACCCTCAAACATTCAAATTTCTCACTTTCGTGTGTTTCTGGCCTCATTGCGCAGGTGACCGACATCAGCCGCAGCTGAGACGACACAATTTTTTGAAATCTGCCGCAACCAGCCCTGGATCTGCAGGTCACACTTATCTACCAAAAAAGTGTGACCTGGCCTTGAGGTCGCACTTTTCTGCCCTAAATCTGTGACCTGGCCTGAAAACAGGCCCAAACCTGCGACCTGCAATTTTTTCTGCAATCTGCCAGCACTTTTCTGGGTTTCACTGAGGCTTCTGTCAGGGTTTTCCAGCCTCTGTCCCTACCTGTTCAGACCTGTTGCTAATCTATTTCACTCACCTAAGTGGGACTCTTGTCCCTTAGGGCTTTAGTTCCCTCCACCTTTTGTGGGAGAGTTTTCTACTGTTTTCAGACGTCTTAATTTCCAGAAGTTTCAACCTTCTTTCAGATCTGATACCTTCTGTTCAGATCCTCACAGGTCAGTTTTTCTTCCCTTTCTATACACTGCCTTTCGCTTTGTTTGGGTTCTGCTCTAGGGTCACCCCTTTGACCCCCTCTTTTTAGCTGATCTCCTATTTTCTAGCAGCAACCTTGCCCCTGCCTCTTTGCTGCTTTTTGCACCACTTTCCCACAGATTTCTCCATTAGATCCCAGTCCCTCTGGACCTTCGATCTATTAGCCTCTTTTTAGCGTGCTCTGCCGCTTCTAGACTAGTTTTGAGAGACCCACCTTCTTGGGTTCGATTGCTGCCTTTTTAGTTGTTAATTTTCTGTTCTTTCAGTTTTATTTACTGCAGATTTATTTTCCATTATGCAGCACACTTTTTCTTTTACTCTGAAAACGTCTGGGTTTAATCAATTAAAATCAACGCACGCCACACACTGACCCTAAGTGAAGAAGAGCCTGGTTAACACCGTCTGGCAAAGACTCTAAAATTAATCGACACTGCATCTCCTCGCCCTTGTCGCGTCTTTCTTTTACACCTTACTGCCCTCGTCGGTCTTTCTTCTTCCCGTCATCATTGCGCCTCCAAGGCATTTCTCCCAGTGACTTCTTGGCCTTCACCCTCAGTTTCCGGTTGGTCGACTTCCTCCTTCCCGTCATCCTCGAGTAAGTCCTCCCCTGAGTCCTCCCTCCGACTCTTCCTCTGATTGTTCAGGTTCTCCCCATCCTTCTGGTTCTCCCCCCTTTACCTTCACCATGTCTAGTTCTGGACCTAGCCCTAACCCCAGTTCTACCGCCAGGTCCACTTCCAGTGGAACCAGTACGAGACCTACCTCGACTGCCCCATTACTTCCGTATATGGTTGGCCTCAGTCTCCCCGACTTCAATAAGCTTATCAACGATCCTATCCGCCACGATATCAGTTGGCCTGCTATGCCAACCAAGCTCCCCTCCGACATTCCCAAGTTTGAGGGCCTCGCTAGTGAAGATCCCTCCAATCATATCCGATCTTTCCACATGTGGTGCTCCTCTAATTCCATCACCGACAACTCCATTCGTCTTCGTTTATTCCAATGCACCCTTACCGGCGAAGCATCCAAATGGTATGTCGATCAAGCCACCTCTTCCCATACCACTTTTGCCACCATTTCCCAAGCCTTTTTGTCCTATTTCCAACTCCCCCTCCGATACGAAACTGGCACCGAACTGTTGACCTCCTTTCAGCAATCCTCTTCAACACGTCTCTCCGCTCATGTTCAAGAGTGGCGAAGACGACGAAGCTTATGCCGTGCTCCCCCCTTTGAAGATCGCGTTTACATGGATTGGTTCCTTCGCACTCTCCTACCACCCATTGGCAAAGATGTCGCATCCCATTTTCCCTAAACCGAAGAAGCCGCCCTTCAAATAGCTTTGAAGTATGATCTTATTTATGCTCAATCCGGTTATGTGTATACTGTCCTTCCTGACCTCCCCAAACCTAGTGGTCCTAACGCCTTGGGAACCTCTCATTCCGCTGATGGTATCGTCGGCGCTCTGTCCCATACCACTGCCCAGCCTCTTACTCCCTATGGTTTTTCCCCTGGCGGGGCCAGCATTGCTAGCACCTTTCCCCCTTTCGGCAACATGTACCCTGGGTACGGCATGCCTCCCCCCTTTGTCCACCTACCTCCATACCTCAATGTGGCCCCTTCTCACCCTTATCCCTATCCTCAACCTAGTGTACCTGATCCTCCTGCTTTCGGATCTCCCACTCCCTTGCCTCTTCCCCCCTCACATTTACTACCCCCCACAGGGCACGTATTTGCGCAACAAGGGGCACCTACTTCTCGACGGAGGCGAGGCAATCCATCCACCCCTAGCAATCATGGACCCACTTCTACCAGTCTGGACCCTAACACTGCCAACCAGCCACAAGGCTCTCAACCCAAGCCCGACCGACCGCTTCGCACCAATAAGCCCTGTTCATGCTGCGATGTTTATGGTCATTACACTCACAATTGTCCCCTATTACCTCAGATGCGACAAATGTGGGAATCCCAACCCACCATATGGGGTCAACACTCCTCCCCGACCACCTCTCCCCATCTAACCCCTGTCCAACCTGCCATGTTTACCGATCCTTTCCCTCAGCAAGGATTCGTAGCTACTCAATCACCTCGTGCCCCTAGCACAACTCAACATTCCCCTTCTGGCACCTCTTATTATCAAATCCTCATGATGGCCTCTGACCCCCCTCTCACTGTCGACCTTAACCTCCAAACTTGGTCTCGTCAATATGCCCGACCTCCTGTTTCGCCTGTCTCCGAGTCCCCATCATCCAGTTCTACAGAGCCTCTATCGACACCCAAGGGTCCCTTACAAATCCCTCCCCCCAAAGTTGAGGTTCACACCAAAATTCCTAAGGGTCCCTTACACCGAAATGCTGCCTCTGGTCGAGTTACCCATTCCTACAGCATAGTGGATGATCTAGCCCAATCTCCGGCTGCCATTTCAACGCTGGAACTCCTCGAGTCATGTCCTTCTCAAAAGAAAGCTCTAATCTCTACCGTGGGTGCTGTAGACCCCGCTGATGACCTGTTAATTGTATTTGATGCCCGTTAATCAGACCACCCCCCTCTTCCTCCTTCAGTTGCTTTCCAAATCCCAGTCAAAATCCGAAATGCCAATGTCGCTCGATGTATTATTGATGAGGGGGCATCTACCTGTGTAATGTCCGCTTCGGTTTGGAAACAACTTGGATCCCCTGAGCTGGCCCCATCCACCATCACCCTCCGTGCGTGGGATGGCCATGCCTCCCAACCCATTCGTCTTTTTCGTAACTGCCCTATCACCCTTTCCGGTAAGACTGTCTGTGTCAACGTTGAAGTTATCGACGCCCCTCTTGACTACAACATCCTTTTGGGGCGTAGTTACACCTATTCCATGTCTGCCATCCCATCCGCAGTCCACCGCAAATTTTTTTCCCCCCATAATGGCAAGTTCGTCACCATTGACCAGTTGTCGTATCATGAACCTAAATCCCAGACCTCACCTGAGTCCACCATCTCTACTGTCACCAATAAGAAAACTATTGATTCTTTGACCAGCGTCTCCCCTGGCGTCTACAAAGACTCCTCTTTGCTTGGCACTTTCCATCGTCCTCCACCTCCTCCTATCTCTGATCCTAGCTCGGCGAATTTCTGCATGATGCAATCCTCCCAGGCTGCCCTCTCGCACCCTGCCTCGGCTAGTCAGAAACCTCCATCTCATCCACCGCACTTTGCTCCTAGCCCTTCGCCTCAGTTGACTCAACCCCTCCCCCCGGGCACCCCCCCTCTCCCCCACACTCTGGAACCTCCTTACCCTCTCGAATCAATTCCCTCCAGCCTCCCCCATCTCGAAGCCGTTCCCCCTGGCCATTTCTCCACCGGTCAAATCCCCTTCCTTGGTCCCCCTCCTGGAGTCTATTCGGTTCCCGTCATGGCCACCCTATCCCTCCCTAATTTAACATTGGGAATACTGGTATGGTATCTTACTCCTCCCACCGAGACCCCTCCCAGTCACCCTAAACCGTACATTGCTGTGACACCTGTCCAACCGATTCCTGTCGTTCCTTCCACCACTCCAGTACCCCTAGCCCCTTCACCTGCTCCTCCTCATGAATCCGCTATGGGTAAGAAACGAAAAATTCACAAGGGGGCATCCCAAGACAAGGCCATCGCTGCCGACCCTCTTCCCCCTCCACCCACCAAGCCGTGTGCCTTGTGTGATGGTATCAGTCACGCCACTCATACTTGTCCTGAGTTGCCCTGTATTCGCCCCATGGTTAAAGTCGCCTTTCTCGAATCGACGACCTCTGAAACCCATGTTTCCTCCTCCCCCGTCGCCAAAAACCCCAAGGCTCTTCGCACCAACAAACCTTGTGCCTTATGTGGGATTCACGGTCATTATTCCCACCATTGTCCTCACCTCACGCATTACTGAGCCTCTTTAGAGGTCATTCATGAGTATGAAATTGAACAAAATTAATCAGCCTCACCCATCCTTGCTCAGTATGCGTCTGGTTCTCTTGAAGATCCCCCGGCCACCATTGACATTCCCCCCCCTGATGTTGAGATGTCAGAATCTGCTGCTCCTCTCTTGTACCTATCATCATCCACCCACCCCTCAGAGTACATCCCCTCTGTATCCACTTTGTCTGTTTCACTTGATACCCCTCCCACGACATTCTTGGGCTCCTTGTGCTCTGACCATCTCTTTACTTGCTCTTTTGTTGTTTCCTTTGATGACCCCTATCTGCACCCTTTTTCTACAACTGATGATCTCGATAGCTTTGTAGCCTCTTGTGGACCTCCCTTTCGTGCCATCCCTTCCCCTCATCCCGATGTTCCCATCCGTATCTATGATGTACGTCACCACATCCTTCCCTGATCGTCTTCATTTGTCCTCTATAGCGATGCTATTCCCTCGACCCCCTCATCCACTCATTACATTGGTTATGCCGATGGCGCCAGTCGCTATTCCATAAACCTCGCCTCAGCCGTCTGGGCCATCTTTACCCCTGTGCACACCCTTGTTCTTGCCAATGGGGTCTGCATTGGTACCGCCACCAATAATCAGGACGAATATGATGCAGTTCGTGGTATCTTAGCTGACGCTCTCTCCCATCACATCCTCCACCTGCACGTTTATTTAGATTCCCTGCTTATTGTCTTACAACTTAATGGTGTCTACCATGTGCATCATCCTATCCTGTTTAGACTATATTTACGAGTGCGACTTTTAATTCGTAAATTTCGATTCATTTCATTCAACCACATCCCTAGAAGTCACAATCACTATGCAGATCAGATCGAAAATAATATTCTCGACTGGCATTTATCACAAGCACGACATAACATTTAAATACACATCAACCATACATATATCATATCACATGTGTTTTCAGAGTCCAATACTTTGAAACATAGGACATGCCCATAGCATGTTACACAACCCAAAACTACAAAACTGGGGGGCACCACTTGCCCCTACATACAATACTAGGGGGGCACCACTCGCCCTACATACATACTGGGGGGCACCACCTACCCCTAATCACGCTCTGGAGTATCCTGCGCCAACGGCTCTGCTCCTGCAGCTCGTAGATCACGCACCGTCTGCCCGGCCATCGCCATGCATCGCATGATCCCTCGCCACTCCGAGGGGAGTCCAATACACAAATCTATGTATCGGTCATCTAAATCCTGCCAACCATGCTCCGACATGCCGGTCAACAGTCCCTCACATCTACGACGGAGATCCTCCACCAATGCGGCCATCTCTTCATTCTGTCCTGTGCTCGATCCACTGGCACCAGTAGCTCCTGCTGTTGCAGGTCGCCCCATATATCCGGCCGGTTTTACCAGAGCTATATTTGCATCCCAAACAAAATAAAGATTAGCGCCATGCATGCTAGTCACCAACTATAAACATAACATAACAGATTAGTTGCTTGTCACTTACTATAAGGACCCCATACTCGCCCAGGTGGTAGCGGAAAGTCCGGATCTCCCCAATAACTCATCCCACTATAGGGATAGTCTTCTATGTATAACGACATCTGAACCCAGTGAGCGAAAAAATCTGGTTGAAACACCCCTCCGACCACCCCTCCTCCTCCTCTACTCAATAGTCGTCCCCACCGTCGCATCCGGGGCTCTCTCGGGCCCCCATCAGGCAACTGTATCCGAGGTCGTAAGGTCAGGATCTTCTCAAAGAAGAAAGAGCACATCACCGTTCCATACGCACAATCATGATTCATCTGCCGCTTACATAGTGACAACTGGCGTTTCAGCGACGCCAACATAATCTGGGCCCACCCATAGTAGATCCCACCCAACACACTCTCTACAATCATCATCTGTCCCCCAGTGATGTGATGGAGCACCTGACTGCCCAAAATCCGCAACACCGCTGCGGCCACTTCCCGGGTCTCCAACCTCTGTAGATCCCCAATAGATATCCGATTCCCCTTGACTCGGACACTCGGTCGACAATGTAATTCGACAAACTCTATAATGTTATGCCCTCGTGGTAACAATGGTTGCGTATTCCCCACCATCCCCAATGGAGGGAAACCAGTCAAGAAATACAGATCCTGGACCGTCAGCTCGATCCTGTGCCCCTGCACCATAAAAACCTCATGATCTGGATCCCAATAGCTGACAATCCGGGCCAACAAGGGCTCACCAGCCCTCATTAAAGGGTTCTCCAAAAATTTCAGCACCCCAAACCTCGCCAATGCACGACGGACACCCAGATCTGCTTCAATCTCTGTCCGCAATGCACCCATATCTCTTTCTCTCCATTTGACCAATATCTCTGCCATATCTGCACAAAACCAACATCTTTTTCAGTCTACAGATCATCAATACTGAATTAACTTACATCAAAACTAAATCTCAGCCCAAAACATCACTAAAATCCCCTCCCTCTCACAGGTCGCACTTTTCAGGCAAATCCTGGGCCAGGTCGCACCTTTCAGGACAAAACCTGCATCCCAGGTCGCAATTTTTGCCCCAAAAAGTGCGACCCAGCTGTGAGGGTGAAGTAGGTCTATTTACTGAGATTTTAGGCCCTAATCTGAACTTTGAATCCATCAAAAACACAGAGTAGGATTAGGCCTCTTACCTGCAATTGACGGATCACGATTCCAACGGTCGGTTTGTCCGCTATGATCACCGCAAGATTTAGGGCCTTCTCTCCTCTCCACATTCACCATAGCTACACAAGCAAATGAATGATTTTGGAGGGAAAGAGCCTTATTAGAAGAAAACCCCTGATTTTTCTTTTGCCAGCTGCGGCCCAACCATAGCTCCGTTCGACAAACCGTTCACACCGTTGGAAAGCTCTCACCGAGCATTACAATGGGTATCTGTTAGTTTTTCATCATTTGATACTTCACCATGACCCATTTTATCCATGAAGGGTCTCCCCATTTCTCTTCAAAAACGAATTTCCTCACTCACAACACTTGTAATCGAGGCACCACTTTGCCTCCTTACTTGTCCTTGACTGTGATTATTTTCATCATGAGCTACCCCATTGTACTCATGCTTTCACATGTCCCCATTGGACCTGTATTACATGGCAACACCATTGAGTCGCCCTTGTTTAGAGCACATGCATAGAGTCCACCTCACTCCTTCGTATCCCCCTTCCCATCATCATCATCACTACCTATATGATCATTGCTCTAGATCTCCTTTTGTCGACATAAACTTATCTTCTCCAGCAGCTGGGTCCAGGGGGCAGTTGATCTTGGTTCGCGCTCTTGGGTCAGCCTGATCGTGATGTCTACGCTTGATGATTCAGTGATGCCGCCACAGTCATTCATGATTCCTGGGTGTGTGTGAGATGTCCCAACCCTCATGAGGGGGTGGCCCTCCCGGTAGCCCCCCACACACCCAGATGACTTCGTCACTTCAGTCCTTGATGCAACTCCTCTCATTTGACGATATCGGCCTCCGTCGCTTGCAGCACCTTTTCGACTTACTTGTATCCGTCAGATTTTGTGAGCCCTTCCCCGTGTGTAGTGGACATCTGGGTATATTTGTATCTCTTGTACTACATTATTATTATATAATTCCTGATGATTATTCCAGGCATAGCATGCATATGGGAGTCATCATTCTATTTTTTCTAGCTCATATTTTGGCCAATACCTCTTTCACTATTGCGTTCCGTGGTTTTTCGGGCGCTTTATCTTTTGTACTATTGTCTCGGCGGGCATAGGTATGCCTCCCCCGCCGCCTCTCGCATTGGTACCACTTCATACATTTGAGACTTTTTGCACCTGTAAGTCTCGTCTCCTCAGGGTCTAGTCCTTCACACACTTTAGATTACCATACAGTCCTCTCTCTCACTTCCATTTCATCACCTAGTGATTGAGTTCTTACAACGTACTTCGGTCATACGATTTTCTCCTAACACTCATACGTTGGGGGGCAATCTGTTACACCATTTTTTGGTCATCTAACCTATTATTATTAGATGAACCCAAGCACACCATGTAAGACCAATTTTACCTAAAGTAAAATTGCTTTCACCACATCTATTTATGTTTCATGGTCATGTTTAACCTAAAATAAGGATATCAATTAAGTAAATCATTATTTATTTAATTTTTTCCTAAGAATAAGTTATTTAAATCACTATTTAAATCATATTCTTAGTTAAATTTGACTAAATCAAATATAAATAATTAAATAAACCATTCTTTATTTAATTATATTCCCTTCATTTCCCTTAAATAACAAACAAATCATTTATTTATTTGTTATTTATAAATAAAGGAATTGACCCAAGTCAAAAACCCTTTTCCCTCCAAAAAATATAATAAAATATTCCTAAAGGGTGATTCTAGAAGATGTTTAATAATATTTTATTCATGCACCAAGTTCTAGAACACCCCAATATTTTGTTATAAATAGGAGGGTTTTTCCCATTCATTAGTCACCTCCATTGCATTGGATCACACTAGATCTACTCTTGGTCACCAATTTTATTGCTTTATGAACCCTCATTGTATTCCATGTTTTGTTTTTCACACAGATAGAGAGAGAGACTGGCTAATATGAAAACACTCGAGGATCAAGAACCTAACCCACCGAGGAGAACCTAAAACACCTTTCTTGTTTTCCTCTCAGGTGCCCCATTCTTTGATATAATAAAAAAGATTCTTTTAAATATATGTGTTCTTGTCTTGTCCATTGGTGCTTGTACTTTACTTTACCTGCTTAATATCTTCCATATATAGATCTAGATGTGTGCAGCATATTACAGATTTTAAGATATTTTGCAGCCATAACTTATGTTAGGGCTACTTGATATGTGTAGCTAAAGTGAGTTTTTACGACAAAAAATTCATGCTAACACAGTTGTTTCTCAGTTGTAGGTACTGCCATATTTATGATAACTGCGACTTTTGCAGGGTCAAACATCAACCCTTGTCGCCAAACTATATGTCCGAGAAAGATTCCGAAGGGTACGTAGGATATGCACTTCTTGATATTCAAGGAAATCTGGTGTTTTCTACATGCATCCAACATCATGAGCAAGTTCGAAACGTGCTTCTTCACTAAACCGAAGATAGTCCAATCATTAAAATAAACCTCCAAAAATTTGTGCATGATGTTAGCGCTCAAATCTACCTTAGGCTGAAATGAGATAAAACTCAAGGCTACATCAAACCACGCTTAGCCTCGTAGCTAGCCCTACGAGGGCAGGAGAGGGCTCTCTCCGTCAATCTCGATAAAATGAGAAATAGAGTGCGAGATGACTCAAAATGGGAACTGATTTTAGGCTAGTAAAGAGATAGGTATGTTTGATTTTGATTTTTGGGTTTTTGCTGGAGAAATGGGAAAAACAAATTTTGGGTCCGGGGATAAGGTCAGACCTTTGCAGATTTCGAGTTGGGGCGAGGTAGGTGATTGTCTTGATGCTTTTGATTGGATATACGGACAGATCAGACCGACGAGGAGCTGAAGAGGGCAAAGAAGAACTTGGATCCTCTTCAAACAGTCGAAAACATATAGAACTAAATGAATTCAAAGGCAGAGCACGGTAAACAATGGATTCAACCTCATCTACTCATTCAATTTAGTTCAGAAGCATATGAAAGGAATGGCATACATTAAACATGAAGAACTTACATTAAACATAGAGAAAACAACATCAAGAAAAAAACACCACAAGGATCCCAAAAAGTGCCGCAAAACCTCTAATCTTTCCTTAGCCAAAATATGAAAAAATATGTACAATGGTGCCAAAAGTTTCCCAAGAGTCCAACCTCTCCAAACTCTGAAAATGATTGAGAAATTACAATATATAGATCACCCTAACCCCTTCCCACACCTCTAGGGGTCGAAATCCTCCTTCTAGGAGCAGTTCCAACAAATTCTAATCAAGGAGCTAAAATCTAGGCAGCTAACAACTTGCCTCTAAAAGAGTGGAAACTGATTCATTTACATGATTTTCACTTTTTTGAAAGTGAATCTTCTAGAATAGGTAAAAATAAGCCAAAGTTACATATCAACCATCAATTTACATCATGAAAACCCAAAAATTTCATCCACAAGCAAAACTGGTCCAAACTGGCCGAAAATCTGAGCTGGAAGTTGAAAATTCAACCAAAAATTTAAGTGGGTCTCACCCCTGAAAAAAGTGGGTCGCGCGCCTTTCAACCTGATTTTGAGGTACTTCCCGGCATCCAAATTGAGCTCATGATAGTTCGTTGGAAATCTCTGGATGCTGGCTATTCAACCTAAGTAAAATTTCCCAATTTGGAGCTCATTTTCCCTGTCAAAAATCAAATCTCCCAACACTACTCCCAGCAGGTGCATCAATTCTCTTGAGACAACGGTATTTTTGACATTTGTCTAAAACCATGACACCTGTGTAAAAATTGAAGGAGGTTTTTCTTCCTTGGAATGTTTTGGACAAAAACCTCTCTCAGTTTTCCAAAATGCATCTTTTATTGCTCTGAAACATCTTTTGAGTGAAACTTATCCCGATGTGTGAAACAAGGAATTTTGTCGAAATGAAGCGAAATGAAGGGGATAAGGGGCTTCTAAATTCTTGGGGAAATTTTTGGAAATAGGGAGGGATGTTAGGAAGTAGGGGAAAGTGGAATCTCAGAGATTGAGTGAGGGGAAGGGGTCCAAAAGGGCAAAACACAAGCCTAGCCTAGAAAATTGCCAAGTTGTGGCAAGAAACTAGGGTTTGTGGAAAAATGAGGAATTTGGGGGATCTCAGTGATGGGAAGTGTTTAATAAGGTAAATTAATGATAGGGGAAGGTGTGTGAACATCAGGATACAAGTTTTTCCGATGATTTGACCATCCAAGAGAAATTACCTCCAAAACCCTAGGAGAGGGAAATGGACCTTACCTAGGCACAACTGAAGCATGAACGAGGTGTAAAATGACTCTTTGGAACCTTACATGATGATGAAAAACCTCTGAATGATGGCACACTCAGCTGAATGGTGACATGGACCGACATTTGGACAAATTTGAAAAGAGTGAAAACACACCCTAGACCTAATGCCTAGTGACCAAATTTTGCTTGAAGACTCATTGAAATGACAAAATTTGACCTTGACACCTTAAAATCACTTTGTAAGAGCATGTTTGATCACTGAAGGAAGGCTGCAAAGGCTGAATCTAACACATGAAATCTTTGAACACTCTGACTACTACTCGTGAAAATATGGCAGGGGTATTCTTGAGTCCAAACGATATGACCGTATACTGGAAGGATCCCCATTAAGTAGAAAATGTATATTTGCTGCGATTTTGATCTGATGGTAGCCTGAGAACCTGTCAGTAAATGAATACGCTTCTTTCCCTCCTACGCTATCAAGAATTTCATTTGAGAATGGCATAGGATAGGGATCATGCACGCAGGCATCATTCAATTTGCGTGATTCCACACAGATTCATATTTCTCCCTTCGTGTTTTTCTCCTGAGCCACCATCGGACTTACCCAGTTCGACTGGTTCGATAATACCCACGGTGATCATTTTATCGATTTCTTCCTTAACCTTTTGCTTATACTTAGGATTCAGCCGATAAGGGCACTGCTTTACAGGGTGCGCATCTGGTTTTAACGTGATGTGCATGACCCCCAGGTCCCCTATGATCCCCTTAAGCTCCGAAAACTTCATCGGGAATAAGTCTTGATATTCTGTGAGCAGTTCTGCAGCTTTTCCCACTATATCATCATCCCAATAATCCCCAATTTTAGCCAACTTAGGTTGCTTGTCCGTGCCAATGTTGACTTCTCGTAGCTTCAAAGGCTTCATAACATCGAAAATTTTTAGTGGGGGTCCAAAAACTGCGTGCTCTCCCTCCGATTTCAAGATGGAGACATTGCGCGAAAATTCATCACATTCTTCTATTTCTATATTGTGGTAGTTGAAAATATCCTGCATCTGCATTTCCCATGTTGGTGCCGTTAGATTCGGTCTGTTCATCCCTCCGTCAGAGATAAAATTCTCTTTCGTTGCATTTCATTTTTAAGTGTCTCATTCACTTCAGTCATTTGCATTCCATTAGTAGCAATCGTCTTCTGATGGAAGGGTTTTGTCTCTCATGTCCCTCATGTCATGTACCTGCTGGTTTGTGTCTGTCCATCAAAATCAGTTTTAAAGTCATTCACAGTCCTATTTTGGTCTCTTAGTCATCAAAGAGTCATTTCAGTCATTAGGTATAGGGTTTCGCAAATTTTTTCTTCAAAGTGTCCAATAATGCTAGCAGGCCAGAGGGAGGTTCAAAATAAGTTTTCATCGCAAAATTTCATTGTCATATTGCTTGATCGTGACTTTTCTTCAAAACTCTGTTTTGAAGAAAATCGTCATTTTGTCCTTTGTAATAAATGCCATGTATATTTTCCAAGTTTTTCAGTTGTGAAGACGTTTAGGCGCAGCCCTGGTCGCCTTTGCCAAATTCCATGCCAGTCATCCCTGCAAAAATTTGACAAAGTTTCGTCATTCAAGTCAAAAAAGTCAAATGGAAACAAAAACAGAGTTTGTATTAAAAATGTGAAAAGTGCCAAAGCCAAACATTACAAAGGTGGGTTTTTAAGAAGCAAAAATCAAATTCTTCACTATATAAGAAATTTTCCACATTTATCAATTCATTTGCACTCAAAGAAGACATCAAAGAAATCGAGTTCAATTGTGGAGGAACGAAACCATGAGTTAGAAGCCGAGACTGTGTATTGGAGTGCTGCGCGGCGCGTTGGGAGAAGGCGCGACGCACAAGGAGGTCGCGGCGCACAGGGCCTCCTACCACTGTGTATTTTTAAACGTGCGTGGCGCATACACCAGGTGCGGCGCACTGGGTTGTGCGCGTGGCACACTGGGCTGACACGTGATTTTTCACCACTGCTTCATCAAATTTTCAAAATGACTCAATCTCTTTTGCTCCAAGTAAGTTTGTGAGCCCTTGCCATTGATTTTAGCTTGTGTTGGGTGTAGTTTGGAGGGAGGAATTTGAAAGTTTGGAGGTTGAAAATATAAACCCTATCTTTTGTCAAAAACTGCTCCTTAGGGTTTGTATTTGAATTTTAAAAGTCTGATTTTTGGTGCCAATTAATTCAAATCCGATTCCCCATCTGTGGTTCTTTTCCTCCTCACTGTTACAATATCAATAATATCCCTTCCCTATTCCCTTATAAAGCCACTCATATCACTTACTTTCATTTATCCCTATCTCTAAATCTTACCATTCCCTATCACTATCATTCTCCCATGTCATTTGCAAAAGTCCCTAAACCCCAGATTCCTAAACAAAGTCAAGTGACTGTTATTGCATTCTAACTTCACTTGGCTGAACCACATTTTTACCACTGTACTAGTTCCCACAGTCCACTATACCCACTGTCCCTATTTATCACAGTCCTTTCCCATTTGGCAGATATTTTGGCAATTGAAACAAAGGTAACATTTCTCATTTTCAACAAACCAAACATACACTTGACATACACCTTGCAGCACCATGGAGACGAACACAGTTTCATGATATGAACAAGACAGTGACTCTACCACAGAGCTACATGCACCAAGAAGGCCTCATAAAGGTTGCAAACATGTGAGAGAGGAGCCCACCTTGTTGACTCAGTTGCAGGCCTGCCCACTTTCCATGGCATGTTTCTGAGAGCAGTCATGCTATCAGTATTGTGAGAGGATTGCTTATATTCGACATCATCAGGAGTTAGCCCAGTTGTTTGTTTTACATTTGCGAGATGGTCAGGTTACTCTCGCTGGTGTAAATTTCACCTTGACACCAGAAACCATTTCTCAGGCAACAGGAATACCGAATGTAGGTGAAGAGTGGAACAAGAGACAACAGGTGGATAGAGTACATTACGAGCCATACATCAGGCCTGGCTATGTGAGGCAGCTCAGCAGGGTATTCCCATTATGGTTCCTGAAAGAATCATATGCGCCATTGATGAGACTCATTATCAGATACTTCAGTTGTGAGGGCCGATTCTCACGCCTCTATGCATACCACATCAGGTTGTTGATGCATTTCATGAGAGTAAAGATGATGAAAATTCCATATGTCATGTGCTGAAACATAGAGAGGATGACTACTCTTGTGCAGAAGAAGACTCCCAAGCAGTAGTACAACAACATTTATCATTATGCGCTCATCAAGATCATTGTCATACATCAGCTTGGATTGCAGGGCATTGCATGGGAAGATTTAATTTCCCGTGAGTTCTTCACAGCCCCTCAGCCTCCTCCAGAGATTGTTCATGATGCAGGTGAGCCTTCACATCAATTTGAAGGTCTCGAGACAGAGCCTATCAGTGTGCCAATGGTTGTTACTTATCAGAGAGGCATGAGAGCATTGTTTGCAGCAGCCCGACGAGTACTATCTTCACCCCAAGTGGAAGGGGTCTCGTTTCCGTCATCAGTAGCACAGGTACAGGTATAGGATAGAGGAAAGAGGCCTATGCAGGAGGAGGGCCCTTCAGGAGGTCAAGATACTGATTTTACATCGATTGATGTGGATTTGAGCTCTCCAAGCTCAAAACTGAGAGAGATCATTCAGGAGCAGAAAACTGAGATCAGCACATTGACCGACAAGTTGCAGAGAGCTCAGTGGATCATAAACTATCTGGAGCAGCGGAATAAGCAGTTGGAGGATCAGAAAATGATCACGGAGTTACAAAACATCCGTGGGAATCGGCAAGCTGCCCGAAGAAGCCCATCCAAGATGACACCTATTGACCGAAAGATTGAGGCCGATAGAGAGACTTGGCTTGAGAGGGTCGACATGCATCTTAAGAAGCTGTTGGAGAAGGAAAAAAAAGAGAATAACATGCTCTGACACATGAAGAACCACTATTGGTCATGCACACATGTTTGCAAAGCGAGGATCAAGATCTTGAAAGCGAGGCTAAGGAGGGCACTGAGGCGGCGTAAAAGGCATGATAGGCTCCAAATCTTGGCCGAAGCTTCTTTGGTTGAGCATAGTACTTGATGAGGGACCCTCAGTCCAAATTTCAAGGAGTTTGGAGAAAATTTTGTCATTTTTTGAATTTTTTGGTCACAAAACAGGTTTTCCTGCCCGACGCGTAGCGCCACTTGGCGCGTGCTTACGATTGGGAGATCCTCTGGAGTAAAATTCTGGGTTGCCTAAAGGGTCAAAAACACCTTGAAAATGGCCTTTCTGCCACCTTTTTCACACACAGGAACCAGTCTTGGGAGATTTGATTTTTGGAGGGGAAAATGGACACCAAATCCAGAAATTCCACTTGGGTTGGAAAGTAGACAGGTAGGGATTTCCAACGAGCTATCATGAGATCAATTTGGACTTCAATAAGGGCCTCAAAATCAGCTCCAAACTTGTGCTACGCATAGAGATTTTGGGCGCGGCGCATAGAGATTTTTGGCCTATTTTTCACTCAGCAGCTCAGCATTTCGCCTAGTTTTGGCCAGTTTCAATTTTTCATGTAACTCTTGATCCACCTTGATGTAATTTCATGACCATGATGTAATTTTGGCACATTTTTACTTGTTCTAGAAGATTCATTCCCCAAAAGGTGAAATGTGAGTGAATGGATTAGTTTCCTAGCATATAGAAGCAAGTTGTTTTCATTGCCTATTTTTCAGTTCCTAGTTTAGATATGGTTGAAACAACTCCTAGAATGATGAGCTCGACCCCTAGAGGCATGGGAATGGGTTAGGTTTGTCTATATTATGTATTTTCTCAGACATTTTCAGGGTTGGACATTTGGGATTGCTCAGCACTTCATTGTATATTCATTCTGCAATTTTGGCAAAGGAATAGACCAGGGTTTGCAGCCCTCTTTGGGATCCTTGTGGCTCTGTGTTTTGATGGTGTTTTTCTCCATGTATTTTTAAGTTCACTGATGTTTATGTGTACCATTTCCATTCTCCTTTCTTCTTAAATTAAGCAAATCAGTGTTAAAGGTAGAATTCAGTAGCTTGCTTTGCTCTGCCTTTAGTTTTGTTTAATTTTACATGTTTTCATCTGTTTGAGGAGGAATCTTGAGACCCTCTTGCTCTCTTCAGCTCCCCACCAGTCTGATCCATCCATTTAATCAATCTAAAGCATCAAAACTATTTCCTTCCTTGCTCCAATCAGAACTCTGCAAAAACTAGGCCTTATCCCCGCACCCAAAACTGCCTTTCCCTTTGATCAAACAAAACCCCCCAAAAACATAATCAAACTCCTTATATATATACCTAGCCTAAAATTAGCTTTTATTTCAGTCATCTCAAGCCCTATTGATTAATTTTCGCTGAGATTGACCCGGAGAGAGCCCTCTCCTGTTCTGGTAGGGCTAGCTACCACACTGAGCGTGGTTTGATGTTACCCTGAACTCTGCCTTCCTTCTGACTGAGGTAGATTTAGGCAATAACATAGTGGCGACCATACTGGGGACGAAAATGGTTTGCTTGTTGGTGTTATTTGTTTTATAAGCTACAGACGGAGCCTGAAGTTATGCCAGGTAGCCTTCGAAACGCTTTTGCTTTGCATTAGCGGAAGTAGATAAACGCTGCTTCAGTCAATCTCTGGTCTAGCTTGTGAACGTGACACTTGAATTGTGATTTGCCTCGGTATATCAGATTGTTCTGGAATTTTGGGTGATGAGTCCAAAATTTGATAGGCTGAAAAAGTTGGTCTTGTCCCTTTGATTTTAAAATTAATCCAACACACTGGCTTCCAGAAAACATACTAGAGAAAATCCGTATCCCGATCCACCTCAAGTGTATGAGAATCCCAATCTGATTTCAAGAATCCCCCGTCGAGAAAGTCCCGTGATTCCTCTTTTTAAATGTCATTCATGTCCCGCTATTTTTGAATATCTTGAAGATATTGAATTTGACGAGCAATTTGAGTTGTCGTTGTTTGAAACTAAGTCTGAAAGTGCTATTAGTTCTACTGTCATAAATCCCGAGTTTATCAAGTATCTTGAAATTGAACAGGCTAATAGATCCATCGACAGTTTCATTTTGAACATTCAAAACTCCATTGTTGCAACAAATATTCCTGAGTTTATAGAATCTGCATTTGAAACTCTTGGTCCATCAATAGTTACTTCTGATTCACAAGTTCACACCGAGCCTCCTTTCATTCCTACCATTCCTGTACAACCATCTATATCTGATCAGCAATCTGCAGTAGTTTCTCCTCCATCCCCACCACATACACCTCATACATCTACTGCTCCTACTCCTCCCATTTCTCCAAGACAGATTATAAATCCACCAAGAGCAATGGCTGCTAGATTTTCACCCCTTGTCTTGCCAGAAAACTTGGATGCTATGCCCGCTGATTATCAAAGTAAGATCCCATTGTTCGATGGAACTCCTCAAAGTGTTCCTGCTCAACAGCATATTGATAGAATGGTAGACTTCTTTGATCTTCATGAAATTGATGAAGAAAATGTGACCATGAGATTGTTTGTGCAAAATTTTGTAGGTGAAGTACGTAAGTGGTTCAGAGCTTTGCAGCCTAGAAGTATTGCTACATTGGTCGAGCTGCAGAGACAATTTTTAGATCGGTGGGAAATAAAGAAAGATCCTCTTCAAATCACTTCTGAGTATACCAAGATCAAGCGCAATCCTGGTGAGTCAGTCCAAGACTATTGTATCAGGTTTAATGCGGCTTATAATGCAATTCCTGATGATCTAAGGCCATATAAGAAGTTAGATTTGTTAAAATTTCCGGATGGTTTTGATCCAGACATGGCCTATTCATTACGGGAAAGAGATCCGCCCACTTTGGAGGACATGCAGAAAATTGCGGTGAGTGTTGAGGCGAATTTGAATGACAAGAGAGCTGGATTGAAAGCAGAGAAGAAAGTTATGATAAAGGAAGAAGCTTCTACTTCAGATCAACTACTTCGCAAAGTGGAAAAGATGTTTGAAATAATGACACTTGATAAGCTCGAACCACAGATCAAAAATCCCAATACCTGTGGATAGCAGCAACCACAATTCAGGATCAAACAACGAGAGCAGCGAGCACCAGAACCGCCAACACAATAGTAGGTAAAGACTCCTTTAAAACATAATTTTGTTGGCCCGGAATCAGATGATGAAGACAATGTAATAGGAGAAGAAAATCACTTTTTTACACCTGATGACATGCCAACCTTTATCACTGAAGATGCAGAGTATGCAGAAAGTTCAGCTGTACAAAAGGATGAGGATTTTATCTTGGCAAATGAGACAGCTCTTGAAGAAGAGTCAGATGAGTATCAGAGAGGTTATATGAATGCTTTGTCCGCCCAGCAGAAACAATATTCACTTAGAAACAGAGACGTGCCTATCAACCCAATCCAAAAGAGAAAGGAAGTTTCAACACCAAAGAATGATGCACCCATTGCACAGAAGAAGGGAAAAGATGTAGCTGATCCTACTACTAGCAAGTCTCCATCAGCAAGTGAAAGATCAAATCAACCAATTGTATCAAGGGAGAAAGCTGAAAGGAAAGATGCTCCAGCCAAAGAGGTAGAAAAAACTTTAGCTTTTAACTTAGAGAGTGAGATTGCTAAGTTAAAAGTTTCCATTCCTTTGAATGAGTTAATGAGAAATAGCAGCTACAAGGGTCAAGTATCTAAAATTTTGAATTTCGATCCGATGTTTGATATGGTGAATGTGGAGGATGATCAACCTGAGTTGATATTTGGACCAGCATTGGATGGTGAGTCTCCCGATAGTGATGTGCCGCCTTGTTGGGGCCCTTGTTTTGAAAAACCTTGTTTTGAATGTTTGAATTTGGAACAACGGCCAGATTTTGGGGTTGCAGAACAAGGACACATGCCAGCCGCAACCAAGTCGCAACCACATCAAATGCGGAGCTACCAAGGTTGCAACGGAACAGGCACATAGCGGAGGAAACTAGATGCATAAGTGCAGATAAGGAGAAGATACAGCAGAAAGAACGCAAGCGGAACCCACAGATAATCAAAGAAAAGCTAGAAGAAGCTGCAGAAGGACATACAGAGAACTAACAGTCGCGACAGCGGGTGAATAAATAGCAGTCACCTGGATGAAAGAAGGAGGATGATAATGATTACACAGCAGAAGAAAGAGGAGAGCGACAAAAGGAGAGAAAATGCATGCTGCAGCAGGAATCCAGAGGATGGATGAGGTCTCTATAGTTCCTAGGGGCTATTGATGTAGAATCTCTGTTCTGCAAGGCATTTGTATCAAATCTGTAAGACCATTGCAAAGCTATGTAACCGGGAGTTGGCCAAGAGCTTAATACAATTGCATGTTGCTGTCTATTTTGTATGATTCACATGCATGTGTGTTGATTGAGACGCTTTAAAAATTTCATTTTCTTAATATCTGTATACTCTCGGAATGATGTTGCGTACGTGATTCTCTCCATGCGATCTAACCACTGATGAGAATGAGTTGCGAGTCTTTTCCTTGCCCCTGGTCTATTCCCCTTCTGCATGTCATCACGACACGCCTCGGGTGAGACTGTCTACTCTCCGGAGTAGGGTGCTAATGCCGGCGTAATCCTAGACTACAACGGATTCTTTTGTTGGCCACAATCCCTAAAATTGGGTCTTGCCCGCGAGACCTGATCACTCGCCAACAAATGGTTCCATTGCCAGGACCCTCATGATATGAGGGGATCCAGACCATGGTATCGTGGATCTTCGAAGGAGAGATACGGCGATGGTGGGATAATCATTTAGACCATTTCATTGCTCAGCAAGTGGAGTTGATTAAGAAAGGGGAGGCAACAATCAAGGAACTCGTCCTCTTCTCAGATTTAGCTGGTGATACGTACGAAATTTTCTGGGGAAAGTTCCCCACTGACCTTTACAATTGGTTGCGGAGGTTACAGACGAAGGTACCTAGATATGGCTCGCGGAAGATATACCGCAGGTGGGCGCATGAAGACTTGGTGGCTCTACATCGGTTGGACACCGAGTTGACCCGCGCGGTGGATTTTTGGGTGGAGACCAGAGTGGAAGGATACATTGTGGAGTTTGCTGCTGAGTGCTATCAGTCCTTCTCGAAGGCCAAGGCTACCTTCCGCTCCGGGCTCAGAGGGAAGCTGCTTAAGGAGATTCCGCTGTGGATTAAAGCTCTAATGGTGGATGAAGGGTTGATAGAATTCCGCAAGACAAGTATGGAAGCGTAAACCACCGGTGCTGGGGGAAGGGTTGAAGGGATCGATGCTACGTAGAGTGTGACGCGGGGAGTGGGGAATGGATGCTGAGGCCGCAAGGACGCTGAGGGAGCGACGTGCACATCGGCGGGCGCAGATTGCCGATAGGTGGTGAAGAAGGGTGATGCGAGATTTGAAGAGACGAGAGATAGAGAGGAAGAATTGGAAGGAGGCGCCTTAGAGAGTAGGAAGTATGGACGTGGATACTCAGTAACAAGAAGGGACCGCTGTGGGAGCACGATGGGTGCATGGGAGCCCAGCCAAGCGAGCACGCGAGACGGTGACTGATGAAGATGATGGAGAGGCGCAGCCTGAGGAAAGTTCCGATGGTGAATGGTACGTTGTGATGCAGCAGTTGTTTCAAGAGCGGATGACATTCAGTTCTCCAGCCTGCCATACTCCTCCTAATCTGCATGGCCAGGATCCCTACCTTCCCCTGGTACTTTATCAACCTTTGAGTAATATTTTCATTAAATTACAAGCATTAAGTCAATTGCAGAGTAGTTCAGTGTCGACGACAACACCCGTTAGTAGGAGTAACACTGGTAGCATTGCGTTCCCGAGTGGAACAGTCACGCAACCAGGACCCGGGGGATTTATCCTGGTCAACCCACTGCAAGTGAACATGGCTGGGTCTTTTTCTCGATATCCTGAGTTCTCGGGCCGGGGTAATGATGACGTAGAGCAACACTGGTATCTGTGCGAAGCCATTTGGAGGGCTCGGCAGACGCCAGACGCAGGGAAGCTAATAGAATTCCAGACCACGCTCAGAGAGAGGGCTTTGCAATGGTTCATCAAGTGGTCCGAAGCCCACCTGAATCCTGTCATCGTTGACGTAAAGCGGGATTTTGTACGGGAATTTAAGCTTCCCCAGACGGACCAACAGGGTCTGTCCGAGCTCTGGGAAATTAAACAGAAGGAAGGAGAAACCGCATGGGAGATAATGCGGTGATTCAAGGACGCGATTGGGAAACTCAGTTACCCGATCGACCCGAACCATCAGGGGGACTGGTTCATCAAGGCTCTGCTTCCCTTGACGTGAACCCCCCTCACCCAACAGAAGATCAACAATATGCAGAACGCTTTGGAGCAGGCCATGAAGATCGAGGCCATGGCGGGTTACCCTCAGGAATATAGGGGAGGGCCAGCCCCGCAGGATCCCTCCTTCATGGGATTGCAGCATCAGATAGCTAGCATGACCGAGAAGCTCAAGGAGATACAGCTGGTTAGACCAGCCAGGCCGAACGTTTGGTGCACTCACTGCCTTGTCGAAGGCCATGTCGCAACTGAGTGTCCTCGGTTGCGTGGCGCGGGGGTGGGACCCTCGGTCGCGGCAATTCAAGGGGGGCCACCCACGGGTGGTGGCGCGGCATTAAATTCGCAGAGGGTATACCAGCTGCAACAGCCTTATGCGGGGTTCCCCTCCCAGCTCAACCCAGCCGCCACGGAGTATTGTGAGATTTGCCGGACGGTGGGACATCCGCCTCGGATGTGCCCGATCCTACAAAAGTATTCCAACGTGCCAAACAATGTATATTGTGAGTTTTGCGCTTCCACGACTCACAACACGGAGCAATTTCGGGCTCTCGATGCACTTGCGGACCGGTTGGATCGACCCTCCTACAGGGTGAATGAGGCTCCTAGAGGAAGAGGGGGCGGGGTGCGCGGAGGCCGCGCTGGGGGCCGTGGGCCGGTGAAATGCTATAACTGTGACCAGGAGGGCCACGTGGCTTGCGAATGTCCCCTCCCTCGCTGTTCGTGGTGTTCCCAGTGCCGAGTAAACACCCATGTGACAGAAGACTGTCTCGAGCTCATCAAAAAATGGGAAGAACGTGCACGACAGAGGGGCACGAACCTGGTAAACGCCGAGCCCCGAGTGGCCGCAACTCCGGCCATGCAGAACGTCGCTATTGTGACGAGGGGCGGTAAGAAAACGGGGGAGGATGCTCGTGGACAGGAGACGGCACCAGTTGTCAGGCCAGCCTCCCCGCACCGGGTAATCAGACCAGAGGCGCAGAAGAAGTATTTTAAGGAGGTGGTTGAAGCATTTGCTTAGATACGCGAAGCGGAAGGCCTGGAGGCACCCCTGCCGACACATATTGGGCCACAGCACACCCCAGGAACCCTGATGGAAGAATGGCTCTAGCTATTCCTCAAGATTGTTGACAGCGCTGCTCTGCGGCAGCAGCTCAAGTGTACCTTGGAAGGGGCACTGCAGGGGAGGACAGGACTGGGGGAACCGGTGGACCCAGCCCCCCAATCGGTGCAGCGCATCATGCGAAATAAGCGATGAACAGGTAAAGAGTTCTGGCTCAATACGTAGGTTGGGGAATTCCAAATCAGTGACACCATGCTTGATTTAGGGTCTGACGTCAACATCCTGCCACGCAAGACGTGGGAGGCTCTCGGGAAGCCACGGTTGGCCTACTCGCCCATCCAACTCAGGATGGCGAACCAGTACTGCATTCTGCCGATTGGCTGACTCGAAGGTGTCAAGGTCGACATTGCGGGGGTAAAGACTTACACCGATTTTGAGGTCATTGATATTATGGGAGACAAGGATCCTTACCCCGCCCTGTTGGGCATTGATTAGGCCTTTGAGAATTATGCTATCATCGACCTCAAAAAGGAGTTGATGATCTTTGAATATGGGGAGGTCCGGGTCACTCAGCCTCTCGACCCATATCAAGGCCTGAGGTATACAGAAACGGTGGATAACCGGGAGGATGCTCCGATGATGGACCACCTCTACAAGAAGACTGCAGGAAAGCGGGAAGACTATATTAACCCGACCGCGACTGGCTCTGTCAGTTGGCGGAGTGTCCAGAGCTCAGAGTTGGGATCCGAACTCGCGTGGGAAGACTGGCAGTAGGGGGGTACGAGACCAGCACGCGGAGATGTACCCACGTTGGCCGTGTCAGCTGGATTGGTGCTGAGTTTAGAGAATACCCCGCCCTGTCAAACATGCAAGCTGTCAATACCTTTATTACCAAGGTTGAGGACATTGTGCCGTAAGGAAGCAGACTACTCCTTTTGGACGTCGCACTACAGTCTACAGCAGCCTGGTGGTGGAAAAATCACCGCGGTACCTTGTTGCGGTGGAGTAGCGTGACGGACGCGTTGCGGGCACGGTTCAAAGAAGATGAAAGCCCTCGCAGCAGGCAGCGGTACTCTGGGACTTCCCATCCGTAGGACCACTTGCGGACTTGTGAGGAGCAGTGGCGAAGTATAGGATACCCGGAAGAGCTGTGGGTTCATCGGTTTGTCCACTCTTTAGACACCATCCCCCACGCATGGTACTTGGAGGAAGAACGGAAACGAGGGACTAGTTCTTGGATGGAATTCGCGTGCAAATTTGTGAGGTGTTTCTCTTTCGCGGGAGACACAGAGTTGGAATCTCAGGCTTTATATGCTATCAGGGCAGTATTATTTTTCCACGGTCCGCAGATCGATTTCCGCGCACTGCCCACCTGGCCCGAGGCCGCACGAGAGTTGGTTTGCCAAAGGATTGACGAATATCTAGAAGACGATGGTTTGGAAGACCTAAGACACCTGTATTTTGAGGAGAAGGAAGGCAAGTGGAACATTAACGAAGAGCCGGCCACCGAAGGGGTCCATTTACGACCGCTGAAGACAAAGAAGCTAAACATCGGTATGGAGGAGAAGCCTAAGTTGGCTATGATGGGCGATTACTGGGATGAGGAGACGACCAAAGAGATCTTCAGCCTCCTCCAGGAATATGAGGATTTGTTCCCCTCATCAGTCGCAAATCTGAAGGGCATCAAAGGCGATCTTGGCGAAATGCGCATCGTGCTGAAACCGGGTGCCAGGCCTGTGAAGCACCGGCCCTATCGGTTGAACTTGCGAGTTAAAGAGAAGGTTAAGATGGAAATCGATAAGATGTTGGCCGCGGGCCTAATTTTTCCCGTGGAGGAAGCAGAGTGGGTGAGCCCTATCGTCATCCAGAATAAGAAGGACAAAGCAGAGATACGGGTTTGTGTCGATTATCGCAGTTTGAACAATGCCTGCATTCATGATCCGTTTCCCACCCCTTTCAGCGACGAAGTATTGGACCATGTTGCGGGGAACGAAGCCTACTCCTTCACTGATGGCTTTTCGGGCTACCATCAAGTGCGTATCGTGGAAGAAGATAAGTCAAAGACAACCTTCACCACCGAATGGGGGTCATTCGCATATCACGTCATGCCGTTCTGCTTGAAGAACGCTCCAGCCGTGTTTTCCCAGATTTTCATAGCCGCCTTCCGGGAGTACCTTCACAAGTTCCTGGAAGTCTACATGGACGACTGGACTTTCTACAGTTTATTGAAGAAACACGCTACCCTATTGCGGGTTATGTTTGATCAGTGCCGCCAGCTGCAGATTTCCTTGAACTTAAATAAATGTTTTTTTGCTGTTCCATTCGGCACGTTGTTGGGACATGTGGTATGCAAGCAAGGGGTTTGCGTCGACCCCACCAAGGTTGCGGTGATCTTACACATGGAAGCCCCCGAGACGGTGAAACAGTTGCGGGCATTTCTCGGGCACACGGGATACTACAGGAGGTTTATCCGCAACTATGCCAGGATCACTGCTCCGTTAGAACAAATTCTACGGAAGTCCACAGTCTTCCAGTGGATGGAGGAGTGTCAGGTAGCCCTGGACACCCTGAAGGAAAAGCTGGCGTCGGCACCTATTCTAGTTCATCCCGATTGGGATAAGCAGTTCCATGTGCACATCGAAGCTTCCAGTATTGCACTTGGAGCTGTCTTGGCACAACCAGGTGATACAACAGTTGACCACCCGGTATACTTCGCTAGCCGCAAATTGTCCAATGCAGAGAAGAATTACACCACGACTGAAAGGGAGGCACTGGCGATGGTGTAATCTCTTCAGAAGTTCCGCCACTATCTTCTAGGGAGCAAGTTCAAGTTCTTCGCAGACCATTCTACCTTGAAGTACCTGGTCAATAAGCCTGTTCTGGAAGGACGGATTTGCCGTTGGCTTCTGCTATTTCAAGAATTCACGTTCGAGGTAATCGTTAAGCCCGGGAGGTTGAATGTCAGGCCCGATCACCTATCCAGGTTGGATACGGGGGAGAATGACGGCTCCCTCTATGATCAGCTGCCCGACACTGACCTCTTCCGAGTCGAAGCTGTACCAGATTACTTGGCCGACATTGCCGCCTATTTGACCACGGGGCAATGCCCTCAGGATTACACCCCGCTGCAGAAATGGCATTTGGTCGTCCGTGCCACTGACTACCAATTGATCGCAGGGCAGCTATACAAACTGGGCCTCGATGAGGTTCTGCGCAGATGCATCCTTGACCACGAACGGGAAGCGGTAATGTGGGAATGTCACAGTGGTGTTGCAGGAGGGCATGTGGGTGCGAAACCCACCGCAAGAAAGGTGCTCCAAGCTGGCCTGTGGTGGCCGACAGTACATACCGATTGTAAGGCCTATGTGAAGTGATGCGACGTCTGCCAGTGGACGGGCAGGCCCTCTCACCGGGACGAACTTCCGTTACACCCAGTGCATGTGTTGCGGCCGTTCGAGAAGTGGGCTGTCGACTTTGTGGGGCCCATAGCTCTGGTCGCTAGACACTCCAAGGCCCGGTACATCATTACCACCACGGATTACCTCACCAGATGGGCTGAGGCAGCCGCGGTACACGATTGCATAGTGGATACCGCCGCCCGGTTCATTTTTGAGCACATCATTTGCCGGTTTGGCTGCCCGCGGAGTTTAACCAGTGATCAGGGTACGCACTTCATTAATGATGTAGTCAAAACACTGCTGAACACCTTCATGGTTCACCATCACAAAAGTAGCCTGTATCACCCGTAGGCTAATGGTACGGTGGAAGCCTTCAATAAGATTCTTGAGAAAGGCTTGACTAAGATTTGCAATGCCAAGCGGGATGATTGGGACGAGCGCCTATCAGCGGCCCTGTGGGCCTATCGGACTACGGTGAAGCACTTGACCAATCAAACGCCGTTCCAGCTCGTGTACGGCCGGGAGGCTGTGATCCCCGCCGAGTTTATAGTACCAAGCCTGTTGATCACCACGTCTTTGAAGTTTTCAGAAGAGGCCTCCCTCCAGGAGTGCCTCCATGAATTACAGGAACTGGATGAAGCTCGCTTCCTGGCCAAATTCCACCAGAAGATTCAGAAGGCCCGACAGAAAGTGTGGCACGACCACCACATTAAGAACAAAACCTTCCAAGTTGGTGGCAAAGTTCTTTTATACGACAGTAGGTTCCAGAAGTTCCCTGGAAAGCTACAGATGCACTGGTTGGGACCCTACTTCGTTATCAAGATTCGGGACTCCGGAGCCGTTCGGTTGGCACAACTGGATGGTATGGTTCTGCCTGGGTGGGTGAATGGCGCACGCCTAAAACCCTACCAGGAGTAAGTACCTTTCATTTCTCATCAATAACTCTCGTACCCGAGAGCACCCGTAGTGTAGCGTAGTTGAATAAATCTCCCGCAACCGGGATGAGAGTAGGGCGTATTCTCTGTTCATAGGTAGCGTGTCAATAACTGCTCAGTTGCGAGGTCCGCACCGCAATCGACTGTGTTCGGGGCGGCGCCGGTCCAGCGTGTCATCCCTGTAGGATCCATCCCAGTTTCCACGTCAGCCCAGCTCAGTCCACCCACGTACTTGTGTCAGTCCGTAGGATCGCTTAGATCTGCAACATTAATTGCCATACTTGGCAGCGACCACGCCACCATCATTTGGCCATCACCCTCAGTAACCTCAGCTGTCGCGTCCACCCATTTCCCCATGCCACCGTCAACAACTGTCACAACACTCATTGGCATGCGATTGATCGCACGATTTTCGCAGAAAGAATGCCAGCAGGAATTAATTCGTTAGACGGTCTCATTGACTCCACTCATGCCAGGTGCTGACATAACTTGCATGAACACCAAAAGCATGAGAATGCCAGACCTGTTCGAATTAGCAAGTGCAGCTGCACCAGAGCCATTGCATTCTCAGAACGCATTGCACCAGGAAAGGCGCCCAAGGAAAATTTTACAGGTCTATCAGCGCCGGGCCAACATGCCGAAGGCCGTTCCAGCCATCGTTGAACCAGAGCTCGACACCCGGATTCAAAATATCGAGTCCCTGGTGGGCAAGTATGATAACGCAACCTTGATTGATGCCAACCTCTCAAATGCTGCCGAATTTTCGTCCCTCCAGTGGCAGGCATACATGGAGCAATACTGCACTACAGCCGGAAATACCGCCAGCCGCCTGTTGCCTGAGTTCAGGGGCCTTCAGACTTCGTCCCTGATGAACTTGAGAAATCTTCCGGTCTTTGGCACCACCGGACCAGTTCTGCAGTGTACACGCTTCCTCCTCAGCTGAATTCAGAATGGGTCCCTGTGGCTAACCCGGGAAATTCCCATTCATGCCGAAGACATTCATTGCCTCACAGGGCTTTCGCAGACGGGTGCCGATGTCTCAACAGCCGGCCAAACCTCCTCCAAGCGCGCACGGAAATCGGGTGATGCGAACTTCTATACCAAGTATGGCACTCGCAGGGGGGGAAAAGGAGCCAAGATCGACCTCATTAACAAGCCCGAGATTCGCTTCGCCTGTTACCTCATTGCCAGCAATACAATGAGGAATTACACCAAGGGCGAATGCACTCTTGATACTATTTCAATTGCTGAACATTGTGTCCAAGGCACCAGACTAAATTGGTGTTCATTCTTGTTAAAGGAGTTGTTCGATGCGTGCGAGGAGAATTATAAGCGCGCAACTACTTTTATTTATGGTTATTTGATTATTGCTTTTGCCATGTGGAAATGGCACACTCCACACATCCGATTCCCAGCAGAGATCCCCGAGGGCCAGCCCCTCGCGATGAAATTCACTGCATGGCAGGTCTCAAATGACCCCAGTACCAAGCTGGTGAATGCAGATGCGTTTCGGTCATGGTACCGACTAATGACAGATGTGGTGGCATGCCAACAACGGGTGCCCAGGAACCTGTTGGATGACTATAGTGAGCAAGTATGGTTCGGGGTAAGCCACAAGCACACTTACCTTCGACTCACTTGCGTTCCGGCAGATACCTTCCGAATGACGCCACTGAAATTTCAGTTGGACGATGCTACCTTCCATCGTGAAGTCTGCTCATGGCCGGGGGTCATGAAGCACTTGCGGGATGGGCTCCCTAGATACAATTTTGACAGGATGGCACCGGTGCAACAGCCTGCTGAGACGACAGTGGCAGCACCATCACAGGAACTCCCCGAACCACTCATCCCCGTCGTCCGCCACTTCAACAATCAGGTACGAAATCACAACGCGACGGCTCAGGTTATGTCTAGCGGCGCTACCCCATTTCCTTTATTTTCTGAATTTCAGCTCACTCGCTCCACTTCGCACCCCCGTACTGCTCCGCTCACTTCCCCCATCCTCACTGTCCTGTTTACCTCTGCTGATCCACTCACGACCCCGATGGGCGAGACGAGTGGGCCTAGAGATTCACCCGAGGCCCCCCAAGCTAAGAGGGCCCGCACCACCGAGGCAAATCTGGTGGTGGACCTCACTGCTGATGATCCACCACCGCCCCCAAGCACCGGGGTGCTAATTACTGAAGAAACCCTCATCGACCCATCCAAATTCATCAACATGTGCTTTCCACACACCCCCACCACACTCTCCACTGCTCCATCCACCGTTCCTCCGCCTGCCACCTCATCTGCCTCGTCTAATTCCTCAGCTACAGTGTCTGACCCCATTATCCGGGAACTCATGGGTGGCGACCGCAGGGCTGAAGTTGACTCTGGTGCTGCCACAATCATACCACCGATCGACCCAGTGGTCGAACCCCACCCTCCTTTCGCTGATATATTCACACAGCAGCTGCACACCGGGTCTGATTCTGCCGAGGTTCCACCTGAGGCCACAATTCCTTCACGACCGGCTCACCTTGATCAGCAAGAACCACCGGATCTGAATATGGTTGACACTGCACATCCAGAGGCCACTCCCTTCTCACCTCCTGGGCATGTCAATGGCATAGTTGCCGGGGGGCAACCGTTGTAGGAGAAAATGCCGGCGCCGAGCCCCTCTGGGACAACCACCTTCCAGCCTGAAAATCCCGCTCAGCTATATCTGTTGATTCAAAGGGCGGCCCAGTAGGCTGAAATATTGCATTTGAGACTCCAGCGGCAGTATGCCGAGCAGCAACACCAACTTGCCGCGCTTACCGAACAATGCGACCACCTCCAAACGGCACGGGAGCAGATGGAAGCAATGATCACCAATGTAACTCGGATGTTCTCTGAGTTCTGGCCCTCCCTAGGCCCTCATTACCCCCTGCTGCCTCCCAAAATTTCTACGGCCAGCCTCTCGGAGCAAGCTATCCACCTCCGCATCGCTGTTCAGGAATTACACCGGGAGAATCATGAGCTTCGGGCAGTGTTGGCAGCCCGTGCCGAGCCGACCGAGCCCGAGGTCGACTATTCAGCCCAAGTGGCTGCCAAGCAGAGCCAGGAAACTCAGATGCAGGAATCACTTCAAGCTACGGCACGAGAGGCCAGTGACCTCCTGAAGGGTCTTTAGGAATGCTCCCTGGCCCTCACTGTCAAAACCCAGCCGATTTCAACCCAACTCCAGCAGGTTTCCAGGGAAATTCAAGAGGCTAATGACCCTGCTCGCCTGGATCAATTATACGCCCAGGCCGATGAGCTTGAGGCACAGCTCCAACACACAGAGGCCTGTTCGGCGGAGGCCAAACACGTCATTCGTGAGCTCCGGCTGCCGCTTCAAACTAGCGCCCGGGCCATCCAACAGCTCGCAGCAGCAGCCAAGACACAGTTCAACATGATGTTTGGCGCTATCCCAACGTCCATTGAGGAAGCTGTTGTCACCAAGCTCGCTGAGGACACGGACTCGCTCATCCAGGGGTGGCAGCAAGCCGTGTCGGCATTTATTGAGCTCCGAGCTACAACGTTCCAAAGGGTTCCAGAGTTGGGGCCCTTGTTTGAACAGTCGCCCGACGACGCACAACAAGGATAGGAACAAGCTGAAGGTGCACAGCAGGAACGGGCACAGGATGAAAACGCACAGGGCGAATAGGGCACGGGGTCAAGCAGGGCAATGGAAATGGAAACCGTAATTTGTGATTGACTCGGGGACGAGTCAAAGAACTGTGGTCGGGGCCTGTTGGGGCCCTTGTTTTGAAAAACCTTGTTTTGAATGTTTTGAATTTGGAACAACGGCCAGATTTTGGGGTTGCGGAACAAGGACACATGGCAGTTGCAACCAAGTCGCAACCACATCAAACGACGGAGCTACCAAGGTTGTGACGGAACAGGCACATAGCGGAGGAAACTAGATGCATAAGTGCAGATAAGGAGAAGATACAGCAGAAAGAACGCAAGCGGAACCCACAGATAATCAGAGAAAAGCTAGAAGCAGCTGCAGAAGGACATACAGAGAACTAACAGTCGCGACAGCGGGTGAATAAATAGCAGTCACCCAGATGAAAGAAGGAGGATGATAATGATTACATAGCAGAAGAAAGAGGAGAGCGACAAAATGAGAGAAAACGCATGCTGCAGCAGGAATGCAGAGGATGGATGAGGTCTCTGTAGTTCCTAGGGGCTATTGATGTAGAATCTATGTTCCGCAAGGCATTTGTATCAAATCTGTAAGACCATTGCAAAGCTATGTAACCGAGAGTTAGCCAAGAGCTTAATACAATTGCATGTTGCTTTCTATTTTGTATGATTCACATGCATGTGTGTTGATTGAGATGCTTTAAAAATTTCATTTGCTTAATATCTGTATACTCTCGGAATGATGTTGCATATGTGATTCTCTCCATGCGATCTAACCACTGATGAGAATGAGTTGCGAGTCTGTTCCTTGCCCTTGGTCTATTCCCCTTCTGCATGTCGTTGCGGCATGCCTCGGGTGAGACTCTCTACTCTCCGGAGTAGGGTGCTAATGCCGGCGTAATCCTAGACTACAGCGGATTCTTTTGTTGGCCACAATCCATGAACCTGGGTCTTGCCCACGAGACCTGATCACTCGCTAACACGCCTTTTTATATCAGCCTTAGATTGCATGATTTTGTGTTACATAATGCCATGTTTGATTCTGGAGCTTCTCACAATCTCATGCCGAAGGCGATTATGGAGAAATTGGGATTGGACATCACTCGGAAGTATCATGATCTGTATTCTTTTGATTCCTGTAGAGTAAGATGCATTGGGCGTATTAAAGATTTGGTGGTAAGTTTAGATCAGATTCCGACGAAGAATGTTTTGATGGATGTGGTTGTGGCAGACATTCCTCCTAGATTTGGCATGCTTCTTTCCAAATCTTGGGGAGAAAAGTTGAAGGGAACATTGCAGCTTGATTTCTCCTATGCTACCATTCCTGTGTTCGTTCAGATGAGAAAACTATATCGGGAACAAAAGATGAAGTATATGACAACCAGTAAGGAGAAACCGGTAAATCATCCGATTAATTATGTACATACAGATTTGGAGTCTTTTGTTTTGTATTCGGATAGTTTCAATGATGTAGATAGTTAGTTAGTTGAAGCAGAGGACATTCCAGAGATCACAAAAAATTTAATAGAAGTTTTGATGAAAGAGAGACAAGAACTTGAGAGTTCCGCTGAGCAATCAGCCTTCCAAAAGCAGCAGAAAGTTGAGGGACAACAAGCAGAAATAACAGAGCAAACGAAATTTCAGCACTTGGAAGAAGATGAAGAAGGTTTATGGACTATGGATTTCGATGGTGCAGTGGGGAGTGATGGTGCTGGAATCAGAATTTGGGTACGTAGTCCTTTTTCCACCCCAAAAAAGGTACCTAGTAATGTGAGAGTTTGTTCTTACAAGTTAGCATTTGATTGTTCGAATAATGAGGCAGAATACGAAGCTTTGATTACTGGTTTGAAAATACTTAGGAAGTTGAATGCTAAGAGGATTGCAGTTTATGGCGACTCCGAGTTGGTGATTAAGCAAGTGAAGGGTGAGTATCAAGCTAAGCATCCTCGAATGCAGGCTTATCGAAATGCTGTTCTTGATATATTGAAATTGCTTTCAGACTATACTTTGACTTGTATCCCTCACATTCAGAATGGTATTGCGGATGCTCTTGCTAAGGCAGCTAGTAATTTGAAGATTCCAATGAAATCAAGTAACAAGTTCAAAATCCATGTGAAACATCATCCAAATGTCCCGGATAATCAAAGGTTTTGGCAAGTAATCCAAGATGATGACGAGATTGATAAAACTCTGCAGAACAAAGGCAAATTCAAAGAGACTTCAATTGACATGGAACATGATGATGGTGAGGCTGATGTGCAAATAAATCAAATGGAAGTGTTGCAGCTGAAAGATAATGTCATTCCTAAGGGTTTGATACCTTTAGAAGAGCTCTTCGATCAAGATGATGTAGCTAGAAAGCCAACCTTGCGGCCAACTGAAAAGAGAGTTGACGACGTGAACATTGGAACAACTAAGAATCCAAAGATGGTGAAGTTGTCTAAAGCATTGCCACCGGAGGTAAAAGCAAAATATGTGAGTTTGTTGTCTTCTTTTGCTGATGTTTTTGCTTGGGACTATTCAGATTTAAATACGTATGATACCAATATAATTCAGCACACCATTCCTATTAAACCAAATCAGAAGCCCTTCAGGAAAAAGTTGAGAAGGATAAATCCGAAGTTGCTGCCCTCAATTGAGAAGGAGGTAAATTGATTATACAAGGCTGGTATCATTGTTCCTATAAGATTTTCAGATTGGATTTCCAATTTGGTGCCCGTTCGCAAAAAGACAGGTGAGATTCGTTTGTGCATTGATTTTAGGAATTTGAACAAGGTTTCTTTGAAAGACAAATATCCATTGCCCAAAATGGATCACATATTGCAGCGAGTAGTTGGAGCATCTTGTATGTCACTACTTGATGGTTATTCCGGGTATAACCAAATTCTAGTCCATGAGGATGATAGAGAAAAAACATCGTTCACCACTCCGTGGGGAACTTTCCATTACGCTAAAATGCCTTTAGGTATGAAGAATGTTGGTGCGACATTTCAGCATGCAATGGATATGGCATTTGCGAATGAGAAAGATGTTTTCTTAGTTGTGTATCTTAATGATTTGACAGTCTTTTCCAATTCTGATGAAGAGCATCTTTACCATTTGAAAGTTGTTTTTCAGTGATGTAGAAAGTATGGTGTGTCACTCAATCCGAAGAAGAGTTTGTTTGCCATGGATGAGGGAAAACTTCTTGGTCACATTATTTCAAAAGATGGCATCCGTATTGACCCAACACGAGTTGAAGCTATTCAGAAAATCGATCTTCCTCGGAATAAGAAGGAAATTCAGTCTTTTAATGGTAAGATGAATTTTTTACGCCGCTTTGTGCCTAACCTTGCTGAACATATAAGAGAGATTACAGACATGCTTAAGAAGGATAGTGTAGTAAAGTGGTCTGAAGAGGCGGTTAAGTCTTTCAATCTAGTGAATTTGGTTATTTCATCAGCTCCTATTCTGATCAGCCCAGATTACACTCAGGATTTTATTTTGTTCTCTTTTGCTTCGGAGCATACTATGGCAGCAGTATTAATGCAGAAAAGAGATGGACATGAAAAACCAATTTCTTTTTTCAGCCATACTATAAGAGATGCAGCCCTGAAATATAACATCATTGAAAAGAAAGCTCTTGCGCTTGTGAAAGAATTGAAAGATTTTCGTGTATATATTCTGCATTCTCATATTATTTCTTATGTTCCTAACACTGTTGTTAAGGATTTTCTAGTGCAAACAGATCCGGAAGGGAGACGGGGCAGATGGATTGCTGCCTTGTTGGAGTATGATGTGGAGATAAGGCCTACAAAACTTATCAAAGGACAAGGGCTGGAAAAGCTAATGGCTGAATCGATTTTGCATGATTTGGATATTAATCTTATTGCTGCTATGTATGAAGATAATGAAGAAAGTTCATCAGTTCAGGTATCATAAATTTTTGTGACATCTCCTTGGTATTCAGATATTGTATATGTGCTTCAAAATTTGTCACCACCACTCGGCATGGCTAGAAATAAAAGTAGAACTCTGAAATTGAAGGCTGCTAAGTTTTGTGTTTTGAATAATTCACTTTATTGGAAAGATCCCAGTGGTGTTTTGTTGAACTGTTTGGTGGAAGAAGAAGCAAAGTGGGTTATGGAGGATTTTCACAAAGGAGATTGTGGCGGTCACCTTTTTTGGAAGACAACGGCCAATAAGATTTTGAGAGCAGGATACTATTGGCCTACATTGTTTGCTGATGTGTATAAGACTGTCAAAAGCTGTCATGATTGTTATATTTTTGAAGGAAGGCAGAAATTACAGCCTTTGCCGCTTAAGCCCATTGAGGTGAGTGCACCTTTTCAGCAGTGGGGTTTGGATTTCATCGGTGAAATTCATCCTGCTTCTTCAGGATAGCATAGATGGATCCTAACAGCGACAGATTATTTCAAAAAATGGATTGAAGCAATTCCCACCAAGCAAGCTACGGATTCGGTAATAATTTCTTTCCTTGAGAATAACATTTCGTCTCATTTTAGTTGCCCGAATAAGTTGATCACTGATAACGCAACAACTTTCAAATCGAAAAGGATGATTGATTTTTGTGACAAGTATAAAATCATTTTGGGGCATTCAACCGCCTATCATCCGCAAGGCAACATATTGGCGGAGTCTTCCAACAAATATTTGGTCAACATCATTAAAAATTTGCTGGAAATAAACAAGAAAAGTTGGCATAAGAAGTTGGTCAATGCACGTTGGGCAGATCGAGTGAATCAGAAGAAATCCATTGGTATGTCCCCCTTTGAGTTAGTTTATGGAGTTGATACAGTGTTTCCTACCTCTCTTGCAGTTCCGGTGGTCAAACTTCTACAGGAAGCTGGCAGTGAAGAAGATCATATGCAGAGAAGAATAAATCAAATGATCCATTTGCAGCAGACGAGGGAAGAAGTTTTTCAAAACACATTCAAGCTGTAGGAGAGAATCAAGAAAATCTATGACAGAAAAGCAAAGGTGGATAAATTTCAATTGGAAGAAGTGGTGCTGAAATGGGATGCAAGAAATGAGGAAAAGGGTAAGCACGGTAAGTTCAAAAATCTCTGGAAAGGACCCTTTAAAATTGCTGCATATCGGGGTCAGAATGCTTTTCTTCTGAAGGAGATGAACGGGGAAGATTGTCCAGGAGGGCCGGTCAATGGTCGGATGCTCAAGCGGTATCATCTTTGAGATGTTTTCTACTGATTACATTGTTATTGTACATACCATTTATTTCAGTTTCATTGCAAGTGTGCACTGTGATCTTTTCTTCAGTTTGGGGCCCGAAGTGAAGGCTATAATTCTGAAGAAAGATTTCAGTTTTGGTTTGAGTTTGTTGAGTCGGTTTTTTCAGTCATTTCAGTTTCAAAGTTGAGTCAGTTTGAGTCAAATTTTCAGTCAATAAATCAGTCAACAATCTTGTGTTGATTTGTCAAAATTGTGGACTCCATAGCCCAATGGACGAAGGAACTGTCTGCTTTCCAAAGATCTGTAGTTCTTGGCACCTCCAAGGAGATACCATCCCCGTTGGAGCCAATGTTAGAGCCAGTCTGTTCATCCCTCCGTCAGAGATCAAATTCTCTTTCGTTGCATTTCATTTTTAGGTGTCTCATTCACTTCAGTCATTTGCATTCCATTAGGAGCATCGGTCTTTTGACAGAAGGGTTTTGTCTCTCATGTCCCTCATGTCATGTACCTGCTGGTTTGTGTCTATCCATCAAAATCAATTTTAAAGTCATTCACAGTCCTGTTTTGGTCTCTTAGTCAGCAAAGAGTCATTTCAGTCATTAGGTCTAGGGTTTCACAAATTTTGTCTTCAAAGTGTCCAATAATGCCAACAGGCCAGAGGGAGGTTCAAAATAAGTTTTCATCGCAAAATTTCATTGTCATATTGCTTGATCATGACTTTTCTTCAAAACTATGTTTTGAAGAAAATCGTCATTTTGTCCTTTGTAATAAATGCCATGTATATTTTCCAAGTTTTTCAGTTGTGAAGACGTTTAGGCGCAACCCTGGTCGCCTTTGCCAAATTCCATGCCAGTCATCCCTGCAAAAAATTGACAAAGTTTCGTCATTCAAGTCAAAAAAGTCAAATGGAAACAAAAACAGAGTTTGTATTAAAAATGTGAAAAGTGCCAAAGCCAAACATTACAAAGGTGGGTTTTTAAGAAGCAAAAATCAAATTATTCACTATATAAGACATTTTCCACATTTATCAATTCATTTGCACTCAAATAAGACATCAAAGAAATCGAGTTCAATTGTGGAGGAACGAAACCGTGAGTTAGAAGCCGAGACTGTGTATTGGAGTGCTGCGCGGTGTGTTGGGAGAAGGCGCGACGCACAAGGAGGTCGCGGGGCACAGGGCCTCCTGCCACTGTGTATTTTTAAACACGCGACGTATACAGCAGGTGTGGCGCACTGGGTTGTGCGCATGGTGCACTGGGCTGACAGGTGATTTTTCACCACTGCTTAATCAAATTTCCAAAATGACTCAATCTCTTTTGCCCCAAGTAAGTTTGTGAGCCCTTGCCATTGATTTTAGCTTGTGTTGGGTGTAGTTTGGAGGGAGGAATTTGAAAGTTTGGAGGTTGAAAATATAAACCCTATCTTTTGTCAAAAACTGCTCCTTAGGGTTTGTAATTGAATTTTAAGAGTCTGATTTTTGGTGCCAATTAATTCAAATCCCATTCCCCATCTGTGGTTCTTTTCCTCCTCACTGTTACAATATCAATAATATCCCTTCCCTATTCCCTTATAAAGCCACTCATATCACTTACTTTCATTTATCCCTATCTCTAAATCTTACCATTCCCTATCACTATCATTCTCCCATGTCATTTGCAAAAGTCCCCAAACCCTAGATTCCTAAACACATTCAAGTGATTGTTATTGCATTCTAACTTCACTTGACTGAACCACATTTTTACCACTGTAGTAGTTCCCACAGTCCACTATACCCACTGTCCCTATTTATCACAGTCCTTTCTCGTTTGGCACATATTTTGGCAATTGAAACAAAGGTACTGTTATAGCCCAAATCCACCTTAGGCTGAAGGAAGGCGGGATTCAGGGTAACATCAAACCACGCTCAGTCTGGTAGCTAGCCCTACCAGAACAGGAGAGGGCTCTCTCCGGGTCAATCTTAGCGAAAAGTAATCAATAGGGCTTGAGATGACTGAAATAAAAGCTAATTTTAGGCTAGGTATATAAGTAAAGGAATTTAAGTTTGATTTTGGGGGGTTTTGTTGGAAAAAAGGGAAAGGCAAATTTGGGTCCAGGGATAAGGCCAAATTCTTGCAGAGTTCAAGTTGGGGCAAGAAAGGCAATGGATTTAATGTATTAGATTGAATGAATGGATAGAAAAGACTGCTGAGGAGCTGAAGAGGGCAGGAGGCTGCAAGGATCCTCTTCAAACAGATGAAAACATATAAAACTAAACACAACCAAAGGCAGAGCACCAACAAAAATAATGAATTCTACCTTAGTCACTCATTTGTTTAGTTTCAGAAGCAAAGAGAAGGGAAATTGCATACATAAAAAATTAATGAAACTTACTATTACATGGAGAAAAACATCATCAAAACTCAGAGCCACAAGGATCCCAACAAGTGCTGCAAAACCCTGGTCTTTCCTTTGCCAAAAATGCTGAAATGAATATACAATGAGGTGCCAAATTATTCCCAAGAGTCCAACCCTGAAAATGTCTCAGAAAATACAATATATAGACAAGTCTAACCCCTTCCCATGCCTCTATGGGTCGAGCTCATCCTTCTAGGAGTTGTTTCAACCAATTCTAAACAAGGAACTGAAATCTAGGCAATCAAACAACTTGCCTCTATATGGAAGGAAACTGATTCATTCATTTAATTTTCACTTTTTAGTGAATGAATCCTCTAGAACAAGTAAATATGTGCCAAAATTACATCATAGTTACCAAATTACATCAAGGTAGATCAATAATTACATCAAAAAGTGAAACTAGTCAAAACTGGGCGAAATTCTGAGCTGAAAGGTGAAAAATAGGCAAAAGTCCTCTATGCGCCGCGCCCAAAAACTCAATGCGTTGCGCCACTTTGAGCCTATTTGTGAGGCACTTCCTGAAGTCCAAATTGATCTCATGATAGCTCGTTGGAAAGCCCTACCTGTCTACTTTCCAACCCAAGTGGAATTTCTAGATTTGGTGTCCATTTTCCCCTCCACAACTTCAATCTTCCAAGACTGGTTCCTGTGTGTGCAAAAGTGGTAGAAAGGCCATTTTCAAGGTGTTTTTGACCCTTTAGGCCACCCAGAACTTGATGAAATTCTTAGGCCATTCCTGAGCATGCATAAATTTTCATAAAAAATCCAAAAATGTAAAGTTTTCCTCCAGAAGATCTCTCAAACGTAAGCGCGCGCAAGATAGCGCTACGCGTTGGGCAGGAAAACCTATTTTATAACCAAAAAATTCAAAAATGACAATTTTTTCTCCAAATTCCTTGAAATTTGGAGTGAAGGTCCCTCATCAAGTATCATGCTCAGCCAACGAGGCTTCGGCCAAAATCATGCCCTTTTCACGCCTCCTCGATGCCTTCTTCATCTATGTCGCCTGAGGTGAATATGAAGAGTTTGGTGTTTTCGATTCGATTGCCAAATAAATGGTGATATGGGAGCGATTGTGAGGAAAAATAGGAAAGTGCGAATGATGACATTTTTTCAAGTGAAATGCCTTTTAAAAAACTTGTGATTTGACAAATGTGGAGGCAATGGGACAGTCACTTGAATTTTTGGGATTTGGGGAAATTTCGTAAGTGAGATTGGGAAATATGAATGAAAGGGAATGAAGTGAATTTGGGAATGTAAGGAGATAGGGGATGGGCTTGTATTGGTGGGTTAACAGTGAGAAGAAGGAACCAACAAGGTGAGAAATGGAAAATATTAGCACCAAAATTAATTTTAAAATTTCAGTTTCAAAACCCTAAAGGAGGCATTTCAACAAGATGATAGGATTTTGTTTTTGAGTCTCAAACTCTCATAATCCATCTTCAAAACACTTGTAAATAGAAAATGTGAGTTCACATGAACTTACTTAGACAAAGAACCGAGTTAATTTGAGTTTGTGGAAACAATGGTAAAAAAATTTCACTGTCTGTCCTACGCGCCGCGCGCCTGACCCAACGCGTCGCGACCTCTGTGTGCGCCACGCCAGAGTAATTTTACACTGTGCAGAGTGGCTCTATGCACCGCCCCTGCCCGGTGCGCCGCGACGGACACTCTATGCACTGCGCAGGCAAACTCAACCACAACTTCCTTCCAAAGACTTGTTTTGTTCCTCCACGGTTTGACTCAGCTTCACTCTTGTCTCTTGGCTTATAAATGGATTGTAGCAACCATGAAAACATCTTATATGCCCACTAAATTGTATTTTCAATTTGAAAAAACCACTGTTTGAAAACTTTGGCATTTTTACAAAAGAAATCCGTTTTGCTTGTTTCCTTTTGATTTTTTGACTGAAATGACGACACTCTTGTCTATTTTTTGCAGGGATGACTGTACTGAACTTGGAAAAGGCGACCAGGGCTGCGCCTGAAGATTTTGACAACTGAAAACTTGAAAAATGTACATGGCATTTATTACAAAAGATGAAATGACGATTTTCTTCAAAACAGAGTTTTGAAGAAAAGTCATGATCAATCATTATAACGATGAAATTTCTTGAGATTAAAACTTATTTTGATCCTCCCTCTGGCCTGCTAGCATTAATAAAATTTTTGAAGACTAAACCCTAGACCTAATGACTGAAAAACCCTAAAAAGACTCTTTGCTGACCAAGAGATCAAATAGGGCTGTAAATGACCTTAAAATTGATTTTGATGAACTTCGATAAACAGACCTAAGCCAACAGGTACAAGGCATGAGGGGTATGAGTGACAAAACCCTTCTGTCAGAAGACCGATGCTCCTAATGGAATGGAAATTATTGAAGTGAATGAGATGCCTAAAAAATGAAATGCAATAAAGAGATTTTGATCTGTTAGTCATCAGTATTTTCTACTTGTTAGTGATGACTAGTTCTCGCAGCCAAGTTTTCTAGCAGCTGATCCAAAAATTTGTCATATTTTCCAGCTGGGAAAACACCCATAAAATTTTTTTCTCTCATACTTTTCAGTCCGCCCATGACGAGACGAAACCCCATCATCAAATCCTACCTAGCCTCAGCGATACTAGTCTGCCCATCAGCTCTAAAAAGACAATCCAAATCTGTTCAAAAAGCCTCCCCTAAGTTAGGAAGTGGCGCTTTAAGGCATTTGACCCTTGGCAACCATCAAAGAGCCAAAAACCTCCATCTGCTTTAGACCAGTCATAATATACCTCCCACTCTGCTAATGAAGTCAGTCACAGCCCTAAGTCACGCCACTTATACGCCCTTAAGTCTCAGCGATAGACAGACCATATTCTTAAGTTGATTATAGGTGTTTTACAGTGTTTTATGGATCTTTCAAGAATAAAATCATATCAGCATCTCATAAGACATTTCTTGGCTCCACATAAGAAGACATCTACTTCTCAATGTGATCATAAGCCTGAGATGCATCTGCAGGGCAAAGAGAATCTCTCATCAAGCTCCCGCAACTTCATTCAGCCTGAAAAGACAATAGAAGAAAAACAACACTGTCAAACAAACTTGTAATCTGTCATGGCTAAGAACCTCCTTCATCTATAAGCAGAGGGTTTTAAGGCACCTCCTTCATCTACAAGTAGAGGGCGATGGCCATTGTTTGACTTGAAGAATTGCAAACTAACTGTAAGACAGATTTGTTTTAATGAACAGTAAGACAGTGACACAGATTTTCTGAAGCAAAGTAATGGTCACAGGAAGAGGTAAAAGCATTAATGTTTTCAAGTTTGTTTGCTACCATCATCCATGAGATAATCCCTTGTCAATATGTTCATCAGGCAGCTTACATGTGGCTGGGATAGAAGGTTGACAAAGCACAGATATTTTGCTAAGAGAAAAAGGCCTCCTTCATTCATAAGCAGATGGCCAGGGTATTAACTAATTTCAAGGTCTGTTTGATCAGAGAAGCCAGGTAAGAGACCAAATGGAAAGCAGGGGTACCATTGCAATCCAAGGAGGTCAAACTTATCTCTTAACAGATGTACTCTCAAAAGACAGGGTGCAGTCAAAACATAACCAATTGAAGAATGGTTGATGAGTTGTGTCACTACACAGGCAAAGGACATGGTAAAGATTATGTTTCAAAGGACTTTGATCCTCCTGCTCATAAGAGGATGCTTTCAAAAAACTCATTACAGTGGAAAAAAAGGCAAAATACCTTTGGTTTTCCAAAGACATTCTGTTCCTATAACAAAGGACCCAAGACACCATGCTGGTATACTTTGAGTAGATGAAAGATTGTGGAAAAAGCGCCTTTCTTAGACAGAGGATGATCAAACATAGGTGGGTGAAACTGCATTTTTGCACTTATAGTCAAGATTAGTTGCACAGTGGGCATCATTAAATCCAAAGAAAAATGTTAGTTTATGTTGCAAAAGCAAGAAAATATCCTCTTTCCAAATGACAAAGACAGGTATGCCTTTCAAAGACTAGAGGTATAAAAGATTTTGAAGTGGCAGTTAAGTTTCTTCTTCAACATAAAGGCATATAAATAAATATAGAGGGTTATAAGAGTGCAAGAAAGATCATAATATGTGTTTTGAGTCCTAGGACTAAGTAAAGGTAATATGAGCATGCCACTGTCAAAAGGGAGGCCCCTTCACACATTGTTACAACGGATAAAGAATACAAATATAATAGGTGAGAAAGAAGTTTGGAATTACAGTATCCAAAAGGAGGACCCTTTTTATTCTCTGAATTAGAAGCAGTAAAACTTTACAATTCTCACAAAGGTTAAGGGAGGTCTCACCTATAGCATAATTGTATTTACCACTATAAGCATTTCCAAACAAAGGACACCAGTTTATGTCTCGAAAAGAAAGGTTTCAAATTTTGATTTGAAAGCAAATGCATCTTCAAACTTTTCGAATAAACCCTCTCCAAATCAAATGTGAAAGAACCGTTGGTTTTTTTCTCTCTAAAAAGGGTAAATGACCGTGGCACATTCGTTTTTGCAAAGTCCAAAACACTCACAAAGCTCCTCTCGCTGCCCTCGAGACCAGAGAAAGGAATTTCAAGCGGAGAAACAGAGTTTTCAAACCGGTTTTCAGCATTTTAGAAGTGTTTACACTGCGCGGTGCTCTTGTGCAACCGTGTGACGCTCCTGTGCGCATAATTTTCAAAGGGTAACAAAGGCGTGCGGCGCTCCTGTGCAAGCGCACGACGCTCCTGTAGTCGCGGGTCACAAGGGCCCGACAGTGACCCGACACACCTTCATGCGCGGCGTTTTCTCCTTTAAGAGTGCCGCGCTTGATTTGCAACATCTGAACGCATCCAACACGCTTTCAACCTGCCTCCAAGGTGACTTCGACTCACGAAAAATGTTTTGCATCATGTTTTGAGGTACTTTGCACTGCTCCCCCTTAAATTCACGTTTGCTAGATGATGTTTGGGGCAGAAGAAATTGGGTTTGAAAAAATTTATGTTAAGTGACTATGTTAAAAGGGGAATAGGGTATTTTGATTTAAAATCTGAGTTTGAAATAGCTCGGATTCACCAGCAGAAAGCATATTCAAAAAGGTGGTTCCTTCTTAGTGTTTCATAACCTATAAATACCCTCCAAATAGTCAGACCTTAGTGAGGAAGAAGTGTGGTCAGTTGAAGGTGTTTTGGTCAAAACCTTGTATAAAGACAGTAGAGTATAAAGAGGGAAAATATCATGTCTGAAAACAGGCTTGTTGGTTTTTGACTGCTGCAAGACCTTTGCTACCACCTCAAAAACATTTCATTCTATGCCACCTCGTTCTATAAACAGTGACTTTGACTGTGTGAATCTCCTTTGTTTGACTGTGGTGTAGTGTTGAAAATACTGGTGAAGTGCCTACAAGGAAAGAGAATGTTTTGAACTAAAAACTGTGTTTTTACCTTCCTCTAAAAAGACAAGGGTGGCTTATATCCTCAAAACATCCAAGGGTAGGGCACCCTTACCACAAACATAGAAAAAAGATCATTGTTGACTGTGTATACTGATTGACTGTCTTTTTGTTCTTCAAGTTTATTTGTTGAAGTGTATGACCAGGGGAAGGCAGCATTCTGAAGGGATAGGGGTCTTGTATCAAAAAGGGACATTTTAAGCAACATCCAAGAACATTGTTTCCTCATTAAAGCAGTGGATTGACGGAGTTTGGTTTAAAGAAGGCATTTCAAAGACAGTGAGGCAGATTGGTGTTTCAAGGGCGCATTTAGCCCAAGATGCCACCCAGGTAAGATAGCAGAAGTGGTTTACACAAGAGATATGAGCCAATTTCTACTGAGGAAGTCAATGCACACCCATCCATCCTCTTCAATTTTCACGAGGTGGGGTGTTTGGATTTCTGTCAGAAGGTACAAGAAGTCAAAAGTTTCTCGCCCTTAACACACTTGTGCGCCTTGAGGTTCGAAAGCAAACATTTCCAAGTGGCAGTCCTTGATTTCAAGTTCTCTCCGAGATCTGTATCCAAAGCCACTAAAATCCCATACATTGGCGAGAAATGGTTCAAGCAAGCCTATCTAGACTTAGATGACTACAAGCCCTTCATCAAGCCCAAGCATAGAGAAGTATGCACTGTTGTTTTTCCTTTCTCTCATCTTCTTGCCAGCTATGCTCCTCTTATGAAGATCATAATGAAGTATTTCACTTGTGAAGGGAGATTTTCCCGAGTTTATGCCTACCACATCAGACTGTTGATGCACTTCACTAGAACCAAGTAGCTCAATCTCCCTTACTTCTTGTGCAAAAGCATTGAGAAAATGGCCTCCTTAGTCCAGAAGAAACCTCCATCACAGCAAGTAGCTTCTCTTTTCCATCATTCTCTGATTAAAATCATCATCCTTCACCAGCTGGAGAAGAAAGGGGTTTCTTGGGATGTTTTTATCAGTCACCTGGATTTCTCCACTGTTCCTCCAGTCCATACATCCCCCACATCGCCTACCCATAGCCCCTCGCCTTCTTCTAGCAGACCTACTCCTAGAAAGCTCAGATTCACCACAGAAAAGTCAAGAGAGCATGGAGAAGGAGAGGGAAGTGGTCAGCAAGAGGAGGGAGGAGATGAACATGAAGAAAAGGATGAGGAACAGCAGGAAGAAAGTGATGGAGGGCAGTAGCATGATAGTGATGAAGGTGAGCAGCAGCAAGAGCAGGAAGAGGAGAGTGCTGATCAGCAGTAACTCAGTAGTGATGAACAGCAGGAACAAGTGGAAGGGCAGCAGTTGGGGCAGAAGTTGGAACAACAGCTTGAACCACAAAATGAACAGGAACTTGAAGCACAGCAGCAACATGATATTAGTGATCAAGGGCAACATTTTGAGCAGCATGTTGTCAGTGAACAGGAGCAGCAGTTTGAGCAGCATGATGTTGAGGGGTAGCAACAGTCTCCTCATGACAAACAGCAGTCCTCTCATGATACACTACAACCTTCTCAAGAGGCACAACAGCTTCAAGAGGAAAGTCAAATTCAAGAAGGTGAGAAACAAGATGACAAAGGCAAAGCAATCATGCCTTCCTCTCCCGAAAATACTAAGCCCAAGACATCAAGAAAGAAAGTGCCCAAGGTTGTCACTCCAAAAGTGACAAGAACTCTCTGGAGCAAAAGAAAGTCGCCAAAGAAACCTATCACTGACTTGCCTAGAAGGAAGAGCGCAAGGATAGCTTTTCAAGGCAAAGGAAAGGGAAAAGTAGGAGAAGGACATGAGCATGGAGGTGCATTGGCTGCCATCTCAATTCAAAGTGACGACAGTGACAACGAGGCCCGGATTCTTGAAAATCTCTTAATCCATAGAGAGAGCCAAATTGAGGCATTGGAGAATGACCTTCATCGGGCGAGGAACTTCAATAAATTCTTGCAGATCCAAAATAGCCAAATGAGTGCCCACATGGCTGTCTATGAGTCACGAGCTATCAAGTACAAGAAAGAGGCTCCTGAAGCACAGGCAAGGATAGATGAGCTCATAGGCGAGTTTGATGAAGATGAAGAAGAATACCATCCTAGGTGGAAAAGGCCTAGAACCATAGGGTTTAAAAGAGCCCTTGAAAAACAAAAGGAAGAGGAACAAGCCCTTCTTCAATCCACTCCCCTCACTGCACTACTTGAGCAAGAGATTGAAAGCAATGAGGAGGCATGGCTAGAAAGAGCCAATAAACATTTGGATATGAAGCTTGAGAAGGCAAACAGGGAATTATAGCTACAAAGGAAGATGACAAAACATTATCAGAAGCTAAATCAGTTTTCTCGGCGCAAGTTAAAGGCCACTCAAGAGAAACTAAAGGAAGCAAAAGGGAAGCGCCCGGCACAGAAAGAGAAAAAGGACACATAAGCACTTGACATTTTGGCTTCAGTTTCGGAGCATGTTGCCAAGGACCCTTGAGGGTCATGCACACCGATTTTGGGCACTTTTTGACAATTTTTGGTTTTTTGGCATTTTTGAGTTTTTTTGTCAAAACTCATGAAATTCGCCATTTCATTTTGGGGATTCTTCAAAGGAGGAAAATGGTATCATTGGATGCCATAATTTCAGGAACACACCCTCAGCAATTTTCAGGACATTTGGAGATCATTTTTCCCCTCAAAATGGCGAAAAATGCTCGCTTTTTACACACTCTGCCCGGTCTATCAGCAGACTGTAATTTTCTGGTTTTTTACACACAGGTGCATTTTTGGAGGACTTCTAGGCATCAGATTATAAAAATTTCAGTTGTTCTGGAAAGTAGACACTCAGAGCTTTCCAATGAGCTATCATGAGCCTCGTTTTGACATCAGGAAGGCTGCCAAATTTTTCTGGAAATTCAGGGGACCTTTTGCTGATGTAAATTTTGGATATTTTTGTAATTTTTGAACCTTTAAAAACTGATATTTCCTCATGTGCGTTTAGCTATTTTTATACATGAGAAGTTATGCAAAGTCAATTAAATTCCTTTTTTAGCATTTTTTAGATATTTTATGAGATATTTTTGTGCCTTGGGCTTTGCAAAGCCTCAAGGACAAGTTTAGATATTTTGATTAGGCCAATGGAAGAGCAAGTTGAACCATGAGGTTTTCCTCACTTGAGCCTATATATTCCAAAGGCTTTCATTGTAAAAAAAGGTTGAACTTGAGAAGAGAAGCAATATATGGTCATATGAGATTTGGAAGAAAATACTTGTGTTATGCTTTTGGATTGCCTCTTGGATGTTCTTGGATGAATGATGAAGGATTGTTGATGGATTCCATGACTTGGTATAATGGTATAGTGTCTCTTGCTTTGTTTTTGTCTTCTAGTTTTCATTCATGAATACATGTTTCTTGCTTGCTATATATCAGTAGAGAACAAATTTGAGACATGCCCATGGAGGCACCTGAAATTTCCTGTTTCTTCATAGCTTCTTTGTTTTCTTCTTCCTAAGTAACATTAAAGAATTCTTGACTACTCTTTAATATTTAGGATATTGTTGCTTGTTTCATTTATGGTTTTATACATGCTAAGAAGGACTTACGGTATGCCTTGCTTACCTATGGCTAGCTATAGTTCCATCCATGAAATTTCTCTTTGACTAATTAGATTATCATTTTGTTTGAACCAAGGAGGCCTAGTTTTGATCTAGCCCTTTGCCTAAAACTATGCAAATCTTGTTTTTCAAAGTGCCCAATAATTTGAAGTACTGTGTTTAGGCATTCCGGCATAGTGTTTTGAGTTGTTTGTCTTCCTTAAGTGTTTTCCCCAAAGTCTGAAAGCCATTTCCCAAAGTTAGAGGGTCTTATACTTCTATGCATGGCTTGAATGTTTATTTCTATGTGTTGATTAGCTTATAGTTACATTTTTCATGATTAATGGTTTTCCCTACCATGTTTATGTCTGCTATTAAACTAGTTATGCTTGAAATCCTTTGTCGTTCACAAACTTGATGTCCATTTACTCCATTTTTCCCAAAGATCCTTTCTACCTTGAATCAAATCGGCCCTTCAACAGCCTTGTATCACCATCTAAGAGCTTTCTTGACCTTTTTGACCCCATAACCCAGTTAATCTAACATCTTGTTACCTATTTTATATCTCTGATCAGTTTCATCCCTCACAACTTAAAAAACCAAAACCAAAAACTTACTTCATAACTAGCCTAAAATCATAACATAATAAGAAAACACATAGATATCCCTTACACATATCGAGAGAGCCCTCTCTGAGTCCAGGAAGGCTAGGTACTTGGGCTCCAAAGCTTGGTTTGATGTTACACTGTCATTTGGCTTGCCAATCAGCCAAATCACGGGAACCCTAACATGATCTCTGACGGAGGGATGAACAGACTGACTTTAACATTGGCTCCAATGGGAATGGTAGCTCCTTGGAGGTGCCAAGAACTACAGATATTTGGGCGAGCAGACAATGCCTTCGTCCATTGGGCAATGGAATCAAAACACAAAAACTAACATTATGCAGACGGACTCTGACTCAAGGTTAAAACTGAAAACCATAATGAAACCAAACATGACTAAAACATAACTAACAAACTGAAAAGATGCTCATAATTGAGCTTATTCACCAAACCTACTCTAATTGTTCTTTTCACCACCCGATCAAGTGAAATGCAACAGCCAATGCAACCATGTAAGCATCCTGGCTACTATTTTATTTCTTCCCAAGTGCTTTCTGATGCGCAGGAAAAGGAAAGAATCGAAAGGCAACTCCCATGAAAACTTGAAATCAAGTTGACTGCTGATAAACTTGCAAAGCATGAATTGACTGGATGACTTCAAGAATATTGCGAAAGGATCTTCATAAACATAGCTATTGATTTCAATTAACACATTATTGCTCTGGTCCAAGTGATATTCATAGCTGGATATTAAGATTTTCCTCACATCTGTGCTGGCTTTCTTTGGTGACTGCAGCAGGCTGCCAAAAGGATCCCGAATTTCATGAATAACCAAACTCTGGAGCTGATTCCAAACATAAAAAAAGTCTCCCTTATCAATCTCCTCATATAACTGCAAACATTGGTGTGAGCTTTGTAATGAAAAATCTTTTAAACAAGACAATGAAGGCGACCTTTGAATAAGATTATCATCAACATTCTTTTCCGACACATGGTTAGCTAATGGAGGAAATTTTTTACAGCAAACATCATCCAACACACGAGCAATAGGATCATCAAAAACTTGAGAAGACTGCTGCGACGTATCCATTGAAACTATATGACATTCTAATGGCTGTTCATCTTTTCCTTTAGAGATATTATGAAGATTCTGCTTTATAAACTGAAATTATTCGAAACAAAAGGGTACAGAATCCTCTTGCATCATTAAATCATGTATTTCAGCTTCCACGCCTTCATCTATAATCTGACCTTCAATTTCGTTTGGTGGCTGCAAATCTAGTGCTAGGGAGGGTTTTGTATCCAAAATGATTTCATCAGTCATTTCAGGGGAAGATTTCTCATTAACAACTTGCTCAAGAATTTTGATATCTGTCTCATCCTCAACATTAAAACTGAGAGATTGTTGATTTCCTACAGGCTGCTCATTTGAAGATTTACTGTGCAATTTACCCTTCAACAACTGGAATGATTAAAAACAAAATGGTACGGATTCACCTTGTATCATTGGATCATATGTGCTGGCTTCCATGTCTTCATCTACAACTTGACAATCAATGGCATTCGGGGACTGCAAATCTGAATATGAGAAGTCTTGAACAAGGGTTTCATTGCCCTCAAGATGGTCCAAATCAAGACTTGTTGACAGTTGACTTCTGATTGCATGGAAGTTATCTCTGATGAATTGAAACGAATCAAAACAAAAAGGCAAATATCCTTCACTTACTTCAAAATTTGCTGCACTTTCCTCCTTATTGTCATAGCTGATATGTATCAGTTGATCATTGTACTTGAACTGCTGTGAGTGAACTTCCTCCTTCCATAAACTAGCTGCTGATTTGTCTGCAAGATTAGCTTTTGTTTGGAGAACATAATCATCATCATACAGATCAAACTGAGGCAAATCATCAGTATAAAACACATCATCAAGCATACATGTCATATCAACAACTCTCTCTTCTCAAAGATGATCTATAAAACAATCACTATGACAACTGGAATAAGAAACAAAATGTTTTGGATCAGCCACTTGTTCTTCTTCAATCAACAAGTCATGGGATTGAACATTATACTCATTCCTTGTGGTGTTCTTTTGCATCAAATCTTCTACTGCACTTACCAACATGTCAAGATTTACCTCTAAGGATGTTGATTTCTCCGGATCTACGTTTTTCATCTCTTCTTCCTTAAACCTTGCCCTTCGGATCAGAAAATGAGCCTCTACATTTACTGCACTGTTCTGCATCTCTTCAAGTGTTGCAATATTCCTTTCTCTCAACTGCAACTCCATTTCTGGATCAAAGGCACCCGGGTAGTGCAAGAGAGCAGATCTAGGAGAAGGTCTTATATCAGCTGGCATCGAAAAATATACTTGGTTAAATCTGGCAGAAAACTGTTGTACTGTCTCCCCTGGCAGTCTTTTCAGTTGGTTATACTCTTCTATAATAAGGAAAGGATTCTGTCCGATCACCCACCTGTCGAGGAAAACTTTGACGAACTGCTGGAAATGTGAGATGCTCACATCAGGCAGGGCTTTGAACCAACTCTTGACTTTGCCTTGCAAAGAAAGAGAAAAAAGCCTAATACTGACATCCTCTTCATCAACTTCAAAAAGGTCAAGAAAAGACTCAAAATTCAGAACATGTCTCTCAGCAGTGACGTTGTCACGTTCACCATCAAATCTTGGTAGATATAGGTCATGATTTTTAGGGAAATCATGGGATATAGGAGGTAAAATCAGAGGCTTGTATCGATCTGGAATTTTACAAGGTATAAGGTTATGTACAAAAGGTGTAGAATTAGTCTTAGTCTCTTGAGGTTCATCATTTTGAAGACGGTCATCACAAGATTCAGAAAAAAGGTCTTGATCAAGCTTAAAATCATGGAAATATTTGGTATTTACAATCTTCAAAGGGAAAGAATCAAATGCAGGCCGAGGATCTTTTCTCAAATACAATATACTTTGCAAAGCCTTCTTGACATTCTCGGGAAAAGAGAAGAAATAATTTATGACAAAGAACAAAATGTCTTGGATGAAATTCCAACTTGAATACCTGATCTTTCCATATTGTCCTTTCATGTTTCTGCTGGTCAGGTTCATTCTCCAGTGGAGTCCTTGGATCTGATCTCGAAACTGATTTAGATTTGCCAGGTGAATTATTTCAGCCTTCTTATGTCTGATTGTTTTCCACCATCAACCATCAGATCTAAACTTGATACATGTACTGGGGCAATTTACAAGTCAGGTGTTACGTTTACAAACTAGACCGGAGATTGACTGAAGCAACGTTTATCTACTTTCGCTAATGCAAAGCAAGAGCGTTTCGAAGGCTACCTGGCATACTTCAGGCTCCGTCTGTAGCTTATAAAACAAATAACACTAACACGCAAACAATTTTCTTCCCCAGTATGGTCGCCACTATGTTATAGCCCAAATCCACCTTAGGCTGAAGGAAGGCGGGATTCAGGGTAACATCAAACCACACTCAGTCTGGTAGCTAGCCCTACCAGAACAGGAGAGGGCTCTCTCCGGGTCAATCTCAACAAAAATTAATCAATAGGGCTTGAGATGACTGAAATAAAAGCTAATTTTAGGCTAGGTATATAAGTAAAGGAATTTAAGTTTGATTTTGGGGGGTTTTGTTGGAAAAAAAGGAAAGGCAAATTTGGGTCTGGGGATAAGGCCAAATTCTTGCAGAGTTAAAGTTGGGGCAAGAAAGGCAATGTATTTAATGTATTAGATTGAATGAATGGATAGAAAAGACTACTGAGGAGCTGAAGAGGGAAAGAGGCTGCAATGATCCTCTTCAAACAGATGAAAACATATAAAACTAAACAAAACTAAAGGCAGAGCACCAGCAAAACTAATGAATTCTACCTTAGTCACTCATTTTTTTAGTTTCATAAGAAAAGAGAAGGGAAATGGCATACATAAAACATTAATGAAACTTACTATTACATGGAGAAAATCATCATCAAAACTCAGAGCCACAAGGATCCCAACAAGTGCTGCAAAACCCTAGTCTTTCCTTTGCCAAAAATGCTGAAATGAATATACAATGAGGTGCCAAACTATTCCCAAGAGTCCAACCCTGAAAATGTCTCAAAAAATACAATATATAGACAAGTCTAACCCCTTCCCATGCCTCTAGGGGTCGATCTCATCCTTCTAGGAGTTGTTTCAACCAATTCTAAACAAGGAACTGAAATCTAGGCAATCAAACAACTTGCCTCTATATGGAAGGAAACTAATTCATTCATTTAATTTTCACTTTTTAGTGAATGAATCCTCTAGAACAAGTAAATATGTGCCAAAATTATATCATAGTTACCAAATTACATCAAGGTAGATCAAGAATTACATCAAAAAGTGAAACTAGTCAAAACTGGGCGAAATTTTGAGCTGAAAGGTGAAAAATAGGCAAAAGTCCTCTATGCGCCGCGCCCAAAAACTCAATGCATCGCGCCACTTTGAGCCTGTTTTTGAGGCACTTCTCGAATTCCAAATTGAGCTCATAATAGCTCGTTGGAAAGCCCTGTCTGTCTAATTTCCAACCCAAGTGGAATTTCTGTATTTGGTGTCCAGTTTTCCCTCCAAAACTTCAATCTTCCAAGACTGGTTCCTGTGTGTGCAAAAGTGGCAGAAAGGCCATTTTCAAGTTGTTTTTGACCCTTTAGGCCACCCAGAACTTGATGAAATTCTTAGGCCATTCTTGAGCATGCATAAATTTTCATAAAAAATACAAAAATGTAAAGTTTTCCTCCAGAAGATCTCTCAAACGTAAGCACGCACAAGGTAGCGCTACGCGTTGGGCAGGAAAACCTGTTTTATAACCAAAAAATTCAAAAATGACAAAATTTTCTCCAAATTCCTTGAAATTTGGAGTGAAGGTCCCTCATCAAGTATCATGCTCAGCCAATGAGGCTTCGGCCAAAATCATGCCCTTTTCACGCCTCCTCGATGCCTTCTTCATCTATGTCGCCTGAGGTGAATATGAAGAGTTTGCAATGTTTTCAATTCGATTGCCAAATAAATGGTGATATGGGAGGGATTGTGAGGAAAAATAGGACAGTGGGAATGATGAAGTTTTTTCAAGTGAAATTCCTTTTAAAAAAATTGTGATTTGACAAATGTGGAGGCAATGGGACAGTCACTTGAATTTTTGGGATTTGGGGAAATTTCGTAAGTGAGATTGGGAAATATGAATGAAAGGGAATGAAGTGACTTTGGGAATGTAAGGGGATAGGGGATGGGCTTGTATTGGTGGGATAATAGTGAGAAGAAGGAACCAACAAGGTGAGAAATGGAAAATATTGGCACCAAAATTAATTTTAAAATTTCAGCTTCAAAACCCTAAAGGAGGCATTTCAACAAGATGATAGGATTTTGTTTTTGAGTCTCAAACTCTCATAATCCATCTTCAAAACACTTTTAAATAGAAAATTTGAGTTCACAGGAACTTACTTAGAGAAAGAACCGAGTTAATTTGAGTTTGTGGAAACAATGGTAAAAAAATTTCACTGTCTGTCCTACGCGCCACGTGCCTGACCCAACGCGCTGCGACCTCTGTGTGCGACACGCCAGAGTAATTTTACACTGTGCAGAGCGGCTCTATGCACCGCGCCTGCCCAGTGCGCCGCGACGGACACTCTATGCGCCGCACAGGCAAACTCAACCACAAATTCCTTCCAAAGACTCGTTTTGTTCCTCCACGGTTTGACTCAGCTTCACTCTTGTCTCTTGGCTTATAAATGGATTGTAGCAACCATGAAAACATCTTATATTCCCACTAACTTTGATTTTCAATTTGAAAAAACCACTGTTTGAAAACTTTGGCATTTTTACAAAAGAACTCCGTTTTGCTTGTTTCCTTTTGATTTTTTGACTGAAATGACGACACTCTTGTTTATTTTTTGCAGGGATGACTGTACTGAACTTGGCAAAGGCGAACAGGGCCACGCCTGAAGATTTTGAAAACTGAAAACTTGAAAAATGTACATGGCATTTATTACAAAAGACGAAATGACGATTCTCTTCAAAACAGAGTTTTGAAGAAAAGTCATGATCAATCATTATAACGATGAAATTTCTTGAGATGAAAACTTATTTTGATCCTCCCTCTGGCCTGCTGGCATTATTAAACATTTTGAAGACTAAACCCTAGACCTAATGACTGAAAAACCCTAAAAAGACTCTTTGCTGACCAAGAGATCAAACAGGACTGTAAATGACCTTAAAATTGATTTTGATGAACTTCGATAAACAGACCTAAGCCAGCAGGTACAAGGCATGAGGGGTATGAGTGACAAAACCCTTCCGTTAGAAGACCGATGCTCCTAATGGAATGAAAATGACTGAAGTGAATGAGATGCCTAAAAAATGAAATGCAAAAAAGAAATTTTGATCTCTGACGGAGGGATGAACAGACTGACTCTAATAGGTACCATTTCTCATTTTCAACAAACCAAACATACACTTGACATACACCTTGCAACACCATGGAGACGGACACAGTTTCATCATATGAACAAGACAATGACTCTACCACAGAGCTACATGCACCGAGAAGGCCTCGTAAAGGTGGAAAACATGTGAGAGAGGAGCCCACCTCGTTGACTCAGTTGCAGGCCTGCCCACTTGCGATGGCATGTTTCCGAGAGCAGTCATGCTATCAGTATTGTGAGAGGATTGCTCAGATTCGGAATCATCAAGAGTTAGCCCGGTTGTTTGTTTTACATTTGCGAGATGGTCACGTGTTATAGCATGATTTTTCACCCTCAGGTGATTCATGATTGTCTTTATGGCTTTGGGCACCCATTCCTACAGACTTGAACAAAATTCACTAAAAAACAGTGTTAAAATCCCCATACGCGGGTATGCCCAGACATTTCTGCGTGTATACGCGAGTCCACATGTAATTTTCCGCGTATGCCATTAAAATCATTAAAAAATATATTAAAATCCCTATTTTCGGGCTGGGTTGATGGTTACTCTGGTAGTTCAACCACCCCAGCACGTGGCCAACTGTTTCCAACTGATTGAAACTACTTTGCGGGAGTATAAAAGCCCCTCATGTGCATGGCCTAAGGGAGAGAGAAATTTTATAGACATTATACTCTGTTGGAATCCCAATTCAAGTCTGATTCCCTGTGCCTCCTGCACTTTCCCAGATTTATATAGGAAACCCTTGTTTCCTGGAGATGTTCATCCATTTATATGCCATCTCGAGTGCACAAGTCTTGGAAGAATCTTAGTGAGGCAAGGGTGGGACGAATCTGGACGACGGTCTGCTCGAAGATCATGGAAGGATTCAGGTGATCTCTCCACTCTTTATTTCTGTACATGCTATTCGTAATAATGAAGAACCATCTTGTTCCTGAACTCGTGTGTTAATGTTTATTTATATGTGTGAAAAGATTATCATTTAAGCATTTATTATGGTTTATATAATGTTTCACATGGATTACACTAACATTTAGGAGAAGTATATGCTGTACAACTAGGTTTCCGTGCACGTTCTTTCTTGTTTTCCAGGTTGAAGGAGGAAGAAGGGTTGCTGGGGGTTTCGACCCCGCGAGATCTACATCAAACGTAGGACTTCGAGTGAGTTCTGTTATCGTTGTTAACTAGTTTCTTGCATTCAAGTATGGTTGTGTGTGAGTCCTTCTGAATAGCATGCCCTGCTCTGTGGAGGTTTAGACCCAAAAAACCTCTAGGGTGATTTTCCCCAAAACAGAACTGGTGACTCTGCTGGGGACAACATTTTTGTGATTCCCCTGTTGGGTGGTTTCAGCTGTTTGATAGGTTTCCAATAGTTTTAACTTTTATTTCCAGTCCAGTTAACTCTTTCTCAGTCAGACTGAAGTCCTAGTTCTTTATCCAGGCTTGATATTTTTTATTTTTCATTATTTACCTTTGCATACGTGGGTTTGTCTGCACACAGACGCGTATACATGCAGTTTTTGTTAAAGGGAGTCGCGTATACGCGGGTTTCCTTTAGCACAGTCGCGTATGCATGCTTGTTTCAAAACTGTAAATTCGCGTATATCTGGGTCAATTTTGAAATTTTAGGTTTCTTGGATTTTTAGTCTTGTCTGACTGTGGAGACCTATTTCTGCAGTGTCTTTGTATCCTTTGGATTGTGTAGAAAGTGGTCTTTGGTCTTTTCTCTCTCTTGTTTGGTTGAAAACTAGCTTTTTTGGCAAATCTTGTTTCTTGTGCTAACATTTCTGGTTTGAGTACCAAGATCTCTTCCTGGGGATTCTTGGCTGTTCTGCTTCATCAGAACAGAGAGCTTCTGCTCATTTACTCTTTCCTACCTTTGTGTCTTTCTTTGCGCTTCGATTTTTGCCCATTGTTTGGTTGGTTTTCTTGAGTTCAGTTGACTAGCTCTTGTTGCAATTTTTGAAGAGTCTTTCTAGGTTCTTTGAAGTTTTTGTTTGCTGCAAGGTTGTACTATTATTCTAGGCTGAGTTATTGAGTTTATTGTCTTCTTTTGCTCATATAAATCTTGCTACTAGCTAGCCCTATAAGGTTTAGAGCATTTTTGAAGTTTTTTCTTGAAATTCAGAGTTGTTTGGCTTGGGATTTGATAGTTTTTCTTGGTCTTTTCGAGCTCTTCCTTTTTATAAAACTCAAAAGCTCAAAAAACATTTTGTTTTGGCATTTTCTTTTGTTTTTCGTTTTTGTTTTCGTTTTTTTATATCTGTTGAAGCTTTGTTGAGGTTTCTTGCCTTTGGTTTTTGACTTGGTTTTGGAAAGGAATTGTCATCAATTTCTTCCTCTTGTTTCAAGTGTTTTTGGTGTCTTTATATTAAGAGTTTCTGATTTTGGGAACTAGCTTTCTGGACAACCAAAAAGTGAAAAAACTGAAGGATCTTTGGGAAATTTCTCTCTGCTTTAGTAGATTTTGCATCTTAGAATTTGCATGCTCTTAGTGATTTTCATCAGGTGCACTTAAGCATTTATTCATTTTCATAGTTTTTGTGAGTGTGAAGTTTGTTATCTGAAAAGAAAAATAATTTTTTTTTTTAGTCTCGTAGAACCTGTGTAGAAGTTTCTTTTCATCGAAAGACAATAACTGCATTTGCATGTATTTTGGTTTTTATTAATTTCTTTTCTGCGTCAAAACACCACAAGTTTCATTTCCATATCCCTTTGACTTAACATAACGGCCAATTAAAATAAGCGATATAATTTAAAAGCAACTAGCAAGTTTTTTAAGTGTCATACACCAACTAGCTAGGTTGTAGGGCCTTGGATTAGGTGAGTGGAGAGTTAACTCTCCAAGGCCGCTCAAACAAAACATAGAAGTTGATTAATTGAGTTAAATCCAACTCCATTAGGTGGACCGGGAAAGCTCTCCTCCAGAGAGTCAAGCGCGAGGGGAAGTGAAGGATGAGAAGAGAGATACCCCCTCTCTGATTTTGAATCTGACCTCAAGACCGTTCCACTCGGCTTCTGACATGGATTGGTGCCCATAGTTGCCACTCCTAGGTTCCACATAGGTGACTGCAGGGGGAAATACCCGTGGTATCTGAGGCAGACGTCGTATCACTTTCAGCAGTACTTCTGGGGGGTGCCCTTGCGAAGCTTGGGTACTTGTGCCAGCTAAGGCTGTCGTTAGGAGGTCGGTGTAACTGTTTCTGTTACCTTCGCTAGTAGGCCTGGGCCGTAATTATCCCAGACTACTTTCGGGAGGTCCTATATTTCACTTTCTTGTATTTTGGTGTCCGGTCCTAATCCCCCGGAGCGGAAATACTTGAAGGTTGTTTGCTTGATTGTATATCAGGGATTTCTTTTTGTAGTAAGTTCTCTTTTCTCCTAGCTTGCCTAGCTTTATATTTTTTGAGTCTAATTAAAATTTGTTAAAGTGGCTGATCAAGCGCCTCGTCGATCGAGGAGAATCCGGGGGTTATCTCCCGAGAGTTTAGAGCCTTCTTCAAGAAGGCGTAGGAGTAGTTTAGCAGGTGAGTATCACCCTGTAACGTCTGACGTAGTGGAGAGAGATCCTCCACAAGGGTCTGAAGGTTTCGTAGATGATTCTGGTGTTGGTTCCGAGAGGAGCGCTCCGGTCACCTCGCGAGTTTTATTTCCGCAGGAAGAAGAAGTTCAAATAGAGGAAGTACCTGAACCCTCTGTGTCACTTCCATCTCCTCTTCCTCCTGATTATCCGTTCGTTGTTGAATACATCGGACCTGAGTCAGAGAGACTGGAAGATCCTCCGTATTATACATACCTTTTGATGGCCACGACTGGGAACGCGGCTTCTGCTGTGAGTGCTGCAGGCATTCAGATTCCTGCTTCTGTCGAAGGAGGGGGCACTATTGCTATATCTTTGATTGCTTCTAGCACTGCTGTGTTTGGCTCTGGTTTCACCCAAGCACATGCTTCCCAATCTGGTCCCTTCTGTTTTGGAATGCCCACTAGTGCGATTCCTTCTTTTTCCTTTTCCGCTGCTGCAGCTGGATCTACACCCATGTCTTCCATGGCTAGTGGATCAGCTTCTTTTCAGGGGTTCCCCTTTCGAACTGGGCATATTCCTAGTTCGAATCCTTCTTTAGGGTCCTTTCCATTTACTTCACAGACCCAGAGTTTCAACCCTTGGTCTGGAGGTCAGAATTCGACCACTTTTACAGGTTGGAACCCTGTCTTTACTACAGTGGGGGTAGGGAATCAGTTTTACGCTGGTCACCAAGGGAATGATTCTTTCCCTTCGTCGAGTGCTTATCAGACCTTTTCTCCCCTTTCTAATGCCTGGAACCCCTATAAGGGGCTTTCCTCTTCATTTCATACTTCAGTGGGGGGAACTGGTCTGGGCTTTGATAACTCTGCGTTGGGGGGAGGTTCTTCTCCTTTTTCTACGAGTTATTTTTGGTAACCTGGTGCCTCATAAAATCTAGGGTATTCTTTTTAGAATGTTGGGAATCCATCCCATCAAGGATGGAATCCTCAGACTCCGCCTCGTTTACCTTTTCTAGCAACGTTAAACTTTCCAGATCTGTTGAAATTGACTAATGATCCGATCCGTTATAGTTCGGGGTGGCCTCCGGTCCCAACTAAACTACCTTCAGACATTCCAAAGTTTGAAGGCAAGAATGGTGAGGATCCGGCTGATCACATCACAACGTTCCATTTATGGTGTTCTTCTAACTCCCTGATCGATGATTCGATTAGGTTGAGATTGTTTCAATGCACCCTAATTGGAAACACTGCCAAATGGTATATTGAGCTAACTGGGGGCAGTTTTACTACATTTGGAGAACTGGCTGTTACATTTCTAAACTATTTCTAGTTGCCTGTCCGATATGATGCCGGGACTGAACTCCTAGCTAATTTTAAACAGGACGACGCAACCCACATTTCTGACCATATTCAGGAATGGCGGAGAAGGAAGAGGCTTATTAAAGCTCATATTCCAGGTGAATTCCTTTTGGAATGGTTTATGAAATCTCTGCAGTCAGATATTTCGAAAGATGTATCCCTCTCCGGGGTATTTTCCGAGGAGCAGGCCATTTTTAGGGCCCAGCAGTTGGAACTGATATATTCTCAGTCTCGGGTCCTCCATAAATATCTGCCCAATGCTCCTCGCTCCAAATTAGATTTATCCAAAACTAAGCCTGGTCCTCATGGTGACGGACTGATTGGATCGATCAATATTGGTGCAGCCAAATTGCTTACTCAATTGCAGCATTTGTCTTTACAATCTGCTCCTTTTGGTCAGGCTGTGCCTGCTGAGTCATCACCTTCCCAATCTTTGTCCATAAATGCTGTCCAAGCTTCTGATCCCAAAGGAAATCAATAATCCGAAGGGAAGAAGAAGGGACGAAATAATATGAAAAAGGGAAAGAATGGGAAGGGTAATGTGAATAAAACCAACGAGCATGTTGGTGAGGGTCAAAATGATAAAAAGAAAGTGAAGTTTTCATGCAAGCTGTGTTCTGGAGACCATCTCACGCACCTTTGCCCTAAAATTCAGGATGCGCAGCGCTTGTTAGCTTAGCAGGGTTCTTCTAGTTCCCAGGCTGTGTTAACAAACCCTTTTCCCCAAGGGCAACAACTAGTTGTTGGCGCGAATCAAAATCCTGGGGCTTCCTCTAGGGGCACCCAGGAAGGGGAAATTCCATCGAACATATTCATGATGAGTGCTCACATGGATGTCGCTACAAGATCCCGTGATTATGGCGGAGAAGAGTCTTCGAAAGCTAAGGATGCTCCTGATGCTACTGAGCCGCTTCACATTACAAGGCCTACTCTTGAGCCTATACCTCGGATGCCCAAAGAATCTACCAAGCGGTCGACGATTAATCCAAACGCTAGGGTTGCCCAGAACTACTCTATTGTGGAAGATCTGGCGCAGAGTCCTTGTGCCATGTTGGCTTTAGAGGTGCTCCAGTCTTGTCCGGCTCAGCGCAGTGCTTTGCTCACTGCCATTGGGGCTATTGATCCAAAAAATTCTCTTCTGATCACATTTGATATGACTAATTTTAAGAAGAGACTCCCCCATCATATGGCTTTTCATTTTAAATCATCGTATCGGAAGTGCAATATCTTTCGGACGGTTGTTGATGAGGGTGCTTCCACGTGCGTGATGTCTCTCACATGTTGGAAGACGACTGGATCTCCCAAAGCTGTTCCATCTACCACTCTTCTTACTGTGTTTGATGGTCATTCTCACAGACCGCACGGTATTGTCCCAGCTTTGCCTATCTGTGTTGGGGGAAAAACTATGAATATAGAGGTTGAGGTAGTTGATGCAAGCTTGGACTACAACCTTCTGTTGGGGAGAAACTGGATTTATGAGATGGATGCCATTGCATCTTCATTATTTTGGATTATTTGTTTCCCTCACGAAGGGAGGATTGTTACAGTGGATCAACTGGACTGTCCTCCTGTAGACCCGAATGCGTCTACTGACTCATCCATTCCAAAGTTGGATAATAATAAGGCGCCTGTTGAGAATTTAGGGGTTGGAATGTATTCTTCCTTGATGGGTACTTTTGATATTCCTCCTCCTACGGTTCATATTAATGCAATTTCATCCTCCAAGGCTCCTCTTCGAAGAGAGTTCTTCAGAACTCATTATTTTTCGGACCCTTGGACCTTACCTTCTCCTACTGCCACATTAGCGGAAGGTCAAGTGGGTGGAATGGCATTTCCAATGTCTATAGCAGAGATTGCTTATCAGTCTATTGTTGACTCCGCAGAATCCATCCTAGCTCCTCTCTCACCGGAAGAGTTGGATGGAGATGTGGCTCCGGCTTGGGCACTTAGTTCTTCTTCTGCCCAGGATTGCCTTGATACCACTCTTCCATCTAAAGAGGCCATCCTGGAAGCTATGACTGGTATAGATAGACCGTGGGATGATTTGCATCATCGGTCTTACTTTTTACCTTATTTGAGCGAAGTTGAAACGAGTTTTCCAAGTCCTCCGTCTCCTGGTCCTGTTCGCCCAGTCCTGAACCCTTTAGCACCAACACAGGTTTATGCTGAAGGGAACATGGCTGTGATTTCTCCTACTATACCGGTGAACATTTCTAGGGATCCCAATATTATTGAGAATGTCTTCATCGGAGCTGAATGTTCTTGTGAAGAGATTCAGATTTACACTGAGCTCTTTAAAGAGTATAGGGATGTATTTGCTTGGTCTTATGAGGAAATGCTCGGTATAGATCCATCTATTGTCCAGCATGAGATCAAGACTTACGAAAACGCTAAGCCTGTGAGGTAGAAACTTCGTCTGGTCAATCCTAGGAAGGCAGCAGTTATCAAAGCTGAGGTGGAGAAGTTGCTTAAGGCAGGATTCGTTTTCCCTGTTCCTTTGACTGAATGGGTTTCAAACCTTGTTCCGGTAGATAAAAAGCAAGGAACGATTCGAGTTTGCATCGATTTCAGAGACCTAAATAAATCCTGTCATAAAGATAATTACCCCACACCATTTATAGATCAAATCATTGATGAGTGTGCCGGTGATGAGATTTTCTCCTTCATGGACGGTTTCTCCGGATATAATCAGATTACTATCCGTCCTGAAGATCAGCATAAGACCACCTTTATTTGTCCCTGGGGTACTTTTGCATACAAGAAGATGCCTTTCGGTCTTAAAAATGCTGGGGCTACCTTTCAGCGGGCCATGTCATATGCCTTCCACGACATCAAAAATATTATCGAGGCGTATTTGGATGATTTAGCTGCTCATTCTCGAAAGAGGATGGATCATCCTGCTCACCTCCGTCAAATATTTGAACAATGTCGTTTCTATAAGATTAGGTTGAATCCGAACAAGTGCGTTTTCGCGGTTACATCCGGTCGGTTATTGGGATTCATTGTGTCTAGAGAAGGGATAAGGATAGATTCCTTCAAGGTTGAGGCAATAATTCGGTTTCCTCCCCCGTCCTCTGTTCGTCAACTTCAAAGTCTACAAGGAAAGTCTAATTTTCTTCGGAGATTTATCGTAAATTATGCTGAAGTTACCAAGGGATTTATGAGATTGTTGAAGAAGGGTGTTCCATTTCTTTGGGATGACTTCGCTCAATGCTCATTCAATGCTTTGAAAAAATCATTGACCTCTGCTCCTTTATTGAGTCCACCTGATTATAGCAGGGATTTCCTTTTGTATCTGGCAGCAGCAGAATCTACTATTGGTATGGTTCTGGTTCAGGAAGATGATGCTCTTGCAGAGCATGTTATATGCTATCTTAGTCGAGGCTTCGTAGGACCTGAACTCCGGTACACTCCGATAGAAAAGTTAGCTTTGGCAGTTGTTCATGCTGTGCAGTGACTCCGGCATTACATTATTCTACGGAAAACTTATGTTTTGGCAGCAGCCAATCCATTTCAGTTTTTCCTCAGTAGGCGAGTGATTGGGGGCAAATACAATAGATGGATTGTGATTTTGCAGGAATTTGATCTTGAGTTTATGTCTACCAAGTCCAAGAAATCATTGGTTTTCGCGGAATTGATCTCCGAGTTGCCCTGTGGGGATGAGATAGTCTATGATGAATCCTTCCCGGATGAACATTTGTTTCTTATCTCTCCACAGGATCCTTGGTATGGAGATATAATTATGTATCTTTAGACTGCGAATTTTCCCTCTACTTTTTCGAAAGATGAGTGTCGTAAGTTGTGTCACTTGGCTAAGAGTTACTTGATCATTGGTGATGCTTTATACCATCGAGGGGTTGAGTCAATCCTGAGACGTTGCTTAACTCTCGAAGAAGCTGAGGCTGTGCTGAATGATTACCACAGTGGAGCTTGTAGTGGTCATTTATCTGGGCTTGCTACAACCCAAAAGATCTTGCGTGCTGGGTACTTTTGGCCTTCGATTTTCAAAGACTGTATGGAGTCGGTCAAAAGGTGTCATCCGTGTCAGGTTTATACTCGAAAAATGCGCGCTCATCCAGCTCCGCTTTTTCCAGTCATTATTGTCGGTCCCTTTACAAAGTGGGGTATTGATTATACTACTTGTAACCTGCCTTTGGCTAAAGGTCACAAGTACATTATTGTATCAGTAGACTACTTTACGAAGTGGGTCAAGGCTATGCCTACTTTTGGGAATGATGGTGAGACTGCAGCTCTTTTTCTTTTTAACCAGGTTATTGCTCATTTTGGTATTCCTAGAGAGATTGCCACTGATCATGGAAGTCATTTTCAGAATAGCATGATGGCTGAGTTGGATCTAAAATTGGGTTTCCGGCAGGAGCATTCATCTCCGTATTATCCCCAAGCCAATGGGCAAGTGGAAGCCGTGAATAAATCCTTGAAGAAAATTCTTCAAAGGAAAATTGATAAAGCTCGATCCAACTGGCATATTATGCTATATCATGCACTTTGGGCATACAGGACGTCAGTGAAATCTGCAACTGGCTTTACTCCATTTCAGCTAGTTCACAGGTTGGAATCTGTATTTCCCATTGAATGTGAGATTCCTTCTCTTAAATTAGCTGTTGAACTTCTTCCTGACACTTCTAGTCTTGAAGAATGGCTCCTTCATCTGGAACATCTCGATGAGCAGCGTCGGGATGCTGCCACGATGAATGAAGCGCATAAAAACCGAGTTAAAGTTCAGTACGATAAGGCAGTCAAACCCAGGGTTTTTTCGGAAGGTGACCTTGTTTTGGTCTATGCCCAAGAAAAAGATGCCCTGGGGGCAGGAAAGTTTAAGTCTATGTGGTATGGCCCCTTTATCGTCAAAAAAGTCCTTAAGAAAGGAGCATATACCTTGGTTGACTTTGAAGGGAACGAGTTGCCGGAGCCCAGAAATGGGCTCTATTTGAAGAAGTATTATGCCTAGGCTTCGGCCTGGCATGTTGCTTTTGTATATAGTAGTTTTTCTTTGTACATATCTGGTTGATTTTCGATCTTTGATGGGATGGTGATGTTTTTGATCTGCTTTGGCAGGTTGTGTTGGATGTCATGAGTCATTTTGGTTTCGCCGATGGTGCTAGTAGACACACCCGAAACTTAGCTTCTGCGGCTTGGGTGCTTCATTATCCTTCCGGTCAGCTGTTAGTATCAAGAGGGGTCTGCATTGGTCCTGCTTCCAATAATATAGCAGAATACACTGCAGTTGTTTATCTACTCTCGGAGGCAATATCTTTGGGTGTTGATTCGTTGGTAGTTTTCTTGGACTCTCAGCTGGTGGTGTCGCAATTGAACAATACTTATCGGGTTCGAGATCCATTTTTACTCCGGTTGTTCTTGAGGGTACGTTTGTTACAAAGATCATTTCAATTTTTAACTTTCATTCATATTCCTCGAGCTGACAATTGGTTGGCAGACTCATTAGCTAATCAAGCAATTGATTGGCATATTAATCATTCCATACAATAAAATTTAATCATAAAAAACATCATACATTTTCATACATTTGTTACATCACATCAAACATCGTTGTATATATATCATCAGAGTGTTCAAAACTATACAAAAATTTGGATCCATAAGTCATACAAAAACTTGGGCTTATGCCCGATCATGTTCAGTCTCAAAAAATATACAGTCATCTGATACATCAAATCTATCTACTACTGAGGTCCCTGCCCAGAAGTTGTGTTCCTATAGAACATGATCGCGGTGGCAACTCGGCGGAATAACCGTACCCAATCACGGGGTACTCCTACCACCTGTCTCTAGATGGCTTCAGGCAGATCTGTTGAAAATGCAACAAGATGATGGAGCTTAGTGAAATGAAGTCACCTTCACTAAGTGGGCCCGCAGGATATTTTTGGCGCAAAGTCTATTTTTAGACTATGTCTATTTTTAGACATATGGAGCATTGTCTAGGAGTTGCAGTATGCTATTCTTAGATGATTGGTCGAGTTGGTAAAAAATAGATGGACCTCTATTTTTAGACATATAGGTCGAAGTCTATTTTTAGACTGCCTGTCTAAAAATAGGTCAGTCAAATATTATTATCCCTTAATAATATTTGGACTCTAAACTTCAGTTTATTCTCTTACAACACTTCAGTTGGAGCTACGGATGTGGCCCATGCACCTGAAAGAAGGAATTATGCTATTCCTAGGGGTTTGGTGAGCTCATGCATGGTTGACTTCAGTTAGGACTTCAGTGGCAGAGTTTGGTGGAGTTGATGAGACAGTTGGTGGAGTTGTGTTCAGTTTAACTTAGTTGAACTAGTTGTGTTTAGTTTAACTAGCTAATACACTAGTAATGAGTGGAGTGAATTAAATATTATTTAATTCACTAATTATTAACTCATTATTCAACTCAATAACACATCAATTCACTACAGTGCATGGACAGTTCAGTGGAGACCAGTGGAAGAGGTAGATGAAAGGATGAGTTTGCTATTAGTTGCGACAGTAGTTGTGCATGAGATTTGCACAAGCATTGGAGGATATTGCCAATGATGATTGCGCAGTTGGAGTCAAGGAGATTCGAACTTGGATCTCTCATCAGACCAACTTGGATTGCGCAATAGAGGCAGGCAATTAGTGGATGAGTTTTGAACCTGTGACTTGTTCAAAAAAAAAACTGAGCTAGTTTGTGTGTAACTTTTGGAGACAGTACTGAGTACTTGTGAGGAGTATTGTATTGAGATTGTTACATGTTCTCTTCTATTATAATATACAAAATAGCTGGGGGTTTTCAGCTATAAGCTTTCCCCATTACATATTTTGTTTATGTGCGCATGCGACTGTTTCTATTTCCGCATTTTGTTGATCAATTGTAGAAGAGATTATGTGTTATACATGAATTTGAATTAGTGTATGATCAGGATAATCTCAGTGGATAAATCTTCATTATTCAGAAAATTTCTACATGGTATCAGAGTGAATTGATCATCGGGATCTATTACAGTGATTACAATTTTATTTCGGTAGACAGAGTCTGTAACGGGCCAGGTAGCCTCTGGATCCATCCTTTCTCTGAAAGGTGATATATCCAGTAAATGCCCTTACAGTCGATCTCCGTCCTAGAAATAATTTGTTCTCACAGATCCAGAAGTAGTTGAGTTTTTTGAGTTTGGAATTCGAATTTTGCAGCAGCTTGTTTTCTTGGTGCCGGAGTTGAAATGTCTTTCAACGGGTTGTGACTCGAATATGCTCTTGAAGGAAGTTTGAATTATGTTGCATGGAAAGATCGGATGGAGGAAATATTAGAAGATAATGGGCTGAAGGAGTTTGTAGATACGGATGTCCAAAAGCCTACTGATCCTGCTGAAGTTGAGGCTTGGCAAAAGAAGATGGCGAAATGTCGAAGGATTTTGTTGGAGGGCGTGAAGGATCACATTGTATCCAGCCTGCATGGAAAAGCTTCTCCATACCTGATGTGGAAAGCGTTGACACATCTATTCCAGAGCAAGAGCGACCAAAGGAAGCTGGCGCTCAAAGATAAACTCATAAACATTAAGATGGAGAAAGGCAACAGTATTGCCAAATACCTCACGAAGTTCACTCATTGCAGAGATGAGCTGGGAAGTGTGGGGGTGACTGTCGAAGAAGAGGACATGGTAGACCTGGCTCTCCTTGGTATTCCGAAGGCTTAGCATTCCTATTAGGACTCTGTCAATGGTCGGGAGAAGTTTCCTGGATGGGAGAGACTTTGGGCAAATCTCATGCAAGAGGAGATAAGGAGGACTACCAGGGACGGATCTTCATCAAAGGTATCTAATGAAGAAAATTGCGCTTTGGCTGCCAAAGAAAAGAAGGGGAAGAGCAAGAAAGCTTCTAAGTCTGGTGCGAAAGGCAAGAAGAAAGACATGACATCCAAGGTGAAGTGTTTTCACTGTCACCAGCACGGACACTATGCCACAAATTGTCCACAGAAGAAGAAAAATAAGAAGGCTGCTGGATCCGCAGCAGGAGAGGCATTGGCCTCCCAGTTCGAACTAGATTTTTCAATGATCGCATACTTGGTCTCAAGTGTGATGGGATCAGTATGGTTCTTGGACAGTGGTGCGTCATTTCACATGACAGGAGATCGGGATCTATTTTCAGATCTGGAGGAAAAATATCTTGGAGTGCACATCGAGATGGGCGATGATGGTAGATACAGTGCGATCGGTATCGGTACCATTTCCTTTGATAGGGAGTCTGGTAAACCCTTTGTATTGAAGAAAGTTTTGCATGTTCCAGGATTGATGAAGAATCTGATCTCTGTGGCGATGTTGGAAGACAAGGGGTATGATGTGGTCTTCAGCGAAGGAAAAGCCTTCCTGCGCAGTAAGACTACTGGAGAATCCCGGAAGATAGGGGTTCGAGTCAAGAACCTTTATCAGTTGCAAGTAGATGGCTGCACAACAATGGCATGAAAGGCAGGAGAAGTGGTGATCCGGGATGATGATGGCGAGCTGTGGCACAGGAGATTGGGCCACCTTCACCATGGAGCTTTGAAGATCCTACAACATATTTCTACTGGGCTTCCTAAGGGCACTCTTGTGCAGTCAGATCAGTGCAAGGGGTGTACCTTGGGAAAATATGTGAAAGCCACCTTTCATGAGAAGGATAGTCGCGCCACGACGATCCTTGAGAGAGTTCACACAGACGTGTGTGGTCCTTTCTCAGTAGCTTCTACAGCAAAGCACAAGTACTATGTGATCTTTGTTGATGATTTCTCTCGGAAGTGCTGGATCTTCTTCATGCAGAAGAAGAGCAAGACATATTCAAAGTTCTGTGAATTCAAGGCGCTGGTTGAGAAGGAATTAGGGAAGCATGTGAAGGCTCTTAGGAGCGACAATGGTGGTGAATTCATCTCTACTGAATTCAAAGAATTTTGTAGCGCAGAAGGGATTCGGAGAGAGCTCATCGCACCCCATAACCCATAGCAGAACGGGGTTGCTGAGCAGAAGAACAGAATGATCGTGGGTGCTGCACGGGCGATGTTGTATGATCAGGGCCTACCCCTTCACTTGTGGGCTGAGGCATGCAATAATGCAGTGTATGTGCAGAACCGTTGTCCTCACAAGATACTTGGCATGAGTACACTGGAGGAGGCGTTTTCTGGCAAGAGGCCTGATATTTCTCATCTGAGAATTTTTGGCTCACCTGTCTACATGCATGTGACGAAGGATGCCAGAAAGAAGCTAGATCCGACCGCAGATGTTGGAATATTTGTGGGGTACACTGATACACCTCACAACTATCAGGTGTATTTTCCAGACAGTCGCAAGACTGTTGTGCGATGGGATATCAAATTTCAGGAGGAGAAAGCCATGCAGTGTTCGCTTGAGAGGGAGCCACACTTGCACGCAGATGAGGAGCTATTAGTTCCTAAGGCGGAGCTTCCGGATGTGGATCAGCCACAAGAGGAAGTTCATGAGGTGGAAGAGACCACTCATGCAACGCCAACCATCAGAGGGTGCAAGCGCACTACAGAAGCTGAGCGACCGGCTCGAGATGTAGAGAAGGTTGTAGGACCACCTACAACACAGCGCAGACAGAGGCAGTCACCGGAACGGTACACTGGATACATGGCTCTTATGAGTCAATGTGTCATGACGGAGCCATCCTCTTTCGAGGAAGCTGTGGAGGAACCCGCATGGGTAGATGCCATGATCGAAGAATATGATTCGATCGTCAGAAACAGTGCATGGGAGATTGTCCCAAGACCAGAGGGGAAATCATTGGTGGGTTCGCGATGGATCTACAAAGTGAAGCAGGCGGCTGACGGGAGTGTGGAGAAGTACAAGGCAAGATTTGTTGCCCGTGGCTTCTCACAGATCGAGGGGATCGATTATGAGGAGACCTTTGCACCTGTCGCAAGGTACTCTTCCATACGAACGATCCTAGCTCTCTCAGCGCAGATGGGGTGGCACATCCATCAGATGGATGTGAAGACTGCGTTCCTCAACGGAGTCATTGAGGAGGAGGTGTACATAGAGCAGCCTAAAGGTTTCGAGATCTTCAGCAGTGAGTCGCATGTGTGCCGACTCAAGAGAGCACTGTACGGGCTGAAGCAAGCACCTCGTGCTTGGTACACTCGGATAGACAGCTACTTCACCGGGCTTGGATTCTCCAAGAGTGAGGCGGATCCAACCCGTACCTGACAGGTGGAGGAAGTTGCCGATAATTGTACCGTATGTAGATGATCTGATTTTGACGGTGATGAGTCATGGATACTTTCATGCAAGGAGGATCTTGCACGAGAGTTTAAGATGAAGGACTTGGGCCTCCTTCATTATTTCTTGGGATTGGTGATTTGGCGCAAAGGGAGGACTCATGCTTCTCGTGCAAGTATGCCCGGAGATAATCGGAGAGGTTCAACATGCATGGCCGCAAGCTTGTTGATACTCCTTCCTAGTGGTTGGAGGAGGAGGATGCTACTACGGGAGGTAGTGGATGACCGTCTTGGCCTGGCTGGGCTTGTGGGTCGCTATGTATTCTGGTCAATACACGACCCGATATATGCTATGTTACAACGTCAAATTTTCTGAGCTATGGTTAAGCCTACCAAGCTCTTTCCGGGGAAGGCAGGAAAGTGCATGTATTGTGTTATCTTAGTGTCACATCTGGGATATGGTCTATGGTACAGATGTGAGGATGGAGCGAAGCTTAGCGTTTCACTGATGCAGACAAGGTGGAGCCCAACTACGTAAAGAGCACTTATGGAGGAGTTTTTCATGATCGGTCGAGCGTAGTTTCCCTCGGTACAAAGAGGAAGCAGAGATCCGTGGCACTCGCCTGCCAGAGGCCGAGGCGGCGCTGTGTTTACCGCATGCGAGGCTATTTGGATGAGGAAGATCCTCGTTGGATTGTTCGGGTTGCATTTGGAGCCTACAGTGATTTATTGTGATAACCAGAGTTGCATTAAACTCTCGGCTAATCCAGTATTTCATGATAGATCCAAACACATCGACATCAGGTACCATCATATCAGAGATTGTGTTCAGCAGAGAATCATGTTACTTTCATATGTTCCCACGGAGGATCAGGATGCTGACATCTTGACGAAGGCGCTCACCAGGAGCAAGTTCGAATTCCACAAAGGTAGGATAGGGGTTGCAGATAATCCATATCTTGTTGAGAGGGAGTGTTGAAAATGCAACAAGATGATGGAGCTTAGTGAAATGAAGTCGCCTTCACTAAGTGGGCCCGCAAAGGCTTTACAAAGTCTATTTTTAGACTATGTCTATTTTTAGACATATGGAGCATGGTTCCAGAGTTGCAAGATGCTATTCTTGGATGATTGGTCGAGTTGGTAAAAATATATGGACCTCTATTTTTAGACATCCAGGTGTCGAAGTCTATTTTTAGACTCAGCTCTCGTCTAAAAATAGGTCGGTCAAATATTATTAGCCCTTAATAATATTTGGACTCTAAACTCAGCTTATTCTCTTACGCACTTAATTTGGAGCTGATGTGGCCCTTCACAAGATGTATGAATTATGCTATTCCTGGGGTTTGGTGAGCCCATGCATGGCCGATCGCTTAGGACTCCCGTGGGCAGAGTTTGGTGGAGTTGATGAGACAAGCTAGACAGTTCAAGGACTTAGTTGAACTAGTTGTGTTTAGTTTAACTAGCTAATACACTAGAAATGAGTGGAGTGAATTAAATATTATTTAATTCACTAATTATTAACTCATTATTCAACTCAAGAACACATCAGTTCACTACAGTGCATGGACAGTTCATTGGAGACCAGTGGAAGAGGTAGATGAAAGGACGAGTTTGCTATTAGTTGCGACAACAGTTGTGCAAGAGATTTGCACAAGCATTGGAGGAGATTGCCAATGATGATTGCGTAGTTGGAGTCAAGGAGATTCGAACTTGGATCTCTCATCAAACCAACTTGGATTGTGCAATAGAGGCAGGCAATTAGTGGATGAGTTTTGAACCTGTGACTTGTTCAAAAAAAAAACTGAGCTAGTTTGTGTGTAACTTTTGGAGACAGTACTGAGTACTTGTGAGGAGTATTGTACTGATATTGTTACATGTTCTCTTCTATTATAATATACAAAATAGCTGGGGGTTTTCAGCTATAAGCTTTCCCCATTACATATTGTGTTTATGTGCGCATGCGACTGTTTCTATTTCCACATATTGTTGATTAATTGTAGAAGAGATTATGTGTTATACATGAATTCGAATTAGTGTATGATCAGGATAATCTCAGTGGATAAATCTTCATTATTCAGCAAATTTCTACAAGATCTTCCACTGCAGCCATAGGTACTTGGCAGGTTAATCCCTCCAAGTTCCTCTGTACAGCCTGGAGGGTTCTGTCTGGATCTACTGTATCTGCTTCGCCTCTGCGACGCTTATGTCGTGGGTATCCCTCAGGTCGAACTGGTCCAATATCTGTTTCATGATAATTTTAAAATTGTAAGTCATTTCAATCCAATCAAAAACATGTTCGTTTTTCACATTTTTTCATACATATTGAAAAAATCCAAAAAATTATATAAGTCAAAAAATTGTAAACTTACCGACTGTACCCCATGCTGCGCCTAGTGGAAGGACAAGATCTGGATCGCCACGAAAGTCCATCCCGGCATAGGTATAGTCATCCACTACGATGATTTGTTCTCTCCACCATTGGAAGAACTCATCATCCCAAGTGGTCCGGGGAACTTCACTTCCCCCCAATCTATTCATCATGTCTACCCAGCGGGCAATTCTTGGGTCTCTCAGGCTGCTGATGGTAGAGATCACTCTGGGTCTTAGTACTGGAATCTTCTTGAAGAAGAACGTCATCAAAATTGTACCATATCCAAAATGTTTTGTATTTTCTTGGCGGATAGAGGTCAATTGTTGCTTCATGTTCAGCAATAGGGATGTGCACCAATCATATACATGAGTTAAGCATTCCACTGCTATGCTCATTTGCGTCCTGGACGCCTGGTGTAGGGAGGCAGATCCTGCCACCCTGCCAATGGTGAAAAGGAGGATTTTCAAGTGCAAATCCCTTAAATCTTTGATTGCAATTTGAGTTCCAACTTTCTTGGAACCCCGTACGCAGTACACGTGGACGTAATCTTCCACGGTGAGCCCTCCCAAAGGCTTACCATGCAAGTCTACTGGCTCCCCCCTCTGAGAGAGTCTAGTGATAAAATATATGTCTTCCATTTCAATGCGTACATGCATCTGATCTATCATAAAGCAGTCCTCTTCCGGTTCCCAATAGTTCACAAGCATTTCGAGCAACCAGACATTGCTCTTCATATTTGGCATTTTGAAAAACTTGAGTAATCCACAATTCCGAAGAATATTCAGTGATGCTTGGTTCTGCATGACTTCATTGTCTATTGCACTGTGTTCACGCTCTCTCCATGATATGGTCATCCTGTAAAATTTCAGTAATCCATTCATTAGCTACGCATTTTTCATATTGGGCTGCGCATACGCGACTTTATTTGTGCACAGTCGCGTGTATACATGACTTGGTCATTACCAATCCGCGTATGCGCAAACCCGTGATTTTTAGCAAGAGATTCTACGGTGAAAATTCCTAAATTTTAATTTATGAACGGACAAAATGAATAGCAAGGATGAATTAAGAGCTAACCTAAGAAATTTGGTCGAATTTGACGGTCGGTTGCTCCTGTTTTGACGAAAGAAGTTTTTTTCTCCAGAGAAATTTTTTCCAATTCAACTATGTAATTATTGACCAAATATTAATTCAACTATGTAATTTTTTCCAATTCAAAAATGTAATAATGAACCAAATATGAGGTAATTTGTCTATTTATGCCCAAAAAGTTGAAAATTTTCGCAAAAATTTGTTATGCTTATTTTTTCAATCTATCCTAAGCTGCATAACCCGGATGCTTGGAAGTGCCCAGATTGGTATATTTTCAGGTACATTTTGACGAATTTGAGATTTTTCCCGGTTTTTGATCCATGACTGCTGACCTGTCATGGCAGGTATATGATCTTCACTGGCATATAGGTTAGGGAATCCACTTTCCATTGCATTTTGCATACTAGCCTCCATTCTGATCACTTGCCATAGGGTCGATCCCATCAGGTCATGAGTATTACACCCATTTCACTCGCCGATTATTTAATCATGACTTGGTGGTAGAGCCTTCTTTTACATGGGCTTCCTAGTTAGTTCCTCGCTATCACTTGTTGCCCATGCTGCGTTTTATGTAGGCTCGGGAGTCCTCTTTAGTCCCGCCATGACTTATGTGTTGAAGCTTCATTCTTCTTCTTCCTCACTATCATTTTTCTGGCTTTTACCCTAGAGGATCCCTGGTGTCGTTAAAGTTGTATTACTGCATTGCATATTGGCTACTTGTTTATCCTGGCCTTTAGCTGGCTTCATTTGGACTCGATGTTTAAGCCAACTTTTGACCTTGTCTATTTGTACAAGTTAACCATTGCATGCACTTAGCTATCGCGACTTGACACCCTTTTACCCATGGATGGAACATTCCTTTGAGTATCGCTTACCAGTTTCCGCCACCTTGCATTGAGCATAGGATTGTTCCAATCCCAGGAACTAGTGCATCTGATTTTTGATACTCGTTCTATCCATTGTACCATAGCATTCTTTTATTATTTTTCAGGTTTATTATATGAAAAAGACAAAAAAATAAAATATAACAAAAAGAGCGGGAACGAGATGTATCTTCGTTGTTTCGATGGCAGTACAGAGTCAGTTTTTCGCCCTTGAACAAAGCACATATACTTATATATTTCCTTCATTTGGGATGGTTTTAGTTTTTGACCTAGGTTCAGCCTTTACCATGTTTCACTTGTCAGTCCTCCCCCGATTGGTTATCTCTTCCAATCATATGGAGAGTTTGTTCTGCCTCCTGCATAACAGACTTATACAGTGTCACTTTTTACTGCCATGGTCATCATGAGTCATGCTTTTGTTCAAGGGAAGTCTAACCAGAGTCGGCCATTCTGCAGTGTCTCTTGACTCATTATTCAATCGGCCTTCCCGGTCTTGTCAGTATCTTGTTATATCACATCAGATGTTTTGGTCTTCTACTCGTGCTGGTTTGAGAAGGTCTTCATTGACTTCTTGTTGGCGGGTTTGTCTCTTATCGACTATGACATATTGCTCTGAGAGCAAACCTAGAGCCGCACCCTGGCCCTATTTCCATCATTGATAGGTGACCTTGTGCCCAGCATTTGATCATCATTATGGGTCTTTGACTGAGTGGTTTCCCCTGTGTTCGACGTCAGCATACATTATCACACTTGGGATTCGTGCAGTACCTTGATTTCCATTTGACCCTATCGGTGGATTTCTCGCCTCTGTGTCAGCTTTCATTACTAGTTGGTTGAGAGGGTTTCTTCCGTGCGCTAGCTTCATCTTGTGCATGTCGGAAACGTACTTCGGTTTGGTTTCGTCACTCTACTTCGTCCGATTCCTTCCAAATCTTGGCCTGCGGGTTACACTCGCGCTGGACTAATGTGGGATGCCTTAATGCCTTCCTTCCAGCAGATATTTTCCCATCGACTCCGACTCATTGCTCTGGGAATAAGGTCTAGAGTATTTTTTTCAGTACCTTAGGGTTTGCAGTCATTAGTGGCAGACTCTTCGCTATCGATAGTGGGGATTCATCATTGCCTCCTGATTGGTAGATTCTTTCAAGTGTTTGACTTCAACTCATTCATTCGCACTTGTTAGATTGTACTGGGGCAACTTGACACTCATTTTCATTATTGGTGGGTTGTCTCGCGTTGGTTAACGGCATACATCATTGACCGGTAATCCAACGATTTCTCACATGGTCGACTTCAGCTCATTTATTCCCATTGTGTAGAATTGTGCCATAGTGGTCGGTGAAGACCTCAGGTTGCATCAACATTTCTCGATTCATTTTTGACAGTCCATTCAGTTTCTGCCAGTGATGCCGTTCACCCTTATATGTTGCAATTCAGTACAGCAGCATCTTATATGTTGGCTCTCGAGTTGCGTGATTGTACCAGGAGATCTACCCTTTATGATTTGGTACTTGGAGATTCAGTTAATTATATAATCAGACATCCAGTTGCAGCATCATTGATTAGATTTCTATATGTGATACTTGGAAATTGATTCAGACTTCTACTTCCGGGCCATGCTCAGATGATTCATTGTGTACTTTCAGTTCAGCTATACTTGTATACATTTTTGGATCTATTATGTACTTTCCATATGATGTATTTTTGACTGAGCATGGGTATGCCCGCCTCAGCATGAGTTGACTCTCTGTTTTCTTTCATTGGTTTTTGGCAGGCTGAAATCTGGTGAAGTCCTCTCTTGTCCTTGCGAAGTTCTTTCTATGTGCATAATACATTTCGGCCATCATGTACCCCTTCTGACCTCATTTATTAGGGGGCATCTGTTATAGCATCATTTTTCACCCTTAGGTGATTCATGATTGTCTTTATGGCTTTGGGCACCCATTCCTACAGACTTGAACAAAATTCACTAAAAAATAGTGTTAAAATCCCCATACGCGGGTATGCCCAGACTTTTCCGCGTGTATACGCGAGTCCACATGTAATTTTCCGCGTATGCCATTAAAATCATTAAAAAATATATTAAAATCCATATTTTCGGGCTGGGTTGATGGTTACTCTGGTAGTTCAACAACCCCAGCACGTGGCCAACTGTTTCCAACTGATTGAAACTACTTTGCGGGAGTATAAAAGCCCCTCATGTGCATGGCCTAAGGGAGAGAGAAATTTTATAGACATTATACTCTGTTGGAATCCCAATTCAAGTCTGATTCCCCGTGCCTCCTGCACTTTCCCAGATTTATATAGGAAACCCTTGTTTCCTGGAGATGTTCATCCATTTATATGCCATCTCGAGTGCACAAGTCTTGGAAGAATCTTAGTGAGGCAAGGGTGGGACGAATCTAGACGACGGTCTGCTCGAAGATCGTGGAAGGATTTAGGTGATCTCTCCACTCTTTATTTCTATACATGCTGTTCGTAATAATGAAGAACCATCTTGTTCCTGAACTCATGTGTTAATGTTTATTTATATGTGTGAAAAGATTATCATTTAAGCATTTATTATGGTTTATATAATGTTTCACATGGATTACACTAACGTTTAGGAGAAGTATATGTTGTACAACTAGGTTTCCATGCACGTTCTTTCTTGTTTTCCAGGTTGAAGGAGGAAGAAGGGTTGCTGGGGGTTTGGACCCCGCGAGATCTACATCGAACGTAGGACTTCAGGTGAGTTCTGCTATCGTTGTTAACTAGTTTTTTGCATTCAAGTATGGTTGTGTGTGAGTCCTTCTTAATAGCATGCCCTGCTCTGTGGAGGTTTAGACCCAACAAACCTCTAGGGTGATTTTCCCCGAAACATCAGGTTACTCTCGCTGGTGTAAATTTCACCTTGAAACCAGAAACCATTTCTCAGGCAACAGGAATACCGAAAGTAGGTGAAGAGTGGAACAAGAGACAGCAGGTGGATAGAGTGCATTACAAGCCATACATCAGGCCTGGCTATGTGAGGCAGCTCAGCAGGGTATTCCCATTCCAGTTCTTGAAAGAATCCTATGCGCCATTGATGAGACTCATTATCAGATACTTCAGTTGTGAGGGCCGGTTCTCACGCCTCTATGCATACCACATCAGGTTGTTTATGCATTTCATGAGAGTAAATATGATGAACATTCCATATTTCATGTGCCAAAACATAGAGAGGATGACTACTCTTGTGCAGAAGAAGACTCCCGAGCAGCAGTACAACAACATTTATCAATATGCACTCATCAAGATCATTGTCATACATCAGCTTGGATTGCAGGGCATTGCATGGGAAGATTTCATTTCCCGTGAGTTCTTCATAGGCCCTCAGCCTCCTCCAGAGATTTTTCATGATGCGGGTGAGCCTTCACATTAGTTTGAAGGTCCCGAGACAGAGCCTATCAGTGTGCCAGTGGTTGTTACTTATCAGAGAGGCACGAGAGCATTGTTTGCAGCAGCCCGACAAGTACTATCTTCACCCCAGGTGGAAGGGGTCTCGTTGCCGTCATCAGCAGCACATGTACAGGTACAGGATAGAGGAAAGAGGCCTATGCAAAAGTAGGGCCCTTCAGGAGGTTAGGATACTGATTTTACATTGATTGATGTGGATTTGAGCTCTCCAAGCTCAAAACTGAGAGAGATCATTCAGGAGCAGAAAACTGAGATCAACACATTGAACGACAAGTTGCAGAGAGCTCAGTGGATCATAAGCTATCTGGAGCAGCGGAATAAGCAGTTTGAGGATCAACAGACGATCATGGAGTTACAAAACATCCGTGAGAACCAGCAAGCTGCCCGAAGAAGCCCATTTGAGATGACACCTATTGAGCGGGAGATTGAGGCCGATAGAGAGACTTGGCTTGAGAGGGTCAACATGCATCTTGAGAAGCTGTTGGAGAAGGAAAAAAAAGAGAAGAACATGCTCCGACACATGAAGAACCACTATTGGGCACGCACACATGTTTGCAAAGCGAGGATCAAGATCTTGAAAGCGAGGCTAAGGAGGGCACTGAGGCGGCGTAAAAGGCATGATAGGCTCCAAATCCTGGCCAAAGCTTATTTGGCTGAGCATAGTACTTGATGAGGGAACTTCAGTCCAAATTTCAAGGAGTTTGGAGAAATTTTTTTCATTTTTTCATTTTTTGGTCACAAAACAGGTTTTCCTGCCCGACGCATAGCGCCACTTGGTGCGTGCTTACGATTGGGAGATCCTCTGAAGTAAAACTTGGTATTTCTGGACTTTTTATGAAAATTTATGCATGCTCAGGAATTTCCTAATAATTTCATCAAATTCTGGGTTGCCTAAAGGGTCAAAAACACCTTGAAAATGGCCTTTCTGCCACCTTTTGCACACACAGGAACCAGTATTGGGAGATTTGATTTTTGGAGGGGTAAATGGACAGAAAATCCAGAAATTCCACTTGGGTTGGAAAGTAGACAGGCAGGGATTTCAAACGAGCTATCATGAGCTCAATTTGGACTTCAGGAAGGGCCTAAAAATCAGCTCCAAACTTGTGCTACGCATAGAGATTTTGGGCGTGGTGCATAGAGATTTTTGGCCTATTTTTCACTCAGCAACTCAGCATTTCGCCTAGTTTTGGCCAGATTCACTTTTTCATGTAACTCTTGATCTACCTTGATGTAATTTAATGACCATGATGTAATTTTGGCACATTTTTACTTGTTCTAGAAGATTCATTCACCAAAAGGTGAAATGTGAGTGAATGGATCAGTTTCCTAGCATATAGAGGCAAGTTGTTTTCATAGCCTATTTTTCAGTTCCTAGTTTAGATATGGTTGAAACAGCTCCTAGAATGATGAGCTCGACCCCTAGAGGCATGGGAATGGGTTGGTCTTGTCTATATTATGTATTTTCTCAGACATTTTCAGGGTTGGACATTTGGTATTTCTCAGCACTTCATTGTATATTCATTCTGCAATTTTGGCAAAGGAATAGATCAGGGTTTGTAGCCCTCTTTGGGATCCTTGTGGCTCTGTGTTTTGATGGTGTTTTTATCCATGTATTTTTAAGTTCACTGATGTTTATGTGTACCATTTCCATTCTCCTTTCTTCTTAAATTAAGCAAATCTGTGTTAAAGGTAGAATTCAGTAGCTTGCTTTGCTCTGCCTTTAGTTTTGTTTAATTTTACATGTTTTCATCTGTTTGAGGAGGAATCTTGAGACCCTATTTCTCTCTTCAGCTCCCCACCAGTCTGATCCATCCATTTAATCAATCTAAAGCATCAAAACTATTTCCTTCCTTGCCCCAATTAGAACTCTGCAAAAACTAGGGCTTATCCCCGCACCCAAAACTGCCTTTCCCTTTGATCCAACAAAACCCCCCAAAAACATAATAAAACTCATTATATATATACCTAGCCTAAAATTAGATTTTATTTTAGTCATCTCAAGCCCTATTGATTAATTTTCGCTGAGATTGACCCGGACAGAGCCCTCTCCTGTTCTGGTAGGGCTAGCTACCAGACTGAGCGTGGTTTGATGTTACCCTGAACTCTGCCTTCCTTCAGACTAAGGTAGATTTAGGAAATAACAGGTGCCCCAAGTGCTATATAAGGGTGCGATTCATTAAAGATGAAGGTATCTATATCCTGTAGAGCTTTGTCAAGCACCTCCGTTCCCCCCTGCTAACCCAAATTTTCCTACAAATTCATCCTTTAGTGTTTTCGAGTGGCGGGTGCGCTGGTGTAGCTCTGTATCTAAGTACCATGTGGTGGGAATTTGTCCCAAGGCATGAATAAACAGATGAACCAATTCTTCTGTAGTTCGATCACACCATTTCTCCATCCAATCGAACAAATGCTCACGTGGGTCCCCTGGCCCAAGGAATGTCTTTACGCATACGTGAACTGGAGGTTCAAATTACAGGATCATCATATCCCGACACTCTTCCCAATCCTGGAATTCCCACTTATGCGTGTCCCACCACCTCATAGGTGTTGCGCGCATGGCTAAATTAAGGGCCCATAGCCTCCGCTCTCTTGGAACCTCAGCTTCAAATGTTCACAAAAACTCCTTAATACTACCGGAACCATCAAATTGAGGCAGTTCTCTTACCTCTGAGGAGATGCATTGAAAGTCCTTTGTGATCCGAAGACATCGTAGCGCAGATACATCATGTAACTGATTCTGCCAGTTTTATATCTCCCCATCGGAGTTATAGAAACATTCGCTATCCTTTTCTTAGCAAAGTATACCATCCGCCGTAGGATTGATCCAATATTCGTCTCGTGAATTTAACTTATAGATGTGATCCACATCCTCTTCTTTGTGCACTGGATTCGTATATCGTCCTCCTTCCACATGGTCTAATGGTACTATCACCCGCGTACCTTCATTTTCAAATACCATGCTTCTTTTCTTCAAATTGATAATAAATCCCATATCTATGGCCCAATCCAACCCTAAGAGCGAAGGATAGGGGTCTGCATCTTCTACAATGTGAATGACCTCAAAGTCGGCCCATACCTTAACTCCTACAATATATACCACAATCTTTGACAACCTCCCCAACGGTATGATCTTCTGTCAATTGGGCATGCGTAGCTAGATAGTGGACCATTCCAACTTAGGTTCACCCATTCGCTGCCAAATTTTCTTGGGTAGTATGTTCGCATCTGATCCCAGGTCCAAAATAACCCGATCCATTTCATAATCACCAATTTGCACTGTTAGCCGCATTTCCCTACCAATGCGTTTCTTATGTTTGTATAGTTTGTGCACGTCCTTAACTTCCAGGGGTGAATTAGTTCTTTCTGTGTAGCTGTCTATTAGCGCTTGGAGGTTTTCTACGGCCCGTTGGTTGTGCAACATCTTCATACATGCCTGCAAAAATGGTTTTACCTCATCCTTTTCTTTGAGGTTTGCGGGGGCTTGAGAAGTAGATGCCTTAGCCTTAGCAAAGACTTGTCGAGTTGCGACAAAGGTTTCCTTTTCTTTCTGTAGGTCCAAACCTTCTTGTTTGATGGCTACTTTCTGGATAAGAGGCTCAGCCGAAGCTTTCTCCTCAGACACCCCCCCCCATGCCACTGCATGTTATGACATTAATGCTTGGTTCTTTGTCTTGAGGTTCTGCCTTAACCCTCTGTACATTCTGCGTAGGTGTCTACTGCTTTTCTTGCATTTTGCTATCAATATTGGGCAATATTCGATCACATGGTCTAGCTATCTACAATATCTGTAGGATTGTCTTGCAGGGTTTGAGCAGTCCCTTGCAAAGTGTCTTACCTCTCCACATTTATAGCAGATCAGTTTTCCTCTTCCCCTACTTGCGCTTCCACCTCGGCCCCCTTCCTTGCCCTTAGCTAGGGAGCCACATATGCCTGAGGAGGATCTTGGTGAAGAAGGGTCCGATTGTACCCTATATAGGTTTCCCTAGTCTATCATCAGATCATAAGTTTGGCAATTCAGCTCATCATGTCCTATTGATCAACAAAACCTGCACCATTGTTGCTTCAGTTCTAGGACATACACACCTAGACGGGGGCAGTGGCTAGTATAATGCAAGTCAACTACACGAAAATCATCACACCATAACGCTGGTCTAGTTGGTCTTGGGTGCAATGAACTAGGTCCCCCTGCTTGTAGGTAGTCTGCCAGTAGTGGGCATCGATCCTTGGTATGGCTAGATACCCTACATCGTATGCACTGTTGAAAAATCAACAAGATGATGGAGCTTAGTGAAATGAAGTATGCTATTCTTGGATGATTGGTCGAGTTGGTAAAAATAGATGGACCTCTATTTTTAGACATTTGGGCGGAGTCTATTTTTAGACTACCAGGCTAAAAATAGAAAAGTCAAATATTATTTACCCTTAATAATATTTGGACTATAAACTTTAGTTTATCCTCTTGCAGCACTTCAGTTGGAGCTACGGATGTGGCCCATGCATCTAACAAAGGAATTACGCTATTCCTAGGGGTTTGGTTGAGCTAATGCATGGTTGACTTCAGTTAGACTCATGTGGCAGATTTTTGGTGGAGTTGATGAGACAGTTGGTGGAGTTGTGTTCGAGTTAACTTAGTTGAACTAGTTGTATTTAGTTTAACTGGCTAATACACTAGAGATGAGTGAGGTGAATTAAATATTATTTAATTCACTAAATATTAACTCATTATTCAACTAAAGAACACATCATTTGACTGCAGTGCATGGACAGTTCAGTGAAGACCAGTGGAAGAGGTAGATGAAAGGGTGAGTTTGCTATTAGTTGTGACATTAGTTGTGCATGAGATTTGCACAAGCATTAGAGGAGATTTCCAATGAGGATTGCGCAGATCAAGCCAAGGAGATTCGAACTTGGATCTCTCATTACAACAACTTGGATTGCGCAGTAGAGGCAGGCAAACAGTGGATGAGTTTTGAACCCATGACTTGTTCAAAACTGAGCTAGTTTGTGTGTAACTTTTGGAGATAGTATTGAGTACTTGTGAGGAGTATTGTGCTATGTATTGTTACATGTTCTCTTCTATTATAATATACAAAATAGCTGGGGGTTTTTAGCTATAAGCTTTCTCCATTACATATTGTGTTTATGTGCGCATGCGACTGTTTCTATTTCCGCATATTGATGATCAATTGTAGAAGAGGTTATGTGTTATGCATGAATTCAAATTAGTGTGTGACCAGGATAATCTCGGTGGATAAATCTTCATTATTCAACAAATTTCTACATGGTATCAGAGCGAATTGATCATCGAGATCTATTACAGTGATTACAATTATTTCGGTAGAAAAAGTCTGTAACGGGCCAGGTAACCTCTGGATCCAGCCTTTCTTTGAAAGGTGATATATCCAGTAAATTCCCTTACAGTCGATCTCTGTGCTAGAAATAATTTGTTCTCACAGATCCAGAAGCAGTTGAGTTTTGAGCTTGGAATTCGAATTTTGCAGCAGATTGTTTTCTTGGTGCCGAAGTTGAAATGTCTTTCAACGGTTTGCGACTCGAGTATGCCCTTGAAGGCAGTTCGAATTATGTTGCATGGAAAGACCGGATGGAGGCGGTATTATATGATAACGGGCTGAAGGAGTTCGTAGTTATGGATGTCCAAAAGCCTACTGATCCTACTGAAGTTGAGGCTTGTCAAAATAAGATGGCAAAATGTCGAAGGATTCTATTGGAGGGCGTGAAGGATCACATTGTATCCAGCTTGCATGGAAAAGCTTCTCCATACTTGATGTGGAAAGCGTTGACAGATCTATTCCAGAGCAAGAGCGACCAAAGGAAGCTGGCGCTCAAGGATAAACTCAGAAACATTAAGATGGAGAAAGGCGATAGTATCGCCAAATACCTCACGAAGTTCACTCAATGCAGAGATGAGCTGGGAAGTGTGGGGGTGACTGTCGATGAAGAGGACTTGGTGGACCTGGCTCTCCTTGGTCTTCTGAAGAGTTGGCATTCCTATCAGGACTCTGTCAATGGTCGGGAGAAGTTGCCGAGATGGGAGCGACTTTGGTTGGATCTCATGCAAGAGGAGATAAGGCGGACTACCAGGGACGGATCTTCATCAAAGGCATCTGATGAAGAAAATTGTGCTTTGGCTGCCAAAGCAAAGAAGGGGAAGAGTAAGAAAGCTTCTCAGTCTGGTGCGAAAGGTAAGAAGCAAGACATGTCCAAGGTGAAGTGTTTTCACTGTCACCAGCACGGACACTATGCCACAAATTGTCCGCAGAAGAAGAAAAATAAGAAGGCTGCTGGATCTGCAGCAGGAGAGGCATTGGCCTCCCAGTTTGAACTGGATTTTTCACTGATCGCATGCTTGGTCTCAAGTGTGATGGGATCAGTATGGTTCTTGGACAGTGGTGCGTCATTTCACATGACAGGAGATCGGGATCTGTTTTCATATCTGGAGGAAAAATATCTTGGAGTGCACATCGAGATGGGCGATGATGGTAGATACAGTGCGACTGGTATCGGTACCATTTCCTTTGAGAGGGAGTCTGGTAAACCCTTCGTATTAAAGGAAGTTTTGCATGTTCCAGGATTGATGAAGAATATGATCTCTGTGGCGATGTTGGAAGACAAGGGGTATGATGTGGTCTTCAGCGAAGGAAAATCTTTCCTGCGCAGTAAGACAACTGGAGAGACCCAGATGATAGGGGTTCGAGTCAATAACCTTTATCAGTTGCAAGTAGATGGCTATGTAGCAATGGCATGCAAGGCAGGAGAAGTGGTGAGCTGGGATGATGGCGAGCTGTGGCACCGGAGATTGGGCCACCTTCACCATGGAGCTTTGAAGATACTGCAGCATATTTCTACTGGGGTTCCTAAGGGCACTCTTGCATAGTCAGATCAGTGCAAGGGGTGTACCTTGGGAAAATATGTGAAAGCCACCTTTCACGAGAACGATAGTCGTGCCATGACGATCCTTGAGAGAGTTCACACAGACATGTGTGGTCCTTTCTCAATAGCTTCGATAGCAAAGCACAAGTACTATGTGATCTTTGTTGATGATTTCTCTCGGAAGTGCTGGATCTTCTTCATGCAGAAGAAGAGTGATACATATTCAAAGTTCTGTGAATTCAAGGTGCTGGTTGAGAAGGAATCCGGGAAGCATGTGAAGGCTCTTAGGAGCGACAATGGTGGTGAATTAATCTCTACTAAATTCAAAGACTTTTGTAGCGCAGAAGGGATTCAGAGAGAGCTCATCACACCCCAAAACCCACAGCAGAACAGGGTAGCTGAGCGGAAGAACAGAACGATCATGGGTGCTGCACGGGCGATGTTGCATGATCAGGGCCTACCCCTTCACTTGTGGGCTGAGGCATGCAATACTGCAGTGTATGTACAGAACCGTTGTCCTCACAAGATACTTGGCATGAGTACACCAGAGGAGGCGTTTTCTGGCAAGAGGCCTGACATTTCTCATTTGAGGATTTTTGGCTCACCTGTCTACATGCATGTGACGAAGGATGCCAGAAAGAAGCTGGATCCGACCGCAAAGGTTGGGATATTTGTGGGGTACACTGATACGCCCCACAACTATCGTGTGTATTTTCCAGACAGTCGCAAGACTGTTGTGCGATGGGATATCAAATTTCAGGAGGAGAAAGCCATGAAGTGTTCGCTTGAGAGGGAGCCACACTTGCATGCAGAAGAGGAGCTATTAGTTCCTAAGGAGGAGCTTCCTGATGTGGATCAGCCACAAGAGGAAGATCATGGAGTGGAAGAGACCACTCATGCAGCGCCAACCATCAGAGGGCGCAAGCGCACTACAGAAGCTGAGTGACTGGCTCGAGATGTAGAGAAGGTTGTAGGACCACCTTCAGCACAGCGCAGACAGAGACAGTCACCGGACCGGTACACTGGATACATGGCTCTTGTGAGAAAATGTGTCGTGACAGAGCCATCCTCTTTCGAGGAAGCTATGGAGGACCCCGCATGGGTAGATGCCATGGTGGAAGAGTATGATTCGATTGTCAGAAATAGTGCATGGGAGATTGTCCCGCGACCGGAGGGGAAATCAGTGGTGGGTTCGCGATGGATCTACAAAGTGAAGCAGGCGGCTGACGGGAGTGTGGAGAAGTACAAGGCAAGATTTGTTTCCCGTGGCTTCTCACAGATCGAGGGGATCGATTATGAGGAGACCTTTGCACCTGTCGCAAGGTACTCTTCCATACGGACGATCCTAGCTCTCTCAACGTAGATGGGGTGGTACATCCATCAAATGGATGTGAAGACTGTGTTCCTCAATGGAGTCATTGAGGAGGAGGTGTACATAGAGCAGCCCGAAGGTTTCGAGATCTTCAGCAGTGAGTCGCATGTTTGCCGACTCAAGAGAGCACTGTACGGGCTGAAGCAAGCACCTCGTGCTTGGTACACACGGATAGACAGTTATTTCACCGGACTTGGATTCTCCAAGAGTGAGGCGGATCCTAACCTATACCAGATTGTGGTGGAGGGGAAGTTGCCGATCATTGTACTTTATGTAGATGATTTGATTTTGACAGGTGATGAGCTGTTGATACTCTCATGCAAGGAGGATCTTGCAAAAGAGTTTGAGATGAAGGACTTGGGCCTCCTTCATTATTTCCCGGGATTGGAAATTTGGCAGTGCAGTGATGGACTGTTTGTTTCTCAGGGTAAGTATGCTCGGGAGATACTGGAGAAGTTCAACATGCATGGCTGCAAGCCTGTTGATACTCCTCTTCCTGGAGGTTGGAGGAAGGAGGATGCTACTTCAGCGGAGGTAGTGGATGCCACTGTTTATCGACAGCTGGTGGGGTCGCTTATGTATCTGGTCAATACACGACCCGATATATGCTATGCTGTTAACCAGCTTTCGCAAGCTATGGTTAAGCCTACCAAGCTCTTCTGGAAGGCAGGCAAGCATGTATTGCATTATCTTAGTGGCACATCGGGATATAGTCTGTGGTACAGACAGGAGGATGGAACGAAGCTTTGCGGCTTCACTGATGCAGATTGGGTAGGGAGCCCAACGAACCGAAAGAGCACATTTGGAGGAATCTTCAGTATTGGGTCGACAGCAGTTTCTTGGTACAGCAGGAAGCAGAGATCCATGGCACTCAGTTCAGTAGAGGCCGAGAACATGGCAGCTAGCTTGGTTGCATGCGAGGCTATTTGGATGAGGAAGATCCTCGTCGGATTGTTCGGGTCGCACTTGGAGCCTACTGTGATTTATTGTGATAACCAGAGTTGCATTAAACTCTTGGCTAATCCTGTATTTCATGATAGATCCAAACACATCGACATCAGGTACCATCATATCAGAGATTGTGTGCAGCGGAGAATCATGTTACTTTCATATATTCCCACGGAGGATCAGGATGCTGACATCTTGACGAAGGCGCTCACTAGGAGCAAATTCGAATTCCACAGAGGCAGGATAGGGGTTGCAGATAATCCATATCTTATTGAGAGGGAGTGTTGAAAATGCAACAAGATGATGGAGTGAAATGAAGTCGCCTTCACTAAGTGGGCCCGCAGGCTATTTTTGGCGCAAAGTCTATTTTTAGACTATGTCTATTTTTAGACATATGGAGCATGGTCTAGGAGTTGCAGTATGCTATTCTTGGATGATTGGTCGAGTTGGTAAAAATAAATGGACCTCTATTTTTAGACATTTGGGCGGAGTCTATTTTTATACTGCCAGGCTAAAAATAGAAAAGTCAAATATTATTTACCCTTAATAATATTTGGACTATAAACTTCAGTTTATCCTCTTGCAGCACTTCAGTTGGAGCTACGGATGTGGCCCATGCATCTAACAAAGGAATTACGCTATTCCTAGGGGTTTGGTGAGCTCATGCATGGTTGACTTCAGTTAGAACTCAAGTGGCGGAGTTTGGTGGAGTTGATGAGACAGTTGGTGGAGTTGTGTTCAAGTTAACTTAGTTGAACTAGTTGTGTTTAGTTTAACTGGATAATACACTAGAGATGAGTGAGGTGAATTAAATATTATTTAATTCACTAAATATTAACTCATTATTCAACTAAAGAACACATCAGTTGACTGCAGTGCATGGACAGTTCAGTGAAGACCAGTGGAAGAGGTAGATGAAAGGGTGAGTTTGCTATTAGTTGTGACATTAGTTGTGCATGAGATTTGCACAAGCATTGGAGGAGATTGCCCATGAGGATTGCGCAGTTGAAGCCAAGGAGATTCAAACTTGGATCTCTCATTGAACCAACTTGGATTGCGCAATAGAGGCAGGCAATTAGTGGATGAGTTTTGAACCTGTGACTTGTTCAAAACCGAGCTAGTTTGTGTGTAACTTTTGGAGACAGTACTGAGTACTTGTGAGGAGTATTGTACTGAGATTGTTACATGTTCTCTTCTATTATAATATACAAAATAGCCGGGGGTTTTCAGCTATAAGCTTTCCCCATTACATATTGTGTTTATGTGCGCATGCGACTGTTTCTATTTCCGCATATTGATGATCAATTGTAGAAGAGGTTATGTGTTATGCATGAATTCGAATTAGTGTGTGACCATGATAATCTCGGTGGATAAATCTTCATTATTCAGCAAATTTCTACATGCACCATACGTCTGGGCTAGCCTCCTTTCCTCAGTCCTTTCGCAGGTTCTAGATCTCCATTTGCATCGCCTCCAACTGGCCTTGGATTTTTTGTACTCCCAACTCGGTATCATCTCTTGGCGTAGCCTCCAACTTCATAGAAATCTCCAGTGGGATTTTTCCTACGATTCAATGGCTTGTTGACCCATAGGTAAACGTAAGTGAGGTAGTAGCATAAAAATGAACCATTCCTTGTGCCGTCTGCAATCATACAAAAATTCCTCTTCCCCAATTACCTTCCGTAGCCATTGGTCACCTCCCATATAGAATCGGAGGGCCCTTGTTTAAAATATTTTAGGTCATTCACTATCCGAGAGTAGGATTTAGGTTTCCGAAACTCGTTGTTTTAGGGCATTCTTAAGCTCGGGAATGGTCACATTTGCATGTCGAGCTATGTATCCCATATAGTAGTCCAGGGCTCTTCCTTCAAAGGCAAGGGACAATCGCGCCCTTTTCACAACATTGTTGGCCACATTTTGTGCAGATCCATACCGACTCGTGACAAACCGAACCGATCCATATATTCTTCCCCTACGCCCTCGAAGGTAGGTAGCTTCATGTGTGAGGCCATTTCATCCTCCGATGGAGGTGGAGGTACGGGGGAGTTCTTACACCTATGCTTTGGCTTGTAGGTGGTGTAGTTGGAGGGATCTTTTAGTCATCAATAATTTTTTTCTATTCTAAAGATGACTAAATACTTGTCCCGCATTTCTTATAAAAAAAATATTTGTGAAATATTGTGAGTTTTATAAATCTCATTGCCTTCATTATCCTAAATCAATCTGTTTTTACTATATTTTTCCTCTCGTGTCTTCTAAAAGTTTGCCTTACTACTCCAAATAGGCTCGGCATAGGTCTGGTTTTGTCACATTTTCCACTCCCCCTACCCACACTCTCATTCACTCCTTTTTTTTCCCTCTCGAAAAACCCATTTTTCCCCCTCGAAACCTTCATAAAGGACACCCCTATTCTTCATTTTTCCTTTGTATATATTAAACAATGTAAAAGTCCCCTTTTACATTGTTTAAAAATCAAAACTTAGGCCTATTGGGTCTTTTTTATTTTATATATAAAAAAATCTGTTTTTATATTAAAAACCTACCCTTATGTTATAAATGGCCTAAGCCCATTTTCCTCTAGCCCCTGACCCCCTTGCGCTCATGTAACCCCTCGATCCCGCCTATTATATAAGCCCCTTCCTCTAAATAAATCCCATTTCGCCCTTTCCATTGTATAAACCCCTCGTAAACCTTATAAAAAGGCCTCATAAACCTTTATTATATTAAATACGGGCCTCGCTCTCCACCGTACTCCCTGCACCCATTCAAACCATATGACTCAACGCATTTCGTTGATTGATTAAAACCCCTGGGCACATTCCCCTTTTAAACCCTCGCGACCCAATGAAATTGCGCCACCCGTCCTCCACTCTCGTTGACTTGACCACCCGCTCACCACCTTTAGGGCATGCGACGACCGTTCATCTCTTTCCCCGAGATCCTACGATGCCCGACACATATCGAAAATTTAATTGCGTCAGGGGTTAACGTCCTATGACCCATGCAAAATGGGCGGTTTTTCCCTACCACGCATCATGCTCTGGACCATATCACATGCCCCCTTCTAAAAACCACTTACCTCCCTTCAATCACGTGATAAACCACTTCCGGTTTTTTCAAAATCGCTTATCCATGCACGCCATTTTTTTAAATCCTCCCACCTCTCGTTCAAAATTTTTTCCGGTTCCCGCCTCCGGAACTCTGCATCCCACGCGAGTTCCTCCTCTTAAAACCCTTCCGATAAGCTCAAAACCACGAGAAAAGTGCGATCAAGGCCCTCCCCGTAGGTTTTCAAACTGAAAAATTGTTTCTATGTGTAGGTTTAATGGCGAAATGCCTAAAGAGCATTCCGATGGTTCAAAAAACGTCCAAATAAGCCTCCGAATGACGATCCGGAAGTTCGATTTGGATCACAAATGGTCGGAGGTCATGTATCAAGATTAATAATTGATGAAACATGATCATCGATGGTCAAGTAACCCTCCTACCATGAAAGGAAGCATCCCCTCGCACGCAGAAAAACAAACACGATCGGGAGAAATAGTGAAGAAAATAAGATTAAAGGATTAAAGGGCTAATCACTGCTCAAAAGAAAAACCAAAAGATTAGCCAGCAAAG